>JBBMOE010000007.1:1050126-1473677 GCA_037975065.1 Chaetodon trifasciatus
CAAAAAGACTGAGTGCTGTAATAAAAGCCAAAGGTGCTGCAACAAAGTATTAGTTTAAGGGTGTGCATATTTATGCAACCAGGTTATTTTAAGTTTTTTATTTTATATTTTTCCCCTTTAAAGGTTTCAGTTTGTTTTTCACTTGCATTGTACAGGTTATAGGTCAGATTAAAGGTGGAAAAAGTTGTGAAATTATATGTCTTGCTGTCATTTTTTTACATCACGAAAACCTGGCATTTGAACAGGGGTGTGTAGACTTTTTATATCCACTGTATAGATAGATATATAGATATAGATATATAATATTAAAGTATTGAGAGGTACTGAATCATCTGAGAGGAAAAGATACACAAACACACATATAAAGATATTCAAACATATTTAACATAAAATATGTGTTGTGCATGTTTAAAAACTGTATATTATAGTTAAATATATATTTAACATAAACCATTTTAAATCTACAGTATGTCATATACTGCACTAAAAAGTATACATTTTCTGGAAGCGAAGGCATTAGAATTTGGACAGAAGTGCCCCATTATTTTAAGCTATTGCTCACTCTGGAATTGCCTCTCGGCATATGTTGTGCGCAGTGAAGGCAGCAGATTCTGCATTGCTTAGTTACATAAAATAAGTGAATCATTATGTATTTCTGCAGTTGAGACAGTGAAAGAAAATATTACCAAAACAACATTTCTGACTCTACATAACAACACATGCCGTGATTATCATATGTCACTGTAGACAAAACAAACAACATATCTCATTATAGTGCAGCTCTCACCACAGTCTGACTCTCTGCTATAGGGACCATCCAGCAAATGTAAATTGCTCTGTCAGAGCAGACACCAGACAATGTTCTCACTTCATATTGTAAATCCACATATACAGAGGTTTTTTGGAGATTCACAGTGATGTTTCACAATGACAGCAGCAACTACTATCACCCGCCTTTCAGCTTCATGCAACATTTTTTCCCTGACATCCAATCCATCATTAACTGTCACATTATGAAGTTCCAGCAGCAGAAAAGAATCTTTTTCTTTACCGCCCATCAATCGACATTACAGAATTTCAAGTTCAGCTCAAACTGCGAAAATTACCTGCTGCGTAGTATGTGGGTCTGTGTGGTGACAGCAGGCTTGTTTGATTACAGAAATTGTTTGCTCTTTATTATGGAAATGGCTGCCTTTCAAAACCAGCACCTTGTAACCTGTGTACTCCAAGTGCATTAAATTCTTTTGAGATGCTGCTTTAATGGAAAAGCAGACTGCATAATCAACTGCAGGTTGACATTTAAAACATGAAAATTGCAAATTGGAGTGCAATATGTGTCCACTGGGTAAATGGTGGAAGTGGTGTTTGGTTGTGCCGGATGGGGCCATCATCTGCTGAAAAATGATCGTAAGTTGCATCCCAGAGGCAGGATGCTGAAAGTGGCTGTCCCTTTTTTTAGACAGGGCCACTTTAGCCTTATCTGATAATTCACAGCACAGAGAGGCAGAAAATGGTGAGAGAAAAGAGAGAGTTCAATCTCCTCTCATAATTATATAAAGTCATGCAGCTTCATGGATTACGAATGGGCTGTATCCTGATTTCTATGCAATGCAGGTTTGTACTTACAAATTGGAGGACGCAAGGGGATAGAGCTGGTTTGATTAAGAGTGGTGCAGTGAGTAATACTCACACGCACACACATACACACATAAACAAACCCAACCCTACAATCCCCTTCACACGAATAGTCTCGCTCTTACGATTCCACTCTGCTGTGCCTCACCACACAGCGCAGCGCTCTGGTTCAACAACTCCCTCTGTGGGGAGCGAGGGAGGCTGCTTCAGCCCAGCCAACCATTGGAAACTCATTATTACAGTACTAAGCGATGGATCATTTCCAAATGATCTCCACGTACACCTCAACAATTAAGCCACCAGCAAGGCAATTACAGATCGGCAATATAGCAGTGGGACACTGATATATTGCTGGGCTTTAACCTTTGGGCTAGCGGACAGATTACACTTATTAAGCCACAGCATTATTGGACCAATAAAAATCGTTACGCAGCCATATCAGCCCACATAACTGCAGAGTGGACATTCTTCTTGCTGGAGGACTGTGCTGGTAGAGCTGCTGGTGAAAGCGGTGTTTGAGAGCAGGGCAGACAATAGGGAAGGAGAGGTCAGGAAAATCTCTGTTTGCTGATAACTCTCAATACACCCTTTTCATTCCAGCAACATTTTGCTCTCATACATTTTATGTTGTAATCTCAGGCACATAAACTCACCACAAGGATTTTTCTCGGGTAATACTCTTGCTCTTAGTAAGCCGTCGGTCCACCACTTTGGTCCCTGAAATATCTCAGCAACTATTGGATGGATTGCCATGGAATTTCTGTATGTTACCCTCAAGATGGATTGTAGATGGATGGATGGTGATCCCCTTTTATCATCAGGGCAACATTTGTCTACCACTTTGGTTTATGACCAAAACTATTGACATTCCCATCAGCCTTAGCTGTAATGGCTGGTGAAAGCTAAAGATAACGGTGTTGAAAAAACAGAAGACACAATCTGCAGCTTAAATCCATTGGATTTTGGATTCAGGGTCCACTCTTGAATGAACAAATTCAATGTCAAAACTTTCTGAATTGTGACAGCTCTGATTCACATCTGGCTTCTTCTTCATGGCAATAGTGGCTGAGGGTCATGGTTATTGCAGTATTTTAACCTGTCCACCATGCCAAACTGATGGTCAAAACCCGAAAACTCAGAAGCAAAAGTTGAAAAAATTAAAAATGGTGGTCATGATATAAATCTATTGGATCATTACATTAAATGGGAAGGTCCTGAGTTTTTGTGGTAAGCTACAAACTACAATCTATTTTTTCCACTGTACACATAATCACACTGATTTCTGTTGGCATATGGTGTTAATAAACATTTTTTCCATCAAATTTCCTATTTTGTGTAAAAAAAATAGCTTTTTTTTTTTTTTTTTTAAATCAGCTTGTATGTGCCAGCATGCTCATTGACTCAGTGTGGGGTCAATATTGCAATGAAGCAATACCAATGGATAGAAAACCACCCATCAGAAGGGATGTTTTGATTTAGTGACCCAGTAGTGATGTAAAAATCGCATTAACACCCGGTCAAAACACCCCATTGGTAATGGGTAAAGTTAATCCAATATTGTGTAGGTGGTATAATGACCCGTCAATGGGTCGTTTTTCAACCCAGTGTTT
This sequence comes from Chaetodon trifasciatus, assembly GCA_037975065.1. NCBI lineage: Eukaryota > Metazoa > Chordata > Actinopteri > Chaetodontiformes > Chaetodontidae > Chaetodon > Chaetodon trifasciatus. The sequence goes on from JBBMOE010000007.1 coordinate 1,053,372, forward strand.
TTTAGTGTGATGCTTGGGCTTGAAAGTTTGGTTCAGCGAATTCTCTGGCCCCTCTCTGCCGTGACAAAAAGGTAAAACTCTGAGGTGTACGACACATATTGACTCTTAGTGTTGTGAAACAAATAAGGTGCCATAAATCATTTTGAAACAGACTCTGCAAACTGTTTACTTTCCTCTTTTTCTAAGAATATCCTTCTAAACAATCAGAATTCAGAATGCCATTTTACATCTGCACAGAAACAAAGGTAAGCTGCCAGACCATAAGTTACAGTTTATCTGCTGTGACACTAACTTGTAGGCTAACTCACATAAAGCCATCAGCTGAAACTGGAGGTGACAGGAGGACGGGAGAGAAATCAGTTTAAATTGGGTGGGTGAGCAATGAATCCATGCACACAGTGAAAAAAAACCCACAAGAATGCCGAGTGAGAGAGCTGCGCTGCGATGAAAAAATGAAGAGAAACAGATTGAAAGAGATAAAATAGAAATAAACTAACTCATTTTTCCACAGTAATGAGGGCAGATTAATTCAAAGCCACGTGCTGCTGCCGAGGTCCTTAATTAACTACGTCTGTGTAGAGGAGAAGTTATGAGTTTGACAGCAGCTCTTCTCTCTTCTTTGCTGCCCTTCTTCTTCCTACTGATATTTCATTAAAACACCCACATATGCTCTGTCACGTGAAACATCTAAGAATATATAAAGAATGTAATATTTAAGATATCTAGGGAACAGGTGGGAATGTCAATTCTTTACACTGAAAAAAAAAGACTGCCTCTTGTTCTCAGTGGCATCATTGTGCAAAGTGTGTTTTACTTAGATAACATTCTCAGGTCTTTTATGGTCTGCTAAGACTTTGTTAACAGCCAAAAGGACAGATAATTAGAATAATAATGCTGTTCATTCTGCACACATCATTCTGCATTTGCTTGGAAAACTGTACATGTCTGACTTTTTTAGGAGTTCATTAACAGTTTCTGTGAGATAATACCAATGAATTTCTCCAGACTGATCATTTAAGTTTCATTCTGGCTAATTTTCTTAAATTCAGGAATATGAATGCTGAACACGAGAGCCATATCTTGAGCGGAGAGCAGAGCAAAATGAACCTTTTTTCCTCAGCAAAAATAGCCAACTGAAATTGTAGAGGCCATGTAAGTCAAAAACTGATGGAGCAAGGCCTTACCTTTGTGATGCCCACTCATTTGAGGCTTTATTCACTTCACTCATTCATCTAAGCAATCTTAAAATACTGTGTATCCAATCCAAATGTATCCACAGACAAGGAAGTGACAGACAAAGACGTGTGGCATGATGTGTTCTTTTTGATGAGTTGCTTGCACATTATGATGTTTGACAAGAGCATAAGGAAATGCAACAGCACAGTGAGACTTTGTGTTTCATCGAGCAGTGACAATAATAAGGATGTTTATGAAAGTAAAAGTTGCCAAAATATTGGCTACTAAATAACTTAGATTCATTATTAAGAGGTCTAGTGAGCAATTACACAGGTTAACAGTACATAACCAGGGAGTGTGGTAAGTCATCACAAATATGTCTTTTATCCTGTCCTCACCAGAAAAACAGCTGTATAGGTCATATTTATGTTTATCGTTGGGCAGCAACCTCTTGAGGCCATAGTATTATGACAGGAGCAAATGAGTAAATCAAGTAACGTAGTCTAAAGAGCAAGAAAGTCTGCAGTTGGAGGAAGGTGGGTTGGGTGGATGGATCAAACAAACATGAGACTGCTCATGTCTCGTGTGAAACAAAAAATCAGCACTGACTTATCTTAAGTGATGTAAGTTACGTATTGTAAACAACAGTAATGTTTTTAGCCCAAATCATGATTTTTTTCCTAAACCTAACCAAGTACTGTCCAACAGTCATATATGCCATTTTGGGAGTCATTAGCAATGGACCTATTCAGTCGTTAAAGTATCAGGATGTGTGCCCTCTGTTGGCTTGCTCATTGGTTATACAACCACAGTTGCAGTAGTCTAATGGTTCAAAGAGCACTGGGGTATGTCAGGCTAGTTGCAGCTCAACCTGCAAACCTCAAACAGAGATGAGGAGTGGACTACAGAAGTCTGGTAATCTTACTTTAACCCCAGACTTTTCATTTTCAAAGTTGTAGTCTGCAGCTCTAACTGGTGTTGCCTCAGGTGGCATCACTTCAGGCAGTTTACCAGACTTTGCACAGCACCCTGTGAAGCCTCAAAAGGCTTAATATAACTTTTTTCATACATGTATTGGTGCCCCCCGAGACCTGTGAGTAGACTTTCATGTTAAAATCAGTGGAGTAGTCCTTTAAGGCAGTGGTTCCCAACCTGGGGTCCGCGCCCCCCAGCGGGGGGCGCCAGAGATCACAAGGGGTGCACACAATTTAATTTACATTGAGGTTGAGAGGTTACCAAAGTTATATTTGTGCACATTAAATTTCTAAAATCCCAATAACACACCCAATTGGATAAGAACAGAAACCTACAACTGCTGTTTATTTTTGCAAATAAAAGTTTGTAGTTAATCACTTTATTCTTTTAGTGCGTGTATGCAGGTAGAAGCAGGTAGGAGTTGGGGTTGGGGGGCCTGGCTTATCTTGGACACAGGCAAGGGGGCTTCAAGGAAAAAAGGTTGGGAAGCACTGCTTAAGGTGCACACCACAGAATGTGGCCTCCACAGTTTGACTCTCCCCATGTTTCCTGTCTCTCTCCACACTGACTGTCAAATAAGGGCAACAAGCTAAAAAAGAATCTTAAAACCTGCGGTGCTGCAGAAATGACTACATTGAGTGATATTTCTCTTCAATTTGTATCTTCAGTTAGGCACATTGTGAGCTGCCTCAGGGGGCCAATTGTTAGTGATTTGTAAGCTCTCAAACACACATACACACACATATGTAAACCACACCTATACCCATACACACCCATGGGAATAACATGGACAGTACTGCAACAGCAGGACCTTGCTGACAAGAAAGCCGTATGGACCTAATGCTCATAAAAACACACAACACACACACGCATATGCACACTCTCACACACACACACACACACACACACACACACACACACACACACACACACACACACACACACACACGGTGTATACATAGCTTCATGAAAAATAACATATGGTAAACACTTACACTTTTGGATTCTGATGAATTTATTAAATTGAGGTCACAGTCACATCCCAGCTAACCGCTGGTGCTATGGTGACTGTTTTTGCTTAATGTATTACAGGAGTGTTACGTATGGCAACTGCTTGCTGCTTCAGAATATTTTTAGTGCGCCTACCAGCTGTGTACATGTACTGGCTGCTGTACTGTCTGAGAGTGGGGTAAACATGAGGAACAGTTGGCCATTGTGCATATTGATAAGGGATCCTAAATGGAGCTCTGCATATCAGATTTAAACTGCTGGTTGTCTTAAGGTGAAGTAACTTTTCACATCAGATCATGAGCGCAGATCTGAATGTTGGACTGTTTGCATTTATTTGGCATTTTCCCTGCTCTAGGTTAGCTGTAAAATGGTTAAGATTAGATTTATATGATGATGAGCAGGCAACTAAATGGCTGTTATCAGTAAATGTAACACCACTTTTGAATGTTGTACACAGTCAGTCAGTCAGTCATAGAATAAATGTGACTGATATTGGTCATTTTTTTTTTCATAGAAAACCAACTGTCTTTGAAGTGGACTTTTTTGTTTAGTTTCCCATTCTGATTGGTTTGAAAAGAGAACAGTTCTCAGTCTAATGAGGCTGGCAACTGAATCAGATTATCTTCATGTGGAAAGTAGATGTTTGACACTAGAGCATGAAAAAGTATTAATTTTATATTAGAAAATGCTTGCAAATGACTCACAGTATTTCCAGAAAAATCCACCAATTTGATGAAGAAGAGGAGAGGAGGAAAAAAGGCTGTTACACAACATAACAAAATGGACCCAGACCTCCAGTGTAAAAGTTAAAATGATAATTAAGTGTGAAGTGGTTAAAAGTCATGAAAAATTGTCATCCAGACATCCCTGTGATAATAGAACTATATTCAGGAACCTACCTGGCTTCATTCATATGCTAAGAGGAAGCATTTGAAGCAAAGAATTTGCCACTTAAGGTCATGGTCTGAGTGCACCATGGTCATTGAAGCCTTTATGCGAAGCAGTCAGAGTTTTTCTTCCAGTTTAGAAAACTTCAGAAACAGAAACTATAAAGCTGCATGAACCCAGCTGTAATATGAAAAGCTCTGAGGAGACTTTTGTATCCATTATGTCACTGTTACTCAAACACGGCTGCAGGGCAAGCAAATGACATTCAGCTGGTAGCAGGTAGCATATACTGTACGTGCACATGCAATAGGCTGCTGGAACCTTTGCACCCATGTGGCGTCGCCGACACATCCATTACATCTGTATACAGATGAAAACAAAGGATTGTTTTCAACAAGCATCAAGCCTCAACTGATTTTAGCCATCCTAGTGGCATGGCATTTGGTGGACACTGGACAGTGCTCTCCTACATTGTGAGTTGTGCTAATTGGCAAATATTAACATGCATGGTAGACATTATACCTGCTAAACGTCAACATGTCATGGTGAACATGTGCATTTACCGTAGCTCAATGCGAGCATCAACATCAGACTGCTAGCATGACTGTTGTAAATTCTTCACATAGCTCATTCTTTGGGACCCTTGGTATTGTCTGACACACTTGAATGCACTAGCAAACACAACCTACGTTGAAATCAGGCTGTTTGAGAAAGAAAAAGAAAAAAGAGCGTAGCTAATTTATAGCTACAGCAGTCATTATTTAAACATTATACTGAAACTGAAATGTTCAAAAAATATCTGATGCCACCGCCGGAATGCCATTCAGCATTCACATTTTGGTGGTGTGTGAAATCGTGTGAGTAACAACTGCTCACATGTCAACTTAAAAAATATTAGTTTTAAAATGAGTAGCTACCCATATGTGGTGCTTTTTGACTAACACCGCGTATTTCTCTTATCCAGTGTGTTCTTTTAAATTGTGATCTGAGTATTGCTTTGAAATCTGACAAGCAGCACTTCAGAACCAAAAAAAACAGCTTATCTATTTATATAGCACCCTGTTTGAGCTGGAAATTACGGTAATAGTTTTGGTCAATCAAGATGTAACATCACAGAAAAAGAACTGTCGCAAACACAGATAATGAGAGAGCTCCCTGTAGCCCTCTCTGGCTCTGGAGTGGAAGCCAAGCTATTGATTACAGCTCTGTGGGAGAACATTGATTTTTATCTCAGAGTGAGTGAGAGGACTGAATCCACTCAGCAGAGGGAGGGAGGGTTCAGCTTCAACAGCAAAGGGACTACGGATGGGAAATAGGGTCAGGCTGACTAAGTGAGTGAGTAAGCCACTTGCTTTTCCTAAATCATATACTGCTATAACACTGCTTTTTAGGCTCCTATTTACCGACCCTTGTCTAATGTGTAACGATAATGGCAGCACTCCTTCCTGCAAACATTTGCTATTTTTGGAGAGTGGCTTAGTTTTTGTTAGCCAGGCTCCTTGTGGAGGAAATTTGATTTTTCAACTACAAAACATGCATTTGTTTTTCACATCTGGAACAATGTTTTCATGTGAAATTCGCACATAGGCACATTTGATTTTCATGTTTTTCACATTGTTACATACAAGAGATCACATAAAATGAAGTCACATGTTTTTGTCACATGTAGATTTCAGATATTTTCCCTGTCTGCGTATATGTATATATATGTACTTAGACCGTTCAGGTAATGTCACAATCACATTTTTAACTTGCTGTGTCAAAGTGTAATATTTACTATGTTCAGCATCTTAGTTTAGCTTGTTAGCATGCTGTCACCGAATTTAAACTGCTTTCTCTCCCATCATCTTGTCACCCTTATCCAGAAGGGAACGCAAACATTCAGATTTAATGGCAGCCCATCCAGTAGCTGCCAGGCCATCTTACTCCAAATGACAAATGAAACGTCATTGCGATGCTAGATAAAATGTCATGAGTTCACTTAAGTCCTTTTGAGTCATCCTCTGGCCACTGTGGATATCAATATAAATTTCATGGCAGTTCATCTAACACTAAAACACGAAAAAAACAAATATCAACCTCATTGTGGTGCAAACCTTTCCTTACTATTGTAAAATTAGTTTTTCATTTTACCTGATTGAACAAGGCCATCCCAGCAGTACAGATACTCACTGACACTGGAAATGAGGAATCTGATTTAAAAAAGCAAACACGTATTGTATTGTTAAGATACAAAATGGTACTTAGATCCTGATTTCCCTTAATTGACTGACATCCTGAGTCACTGTCCACCGTAAATAATTGACGATTAATGCTTAATAGAGTGATTGAGGGTAACTGAGAGACATATTGTCTGATGAATCTGAAGTACATAAGCGCAGCCTAGAAACTATGAAACTATGAAATGTTGACTCTCTGATCTCCAAACCAACAGCCTGCATGCTGAAGTGGAGAGAGAAAGAGAGAGAGAGGTAAATCAGGAAGCAAAAATACGAGGTGGGATGTCGGCGGCAGTCAGCTAACTGGATTAGCATATGTAATAATACCAGCAAAGGTTAATGTTTACAGATGCACAGAGGCTAATGCAGGGCAGCGCTCCATGATAGAAAGGACAGGTCAACAGGGCTGGTTAATTGTCAGACTAAGTGGCTTGTGATTACAGCCTGATATATTCTGTAATGGATGTGACTGTCTGTCAAAGTGCATGACCAATGAATACGAACATAAAGAGGTTGATCAACTTGCTGCAGACTGATGGAAATGAACAAAAACTGTCTGCTCAACAGAAATCCGGACTTTCCAAACATAATGGTTCACCACCAGAACAAGCATTGAACAAAGTTTTGACAAAAACTTCCTAATTATGAAGTGTAAATGAACAAAACAGAAGTAACAAAGAGCAAATGTCATTGGAAATAACTGTGAAAAGATATTGTAATTGCTGTTTTTGGAAATGGATTGTGGCTACAGCTAATTTAATTGACTGGGAAGCTATTACAGGCTACCTATTTCCCTCCGGGTGTGGCTTATATTTTATGTCTTGGGCATTGATGTGTGTGATTGTGTGCTGCAATATGTACCTGGGGTTGCACTGCAACGAGCCAGGTATCTGACAGACAGAGCTGAGAGGGGACAATTGAACTTGAACCAAACCATGAATAAAAAAATGAAAACATAAAGATTTAAAGGTGATCTCTTGTTGCGTTTTTGACCTTCAATATAAATTTTCAGTTTGGGTGACAGTTCAACAACATGCAAACTCTCACATGTCTGTTAGACGTTTGCCATTTCATGATTTTTACATCAACAGCCCTGGAGAGTATTTAAGACATAATTCTGAAGACCCCTCTGGATTATTGTGCCATTCACCTTTGCCAAGATCCATGTAAATGTTTTATTCAACCCACTGTGTAAATCCCCTGTGGGTTGTTAACAAGCATAAGACTTGGGTAGTCCAGATGTCTACAGCTGTGGTGTCCCTTTGAGGCTATATCTCCCAGTGTCCACCAGACTCCATTTTGACTGCTGGAGACAATCTACTGTCATTCCACCTGGTGTGCCAATGTCCACCTGATGAGTAAATGGACCATCTCACTTGTGGCTCATGTGCAGCTCTTTTCTCTGATCCGTTATGTTTAGGCATCGCACCTATTGTGGCAGGAGCAGTTTGTGTCGCTGAACTGTGAAATTCAGGTGTGAATATTTGTAAATTCCTTTTATTAACTGATAACTGACATATCCTTTATTTGTCTTAATGTAGAAACAGCAAAAGTTCATTTTCTTGTTTGCTTTTCTTCAAAGTCTGTGAAGAGGGAGAAGAAATGCTAGTTTTCCTTATGTGATGTGTGATGGAGCTACAGCGAAACTACAACACGATATTCATTCAATGAAAAACTACTGAAGAGGGAAGATAAAGCTCACAGAGACAACAAGCTTGCTAAGCACACTTATTAGCTTAGCTCAGTTACTAATGGCACAATAAGTTCACACAGTTTTTTTCAAAAGATGCATTTGTACTGTCGACTCCTGTCTTAACTGATTCATTATTGGCTGCAAACCATTTTTCTGATGGAGAACAGTTTTGACTTTGATAGAGGAGGCTAAATAAAAGTGAATGATACAATACAATTATTATTTATCATTTATTTATGGGTTATTTGACAGGGACAGACACAGATAAACAAACTGAAAAATATCTATCTGATACAAGTGTTATAGCAGGTGCTAATTTGCAACATCTTTTATCAGATTAAGAGGTTAAAACAGCAAAAAAACAAGAAAGTAAAGTGAGTACAGCTAGATGCAATAAAGCAACCATTTCAAAAACATTGCATTTAAAAACCAGACATGAGTACAGCTTGCTCTAGTTGAATTAACCAAGATTTCCAAGCTCTCTTAAAAATGAAGTTTGCAGCAAATTTCAACCAATAGAGATTTCCAGAACTCTGTTTTTTAAACAGAAAAAGCTGTCTGAAAGATGTCATGCAGAGCTGAGCCTCAGTTGAGGCTGCTTTGGTGGATCTTTGCAGAGAGGACGAGGAGAAAGTCCACTCAAACATTTCAACACAAACAAAATCAATAAAGTTGGCAAAAAAATGTAAAATCTTACATTTTCTTTCAAATGTGGCAAATATCGTCTTTTTGTCTAAGATTTTCAAAGCTTGATTGAAAAGAGTCTCGATGGATTTTATTGCAGACTGGTTGGTAAACACAAGGAGAGGTGTGAGACTATCATTGAATTGACTGACTAATTCGCCTCATCTGGCAGATCCACAAAATCCTTGGTGTTTTAAACTTTGGTGTGTTCAGGCCTTAGTGCTCATTAGAAACCAGAAAACTATGGAAACCTTGACCCAAGTCATTAGGATCCATCCTCTGGTAACCATGAATGCCTCAACTGAATTTAATGATAAATGTAATCAACTGACTGACACATGACACTAATATCGTACAATAATAATGCTCTAAAATAACCCACAGGACCTCCCTCCTCTCATGTCATTAACTCTGTCATGCTCACTGTAAACAGACATTAAAGTTAAACTGATCATATTTTCCATGACCATCAAATTAATTACTGGGTGTGAAGTTTTATTAATTCAGAGACCAAATGTCTTCCTCAAAAGTGTCTTTACTTTTAATATATGCAATTACTTTGGCTCTGAGGCAGTCCCTCCATTTCTCAGGCTGTGTGTGAACAAGGCTATTGTTGAACTTAATCAATGTGGCTGGTAGCTTTCAGGAAATGATGGGGGCGGTCAAGATGAATAGGCCTGACACACTCAATTTAGACCCTATCAGAAAGTCGTAAGTGTTAAGCAGGGTGAGAATCATTTCAGAGCACTGCCTCCTCAAATCGGACTCGTCCATTAAGTGTTTCCGAATCATTTAAACTAAATAAATAATCATTTTTTCAAGCAAATTATATTAGGTCTTGAGGGACAGTAAATCTTCAGTTGGTTAGATTCTTTTCTCTAATTTGCACTCTGTTTGATTTGTTTTCCTTTGGACTATATCTTTGCCAGATCGTGAAGAGGGACTCTTGCTTTTACTTGCTTTTACAACTGTTTCAATCAACTCTTCGTGGTAAACAACAGCCAGAGAAACACCCAGATGTCCCTGTTTTATGTCTTTCCTTTCGATAATTGGCCCTTGATCTATTGCTCAGTGTCTAAGATTGAGCTCTTCTTGCCTGCTGTGACAGTCTTCTCGCTAAAGAATCGCTTAACACTCACCAGAGATAAAATCCAAGTATCTGCTCACTTTTAATTGAAAAGTAGCAATCACTACTTTTATATGCAGGGTGCAGGTTCACAGGTTCACAGGTTTGCTTGGATCCTTCTGGATTAACAACTGACATTCATTATCACTTGAGAAACATATTTTTATTGCAGTCTCACAAAAGTCAGGATCATTTAGAATAGTCGTAACCTGTGCATCTCTGCTCAATTAACAGGTTTGTAGTTATCAAAGTGTTATTGGAATAAGAGTAACACATGCTCAGGTGCACATAATCCTCAGGAGTTACACAGAAACAAGAGGAGAAAAAAAATTAGTAACTGCTAATTAATGAGTCGCTGTAGTAGAAGTTCCCACGTAACTCTCAATGAAGATATATTAATTTATTAATAAACCACTGGTTCGTGATGAGTTCCTGGAAGGTACGTCAAAAACAATTTTTGGGAGCTACCACTGTGTGTTGACACAGATGTAGATTTGAATTTCTACATGTCTGTTTGCATGTTAAACCGTCCCTTTTATAACCTGCTTTAACTAATTACGTTGGTCACTTGGGGGCAACAAGCTGTGACGACTGACAACACCAAAACCTATTGTGAACTGTGTTCTTGGCCACCTGAGGAATGTAAGTCTAATATTTACTCCCTTTTAGCTCTGTTTTTGGTCTCTACCAACTCAGGAAAGGAACTCTTCTGCAGCTTGTCAGTGTGGGCAGGTAGTGTCCTCTGCAAAGCTTTTTAGCTGGAAACAGCTGCCTGATGCGTGTGAGGGCACTGAGAGTGAAGAATACAGAGAAGTTGTGAGCTGTAAAAGCAAAACAATGAGCTGAATGACTCCCCCCGGCTTTATGGAGAGTAAAGCTGAGGGGTGCTCCAGAGTTGTGTGATAATTCTCTGTGGGTTTATCGCTACAAGTGACTCCTTTCACATTACACAGTCATTTTACCCATTGATAATATAAAAATGTTAATTACAGGAGCTTTAAAGTTTACTGAGGAAACTGTGTTCTCAAATGGCTGTAAAGCCAAAGCTGCCGCAGATATAGATCTAGATATTTGCATGGTGTTGATGTTAATTTTTTCTCAAAGAGTTAAGAGAGAACTCCAGTTCTTCCCTGTGCACTTTTCTTTTTTTGTGTGTCAATGCATACAATCGAAGTTGCTCTGTATCATTATGAAGGTGATTTATTCAGCAGTTGTGATTGGTTTGTATATTAGCCTCAAGCTAAGGTCATGGTTGCTTAGTGTATATTGATATTTGAGGAAATCTTCGGTGATCATATTCATGTTTGTATTTATCTGTTATACTCATTTCATCATGTGCCAATGCACAGCAAGAGTAATGAGTTCAGTTTTAACACTGTAAAACGGTAACTCTTGGTTGTGGTTAGCTAAAGTTGACAGCTTTGCAAATGAATCTTTAGAGTGTTGCACATTGTTTACAGTGTGCTCTAAAGAGAGGCTAAAGAGGAGAGAAAGAATGGAGGAAGGCTGATGAGGGAAAGCTGTTTTAAACCAGCAGCCCTGTAATATCAAGCAACCATTTTACACTTAAAGTCCTCTAAATGTTTTGTCCTGTGTATTTTTTCTTAAAGTTTCTTGTAACCTTGGTTTCATGGACTGTAAAACTTATTTTGAGTTTTATATCACCTACATTATAGCCAACAGTATTTGGTATAATAAAGTATAATAGACATAATGGTCTTGTATTTAGTCAGAAATAAAATAATTGGCAATGAAATATAGCTTAATATTCAGATTCATAAGTAAAGCTCACAAGTGTGTAAGTGTGCGTGTGTTTTTGTGCACATACGTGTGAGAGATAGGTGTGTGTGTGTGTTAGCATATGCAATTTTATATACTGTAGTGTGCCAGCTCCAGGATGAGGACTGGCAGGGGCTGGCAGGAACAGTCCCCCTAATCCTATTAAGGAGAAAGACAAATATGTGGATGTGAATTTTTATCAGCTCATTGTCATAGCTCCTATTTTCATTAAATACAAACCTCCTTAATATATAATACACCGTGGCTGCTGCAATTTCATATTTAGTTTTAAGACCATTTTTATGAGGCTCACATATTAAACACACCACAGACTGTATATTTCCAATATATTCAGTCTATATTGAAAATTTAGAAATTACACTTGAAACCAAACAATAGGAAATTGTGTACACAGAGCGTGACAGCATAGGAAGGATGAAATTGCTTTTAGAAGCCTGGCATGGTGACTTAGACAGAGGGACAAAAAAAGGAAAAGACAGAAAGAAAGAAAGGAAGGAAGAAAGATAGATGGAAAGAAAGACCGAAAGGAAGAAAATAAATGGAAAAAAAAAAAAAAAAAAAACACACCCATGACAGTAAATTGGTGAGTGAGCGGCAGTGAGTGTATTTCCCATTGAGGCTCGGCGTCAGGCAGCCAGAGCCGCTTGACGGATGGAGCTTTTAATTGACTCCATCGACGTGGGACGAACGTCGGCCAATCATCAGAAGAGCTGATGCAAAACAACCGAGGGCTTTTGTTTTTAACAGAAGGGCTGCCATTAGACCAGATAATAGGCCAAGCTGTTGATAGCTCTCTGCCCTCTATCGTGCCTGCTGAAGGTAGACGCACTATCTCTCACACTCATCCAGATGTTTTTCATTTGGCTCGCTTATCATTCCTCTCAATATATCTGCTGCCACAGTGCTTTGGTTAAGTTTTGCCCTCTTTTCTCATGCAGTTGTAGTTGGTTTCATTTGTCCAACAGAGATCAAACTCAACACAGTCAGTCAAAACCAAACTACAACATCCTTTGGTCATACTGTGTTTGCACATGTACTGTACATAAAGCACATCCTTTGCTTTGGAGGATACAGAATTGATAACTATTGTTAATGATGTAGCCGTTTCTTTGAGTGAAAACTCCACACACACACACACACACACACACACACACACACACACACACACACACACACACACACACACACACAAAAATCAAAGCCACACTCTTATGCCATGAATTCTGAATGCTCCTTATTTCCTTAAGCTGAAGAAACAAACATGCCTTTATTTGAAAGAGGCCTTTGTTAGAAACAAGCCTTTATTTCTATTTCGCCTGTTTGATATGACTGTTTTATCATATTTTAGTTAGACGCTTTGATGATCTGATCCCATTTACTTTGTTCATTTATTTAACACAATGGTAGAAAAGGAACCACATGATTTTTTTTTTCCTTTTTACAAAGGACATGTAAAGGTTAGCAAAAATGATCAGTGCATGCATCAAATACACGACTACTCTGCTGTTTTTGAGATACACATCACTCAGCATTATTTAATGCTGCAATCCCAAGAATATTGTATGAACAAAGAGTCAAATGACTATGTGCAATGTGATGGAGGCTGCTCGTATTGACAAACCATCAGAGAGCTATCACTCGACTCTGCAGTTCCCCATAGCTGCATTTTTTGCATTTTTAAGCTCTTTGTTTTGGTTTGCCACCACTGTTGCTATCACAAAAGGTCTGATAATCCCATAGTACACTCCCTGCCCAGCACCAAAACCAAACATTGTTTGCTGACAGGAACAACAAGAGAAGAAAATACCACCACATCCACAAGAAACAAGATCACATATATTTAATACCAACAAATGAGAAATTGTGAAAACTCTGATAGGCCAATCCATGGTGCTGGTGGCATCTGTGTGTAGAGCTCAGGTACAGCTAAATCCAGGCAGCTTAAGGCGTAATACATTATAGAGATGCACAGAAAGGTCACATACAGCCATGATGAGGTGTGCCACCATCATTAAAGGGGAGCTGATTTTGCACATTAAAACCCATACACAGGTTTAAGGAGTATGTGGGAAGACAATGTTATAGAGTGTAGAATTGGCTGAGTACTCTACAGACCAGCTGCAGAAGTGTGTGTATGTCTACATTTGTCTCCTGCCTTATGGGAGGACCATTCTACTGTCCTTCACGGAGGCAAGTGTTTAATAACCCTTTTATGTAATTTCCCAGTGGATGTCAGGGGTTACACAACAGAGGACTCCACTGATATTTTGAGTGGAGTAAGTCTCTCCTGTCCTAATGCGTCCTTTTTCTTTTTCTTTCTTGTTGCAAGTCAGGTTTCCAAGTTTGCTTGGCCTTCCAGTTGAGCCCGTGTTTGGTCAGTGGTAATATTGTGCAAAAAAAAAAAGCTGTAGTAAAAAAAACCCTTGATGTTTATCCTCCATCATTGCAAGCTGAACACAGCAGCTAATGCCTTTAGCAACATACAGTCGGCGAGGCCAGAGTGCAACTGGCTTTCATTCACAATATTTCCACAAGTCTGGCCATTAAGTTTTACAGTGGCATGTCAGTGATACTTTGATATGATTTACTGTAACGCTTTATTTAATCAAATGATGCCAACTTCACCTGGCTTACCATCAATAGACTTCTGTATGAGCACATTACCCTCTTTCCATGCAAACTAACATAATGTAGCATATGTTGTAGATTTACAGTCACTGGCCAGGGAATACTCAAAACACAATCCCAAGAGTAAACTAGAGCCAGAGGCTGCTATACCAAAAATATAAATTTTATTGCCAGTGCATGAAATAGAAGACTTTGCATTCATATAGGGAGTTGGAAAGAAGGCCTAAATGCAGGCCATAATAAAGGAGGGATGGATTATATTGTACAGATAAAACATAAATTAATAACAATAATACACGTGAAAACAAAGAAAATTAACAATGTGGGGTTAGACTGGATTGTCACGGAGGTTAGTGTAGTTATACACAGAAAGAAAACAGAACTTGGCATCAAATATGGAGGCAAATTATGAACCAGTCACACTCCACACGAACCAGTTCAAACTCAGTCTAACCTGATCTACAACACTCAAATGTGCCTACTCACAGCAAGCTGAGGTGACTCAAACAACACCATAATGGTTGCAAAATGGCTCCTTTACCACTCAGTCCCCCCTTTAACACAGCAGAAAGCCCACAAGAAAAATAAAACAGAAAATGGCCCATTCAGTGAGTTAGTCTGGGATAAACAGTGGTTGGCCCTTCTAGTCATGTCTATGTTTAAAAACTAAAAGAAACACACAGAAGCACATTGATTTACAAAAGGTGACTGGAATCTGTTTGTGTGAAGAACTGTAATAATGTACTAAAGGTTTATCCGATAGCTCCGTGCTGCAACATTATACTGTAATTAATGGTGCTTTACTGACCAGTCATATTGTTGAGATGTCATATCTTTGCGACTATTATTAGTGTCATTCCTACAAGATCATGATTGCCACTATCCAAACGTCTGCATAGACAGATGATGGTGGATGAACATTCTGCTTGACCACACCTTGTGTCTTGACTGATGTGTCTCAGCGAGTTTTAGTTTAACAAATCTTTAAGACAGTTAGTTAAAATACATACTTCATGCTTCAACAGTGTCACTATTGAAATCATGCTTTTGAGCATATTTTTTCAGAAAGAAGCTGACCAAATCGAACACCAAACAAAGACTGGCTTCAGCTGCTTTGCAGGTTTGTCTCAGTGTAGGAAGAAAGGCCCTGTCTGTAGACTCTGGCCATTGACTGGTCCTATGCTATACTCCCATTAACTTCCCCTTCACATAGATAGAGTGACAAGTACTCCAGTATTGCATTAGGAAAAGTACAGTGCATAAACTGGTAGAATACTGTGCTATACTGGGTTTGTGGTTATTTTGCAACAGCTTGGTGTTGGTTGCATATTATTAAGGCAAAGTGAAGTAATTTCACACAGCCCTTCCCATAACATCCCATCTTCCCAACCTCTCATAAAAAAACAAAAAACAATAATACTTCCCCCTCTTCTGTTACCCAGTCTCCCCCAAAATGTGCATATTCTCCCTAAAACTGTGTCTAACACTGTGATAGAGCAAGGAGTTGTTGTCATGTTGACTGTGCTGCAGTGGTTGTCACCATCAGTGTGTTGTACAGGCACTGCTATAATGAATTCACAGAACAGAGTTTTAGCATGATTGAAGTCACATGAGGTTTCTTCCTCGGGCATTTCTGTACTAATTTTTGTTACCCTCTGATTACAGCAATTTCAAAGTCTCTCTTAGTCTGATGAATCACAGTAACATGTACCACTGGAGAGCTACAAGTCAAGAAAAATCTGGGAAAGAAGTGGATATATTGGTTATGACATTTAAATCAACGTTACAGAAGACCTTTGGGGTATTTTGAGGAGAAATTACCAAAGGAACAAAGATAATTATTCCGTTAATAATGCGTAGAGTGAATCACAAGATACGGAAAAAAGATGTTCAGCATCAATTAAGAATGCGCTAGTGCCAAGTGACAGCGCGTTGAAGCGAGTCTGTACAGAAGTTGGAATCTCGATAAACCTCCAGAGCTCATCTCCCTTGGCACCGACTGGATCTCTGAAACTCACTGCCTTTGTTATTTCGCAGTCAGCTGTGTTCAATTATTGCTGACTGTTAAAATGATAAATAAGAACAATTATGAATACATAAATTTGCATACCATATGACTTTTAATTTTACAGTCTATACTATGTGGAAAGACTGCACTACTACTAGAAAAGCAGGCAGTGTTTGAGCCAGGATAGTCTGCAAGGGCGTGAAAAGGGCCTTACATTTAGTCACTACACCATCCAAAAGGGGCCAGTACTGTCAAAAATATGTGCTGAGTGCTGCAAAATAATATTGAAATGGATGTTATCTGGATGAAAAAATGGGGTGATTGAGAGAGTACACACCATATTTAACTCAGTAAAAGTTATTTTAACAACTTGAAGTCACAACTTTAGAGATCAAGGTTAGTTTACTGCAGCTCAATGATTTAGCTTTAGCTAGCTGGACTTCTGTGATACTCAAAATCACCTTTTTATAAATTGATTTATCATTACAATAAAAAGTGGAAGTATATATAGTTGACTACTTATGGTAATAATCACAAACTGCTGGTAAGGGTGCAGGGTGGTTGTAGTGACTGGTGCATGGGTCAAAACCTGAATGCATAGGTCTACATTAAGAAAAAATAATACGTAGTTCATTGTTTTTTGTGTAATGTACATAGAAATAACAGTATGAAATGATTTTATATTTGCCATTAAATTGAGTGCACAAATGCAATTATAGCTTTTTGACATTGCCAGGTCATAAGAAATGTAATTTTAAAGAATTAACATACCAACAGAACACAACAGAGAACAGAGCAGAGCAGAGGGAACCTTTAAGCCAGCATTATGCAATCGCACTCACACAAGAGATGGTGCACAGTCAAGGAATTAGTCCCTCAAATTTATTTATTCATTTCCTTCAAAGAGGCAATTTAACGCATGACTTAATCCATCTTTGTGATGTCGCTGAAATGCCTGCTGCCCTGCGTGACACGAGCTGCATATTTGGGCCACAGATAAATAGTACCCAGAGCCAGAACTATTGGATCGCTGCAAAACAGACAAGAGGCGCAGCAGAGGGAGGAGGAGGAGGAGGAGGAGGAGGAGGAGGTGGGTTGCAGATGCTAAGCCTGGCAATCTCTCTTTCAATCTGCAGCCTTATATTGGCCACTTTAAAGACAGACACATTTTATACGCACATGACCCATGTGTGAGTAAAAATATAAGTGTGTTTGAAACTCTGCAGTGGAGGGGAGAGATTTTCTTGTGGGTGCTCAACCTTCACTGATCCACTGAAGGGGTCTGATAGGCCAGACGGACCAATCAGGCTGCCAAAATCAGAGGAATGTTCATAGCTTATCAGGCCCTGTTGTCACTGGGCCCAGTGGCACGGCTCGCTGTGAGCTGACTGTAATGGGCTGCTAGGACAACTTAGCTGGAAGCAGATTAGCTTGTTGCGGCACCCACTGAGAGGAAAAAGAAACTCGGTTCACACAGATTGTATTGTGCACTGGTGAGCCGAGCATCTGCGGGGTATTACATGAAGGTTAAATAAAAAAACAGAAAATGCACAGAAGCATACTCCTCAGTTCAGTGGCAGGACTCTTGTTATTGTGGCTGCACAGGCATGCAAATGGGATTACTCCCATCTGATAAGGAGAATGTAGCTAATAATTTCAGTTGGAGAGAGTGGAACAAAATCATAACAACACAAAATATTTGTCTCATCATTTGTCATAATCATAAGGACATTTTTACAATTACTGTGTTCCTATAGATGATGACAGAGGTGATGATGATGATAACGATGATGGCTGTGATTGCAGTGATAAAATATTTCAGACTCACGGTGGCTCATCAGCACATTCATTTAATCCTCCTCCAGTTGATCGGGGCCAAGCAACAAGCAGGATCTCGTGGAGGAACAGTAGCAGCAGCTGCAACATTAAGTAAACACCGGCGGATGCATGTCGTGTTTACGAGCCTTCCCAAATGAAAGCCCCCCCTACTGCCTCCCTGATCTCCCCTCCCCTCTCTGCTAACCGGCAGAGGACAAGAGGGAGAGCGTTGTTTTGTAAAAGTTTTGTCTGAACATCCTTCCTGTTAATGGGCCTATAAAATGTTTGTGCACTTCAAGCTCCCTGGGACTGCCTGTCTGCTATAGCCCATATCGAGACAGTGTTCGACTGCTCAGATGACCCAATTATGCACAAAGAACGCCTTGTGAATTAACTCCAGTGCCATCTGCGATGACAGAACCAGTTTTACGAGCGTGTGTGGAGGAAAGCCTCCATACTTTGAGTTTAATTATTTTCTGCGGCATCCCCGCTTTTACCAGATCTACAAGAATGAGCAGTAAAGTTTTCATTGCTCTTCATTAGTCGATTTTTGGAGAGAATGAATGTAGATGTTTTCGTCAAGCAGATGAGGCTATCAGAAGTAGTTATGTGACTCCTCAGATTCACGCTGCTTCTCATCTCTCTTTTCACTGGCTCCGAACAGCCATCGCGGAAATGCTGTCATTTTGTGTGAAACAAGCTGTGCAATTACGGGTTTATCAAATTGGTTTTGAGAAGAATAAAATCATGGCAGATAATAGAGGAGAGCATCAGTAAAGCTACCCTTGAGTCGTTTTAAATTCTAGTTACAAGTATGTTATGTGCAATATACAAATGCAATATAAGCTTACATTCACATTGCGCTGTCACAGGAAATTACATGCATCACAAATTATGCCAATTATTGTAAAAACAACATTAAAAATCTGGGATGACTCTCATAGGAAAATGTTATTAGTCATGCCTTTGCCCTAGAAAGCACTAAATCCTTTGGGATTTGGCATATTTTGCAAATTATATAATGTCCTAATAATAATGATGCTAATGCCCTCATTATGTTCTTATCATCAGCTTATGATGTGTTATAATCCCTTATCACCTCAAGCCAAGTGTTACTGATGTGTTCATTAGTTTGTCTCTTAATTTGACCTCGAAGACCAGACAGAATGAGGATCCATGAACCAAAATTACTGTATTAATAACTGATTGATCCGCTGCAGTTTTTTTTCCCCGGAGCCTCGAGGATGGCAGCAGCTCGTTTCTTTATAACGGCTCTCTTTTTCTTCGATCTCTAATGAATTCCCGAGCTCTTTGTCATTGCTGCAGCGTTCGGTGAAAACCTCCTCACCACACCTTCCCTGCGGACCAGTAAAGTCAGCAGTGAGGAATGCCCACGGCAGCCAGGTTGCTTTCCTTCCTCTCTGCACAGTAAAAATTTAATGGATCCAAACATGCCATCCATCCATTTCAGCAACTGAGGAGCAAGCAAATTGCAATCACCCTGTCTGTGCCTGCTCTCCGAAGAGACTGGAAGCTACAGCGAAACACACTTTCATCTCACTGTTATGACACACAAAACAACACACAGGCTTCATAAAACCTGTGCTCCACGTACACAACAGATAACTCTAACCTGATTTAATGTAGCTTGTGGCACATTGCCACCTGCCTCCTCTAAAATGTTGTACACTTTGTAGATCGCTTGGTGTTTCAATACAAAAGACAGGAAAAATGCACAATAGCGAGTTTAAACATTTTGTATCCGCAGCGAGATGTGAAACAAAGGATTCGGCACTCAGAAAAGAACACATATTTTGACAGAAAAGTTTGAGGCAATTTCTTGCAACCGGTAGTAGACATGACTCAGAGGTCTGCAGTGAATTGTTAATATCTCAGCTCACTCTGTATCCCATCTGCTGGTGCCTCCATGTTCCACTGGAAAGACAGTCTGATGTTCATTTTGGATCACAGAGTTACACTGAATCCATTTCTCTCCACGCAGGGAGAATATCACAGAAATCACTAGACACTGGCTCAACAAACTTTTATAGCTCGTGGTCGGGTGGATTGATGTATTCTTCCGAAGCAACATTACACTCATGGCTCTCTGAAGACTGCTGGAAGTTTGTAATATATATTTCCTTCCACTAATGTCTCCCTTGACTGACAAAACGTCACAGGAGGAGAAGAGAGAATGAGACAAGAGCTACGCTGAAGCACTTCCACAGGCACTCTTTCTTCAAATCCCTTCCAGCTGTATTAACAGCAGCACAGTTCAGTAACAGCGATGGGCTAAGTAAGCACTTCTTAGAGTCGGCTGATGGCTTGTCGATCTCTCGCGCTGCACGTGAGACCGGCTTCTCTCCCTCGAGAGGATGGTGTTTATCAAAATGTTTGAAGAGCGTCTCCTTTGTTAGAATGTGCATTGACTTGTCATCTGCTAAAAGGAGAACTTTCAAAACCCATTAAAATGCAAAATATAGACCTACACTGTGACGTGAGAATGGGTCAAGCGGAAAGCATTAGCGGTGAATGTATGGCTTTTTCTACAGTCCTCATCCATCAAGTTACACAAAGAGGGGATTCTCTGAACGTATTCACTGCAAAAACTGTCGGGCAGATGGGTGAGCTGCACCCAGCAGGGCCCAACAAAGGCAGGGGGTAATACCGAAACAGAGGAATAAAAAAACCTTGAGTAATAAACCACCTGAGCATTCCACCAACCACCGGGCTGCCTGCTAAGTCACATCATCTCTCTGATGCCTTTTCAATGTCACACTTCATGCTTTCGTACATTCCTCGCCTTCTAAAGCCAGCGTTATGTCAGTCAAACATGCACAAAGTGGTGATTCAGTCACTCTGCACATCTGCTCATTTACATTGGTGTCTATTGTTGTGAATATAGACTACAATAAAAGAGATCTTTGCAAATCACTGGTAACATATTTAGAATCAAGTGTGAATAGAAAATGAAGCTGGAGAAGAGAACACCAAAGCTTTATTATGCCTCCGTAGCTATGTCGCTATCATGGGGAGAAAACGGATGAGTGACTATAAATAAATTCCTATGACCATCAACAACAGGACCATCAGACACCGTGATGCTGAGCTGTGATAGCAGATTTAGCTGCAATGCCACCGGAACGCAGTGATGGTAATTGCATTGTCCTCAGACATGCACAATGAGACTTGGGGGAGCTGGAAATGGTGTTTGGTTTTGTCTCAGCTGAAATATACTGAGGCTCTAATGGGTCTTAAATGTTGCTCTTAGTTAACGATGCTCGTTCTTCTTTTAAAACACAATCGGTCTTGAGCTCTCTCGCAAAGGAACATCTGCATTTGTGTATTATTTCTGACAAGTTACCCTGCAATAGCTTGACTGAATGGCACAGTGCTGGTCATTTGATATCCCACTTATCACAAGTGCTCAAATGACTCTAGTCTCTGGCAGGACCCCTGCTGTTATGATGGAGACCTTAAAACCACCCGATTATTCGATATTTATAGGAAGAATCAGATTTGTCAGTTTACTGAGAATCCAGATAGTCTGTGGTGCATGAACCCACATTACATGGGCTGTTATGGATGTGTGATGTTGAGACTTATCCTTACAGTAGCAGACAAAACACCATGATGTATGATTACTTCACACTTGATGAAGCCTGATTCATGGTAGCCCACTTTTGCTGTTTATATGTTGATTTGAAGGGAAAGGCTTATCTCTGCTTGTTTGTGTCTTCACATCTGCTGCAGTCTGTGGCAGACGCACTGTCTGTTCTTTCACTTTCCCTCTCGCTGTTTCACTTCTCTTGCCGAAACCTCAGAGGACTCGGCTGCTCCAATCAAAGAATGAAGGAGTGCTGGATCCTAAAGCCCCCAAACCTGATGAGATTTACAGTCTCAACACAATCACACTGTACGGGGCCGCTGCCTTAATAACTATCTTATTTTCCTCCTTTTCTGCTGTGGCCGTCTCCCTGTAAAGTCGGCTAATTCCAAAATATGTTCAGTCATGGATGAAGTATATTTTTTAGAGCACAGCAATAGCTCTAATACCCCTGTAGCTATTGAGTTTAAAGACAGCATGAAATGCATGGATAGTCAGGCAAGCACAGCTGATTCCAACCACTCACACTCAACACACACATACTGCAAATCACACACAGACACACTCCTCCGATCCTCATCAGCCACACAGCTGTGTGATTTGATAAAATACTTGGCAGGACCCTGTGGCTGACCTTTCCATCCGTGCTTAACACGGCTGCTCCACGAGCAACCTACCGCACGTAACCAGGCAACGCTGCCTCTGATGAGATCTGAGGTCTGGCCATCGAGTTTCTCACAAGCGAAGAGATATGATATGTGAGTGTGTGCGTGTGCGCATCACTGATGTTTCTGTTTTGGTGAAATGTGGAAGGTGCCTGCTGGGGATTGACGCCCTTTGAGGCTCCAGACACAGCCTGCATAGGCCCAAATGATTTTATCTCCTGTCTGTTTATTAACACAGATGTAACTTTTTCACACTTCAGCTGAGTTTTCACAGAAGTAAAGGGATGATCTTGTTGCAGCTTTAAATGAAGCCATGTGTGTGATTGTGTTCTTTTGATTCTCTGCGTTTGATGTTGTAAAAACAGGCTGATTGGCCAAATGAATTCAGGTCCCAGCGCTCCCCTTTTTCAGACTGAACTTTCCACTCCTCTGATAGTCTTGCCAAGATTTCTTTTACCCGTGGACAAGCCCCACCTTCTCATCATCTCTGTATTTTTAAGAGCTTTACAGTTTCCCAAACCATGTGAAGAAGGAAAGGATTAGAAGAAGATGGCAAGAGGGAAAATCCAGAAGAGAGAGATGGAGATTCAGACAGTTGGATGGTGGCAGATCATCCAGTTCCTCCTTAAATATTAATACCTTTGAGCAACACACACAGTGAGTGATGCAGGAAATGTTTTTTAAGTTTTAAAACTCTTAAAATGAATTCATCTCGATAGCAATGCTGTGCCAGCTTGAGGCATTAATCTTCTTTAGTATGGGAATATTACTTCCATATTACATGAGTACATTTGATATAGAAGCCTGTGGGAATTTGTCATATTTATAACATCTTGCTTTTATAAATTCTTTAGCATTTTCATGCAAATGGTTCAAAGCTATTACCCACAATCCCAAAAAGCAGATGTATTACAAGTGATGGGACAAATCAACACAGTCATCAACAGTAGGCCTTGGCCCCAGACAATTACAGTCCGTGACAGCGTGTGGGTGGACGATCAGGTCGTGATATGCTGTCTGCAGTGTGGGACGTGCTGTTATGACACCAAGGCATTAAGGGGAGACACAAAATGTGAGTGACAAAATCTGCTCTCAACCTGATGATGACTATGAGCGCGATGCCTCATGCAGAGGCATTATTTGTTCTGCACTTCAGTCTGAATGTGTGTGTCTGTGTGTAGGGGTTAGTGCACATGTGATCCACAGCCTTTAAGAAATACTGCCGACAAACTCAACAAATGTTTCGTCGTTATTCAAGGGTTCCACTGGGAGTTTTTGCTGACATTACCCAGGAGGCTTGTTGATACTCTTAAGAGATGGGAGTGTAATCAAGCCTCCCTCAGTGAAAACATCAAAACCTTTCATTTTTGAAATGACCTTGATTGCGATCTGACTGAGGAAATACATGAGCTGAGAATACGGGTGTGAATGTGGTCAAAAAGGCACAATCACATCTGCACTTCAATGGCTGGACCATCGCGATAACAGTCCCGATATTTCGCAATACAGTCCTGAGATAACAAGTCTTTTAAATTTTTAATACGTTATAATGCAGGCATCGGTTAACACACTGCTATATTTACTATTTTCACTAACACACTGGCTGTTGGCTGTGAAGATACCAGAGCAATAAAAAAAATCCCACAGATTGTATCTGTGATTAGTGCTTGACTGCAGATCTTATTTATAGCTAATTAAATATGCAGCGGACGCAGCATACAGCAGGCAGGATCTGCTTCCACATGCTCAGACCCTTCAATACACCACTTCATCTGAATTTCAAACAAAGCGCATTCAGGCCGATTTTGTGGTTCTACTCATTCAGTACACTCTCTGATCAAACTAGCACTAATGAATAAATAACCAATGCGTAGATTATCACTAAATCGCTAACACTAACTAAATCAGCACAACATAACTCAATTTTATTTTATTCAGTGGGTGCATAAAACATGAAAGCCCAGTGTACGGCTTTTTCAGATTTACTCAGCAAGCTGTAAAGACAACACTGCCATAGAGTATTATCACCTTATTAAGTTATTATGGCAAAGGGTTTGGCAAAACAGCTGTCTATTTACACATCCAGCAGGTATGGAGCAATGTTAGCATTCACCTGGAGTCATGTTTCTGGCAACCTGATGACTGTAAATCAAATCTCCTTTTAGCTCTGTCTCCACCAACTCCTGAGGAAAAGTGCTTGCTCTTCAGTGGAACCGTGTCCTGAGTCAGCCACATGTCAGCCACTGTGATGCACACAAACATTAATTGTCAAGAGAAAGCACTAAGAATGCTTAAGTCTCCCAAGTGTGAGCTTGTAGGGGTGTAGAAGTGCAGAAGTGCAGCCACTTCCTTTGCATGCCTGCTAGCGCCTCAGCTGCTGAAGAACAGTGCCCCTTGGGGCTGCTCCAGCCTATTCATCAACCCGCTCGGTTCCCTCTCGGCCCCTACAGTCCCCAGCTGCCCCCAGCAGCACATTATCCCCAACAAGCCTGCCTGCTCAGGGACATGTGCATCTTCCCCCATCTCCTGCTGGATAAGCAGATGGTAAAGCATACCTGTTTTACATTTTGGTGAATTTAAATGCTAAAATTGATGAACTATTGTGATGTATGGACACAGAGTACGTATGTTGCAATAATAAAAAATATTTTTTTTAGAGCCTTCAGTGTCAGGGGCAGGATGTGGCCTCTGAGGGTCCTGAGCACCCCCCTCTCCTGCCCAGTGTAAATGCTTTATATAATCCATTAAAACAAACAACACTTTACCATGTTGGTGAAAATAGCCATGATGAAGACTCAGCAAGACATGACAGCTTTGTTGTCCATACAGCCTCCCACCCTCAGCAGACCAGTGTTGCCTCCTAATCTGCTGGGTCCACAACATCCATCTGAAGTGGAGTCAGTGTTTACAGTCTTTGCATGTCAATCTAATAAATTCGGGAAATTTTCTTAAATATGTCTTTTTTCTGTGAATAGGCCACATCCCTGGAAGGAGAAGACAAGAGCGGATGGTTTGGCCGTGAAGCCGGTGCAGGGAACCCGACCGTATGGAAAGTTTGGAGGGATTTCTGTCATGGGTCCAGCATGACAACAGCCACAAACTGGCTCCACACCATTTGGAGCTGTATGATGACTTTTGGTGTTAGTGGTGTCTGGATCTTTAATTTTATTTATTGGTACATTTTGTATCGTGTCTTATTTAAAAAAAAAATTGTAATCAATGAATAAATAATCTTTGCCTTCATTTGCTAGGGTCATTTCTTTGACTTGCTCTGCTCTGTGTGTATTACTGGTAATTGTTATACGTGCATAGAACTGCTAATTTTAATGAATCAGCTCGCATTTTGCAAGTGATCGATAAGAGAGTTTAGCAAAACATCCAGCAGGTGGTGGTGTGCACTCAAAATCGAAATTAAGGAGCTTCTTGTTGAAGCATGTTATCTTATTAAGAAGGACAGAAGTATGGTACCGAACAGCACTGATGGTGATTTGACTCACTCAGGTAAGACATAATACCCCTGAAAAACCAGCAGCGCTCAGCGTTTATAGCGAGGACATAAGGGGGTACAAACGTTGTGGCCGACTCGGGATGGTGTGACATTGGCTGCTCAATGCTCCGCTGTTCCCCAGCCACATCCTAACCTTGTCTGTCATTATTTGCTGGTCAGGGAGAGCTTTTTTTTTTTTTGATAATAATAGCTGCCTACTGGGGCTGCATTAAAGCATTAAAGTTACAGGCTGTAAAGCCAAAACAATGAGCTGAAAGAGAGTAAAACACTATAAACTTGAGGTGAACTGATCCCTTTCACATTATACATTTTTTTTTAGACTTCCATCGTTAATGTACAATGATGATTAGTGCCGCTTTAAAGTAATAAAAAATTGAAAACACTCCTTGTAAGCTCTGTAATACCTGAATCCTTAACCTTGTATTGTTCCTGCTCTGGCTGGCCTCCATCTCGAATAGCATGGCTGTGCAGAGAGCTCACTCATTAACTTTTCTGGCTCATACCCTGCTTTGGAAACAAATCCTCAATGTATTGCATTTTCAGCTCCTCAAACATGGAGAATAGTGCTTTGAGTAAGTGGACTTGATGAATGCCTGTTTAAATAATGAATAATAACAATAATAATAAGGTTATAACAGTAGTTTGCAAAGTAACAGGCTCGCATACACTCACTGCATTTGCTGTAATATGATAATATGTGTTTTAAGAAGCCAAAAAGAATGGCAAAGATGTCATTCATTATGCATTCATTCCTGGGTTTGGCCAACAAACTGCCTCTGAATGCAAATGGAATTGGTTCTCAAATGCCAACCCAAAATAGATGGAGCAGCAAGTGTTGCTGAAGGGAGGCCAGGCTTCCTGTTTTCGAGACTTTTTAAGACTTTCCATGGCAAATGGCTCTGTGATGCTGAGATAGCTGTACAATAGTTGGCATGTTCGTAGTACAGTGGCAATAGTTGGAGATAGTTGTTACAGTGGTCACAGAAAGAAATGACAATGAATTTTATGTGTGCATCCTCCCAACATCAGCCCAGTGTCCCCATTAACTGTACAGTATTGGACAATATAGGTAAGATTTATGAACATCAACTGCTGACGCTCAGTCCCAATCCAAGATATGCTGTGAAGCAGAAAGTAAGAATTTCACACAGGAGACACTGCATTATTGTTTTATTTACTGTAACCACAACCTTTCTCCAAGTTGCCACATGCTGATACTGCATAAAGCAAGACCTTTAAAAACGTTGGCATTGGATGAGTCATTCAGGAATGACGTTCCTGTTTGATTATTGAGTTGACCAAAATAGGTGGCCCAAGGCCCCTGCTGAGCTGACAGTTTCATGAATCTGGTGATTTAGTGTAGTGACTAACAGCCCATGCAGTAGCAAATACTGGTTATGGCTAGTTTTGTTTGTCGCAAAACTGATGCTAAGGGGAAAGTTTGTAGTGTTTCTTCCATTAAAAAACAGACTCTTTGCTCTTATAAATGCTGTAATCCATAAGGCTAAATAGTGACATGGTGAAGGCCAACCCCTATTCTTAAGAACTTAAGAAATGTCCCTGCAGTCCTCTGTGATCCAGTGGAAACCAAATACGAAAATACAAAGCCACTGTATTTGTTGTTCTAAGATTTGTCTTGGGGTTTTGACCAGCTGCATGGATTGACATCAAGATTTCTTTCAAGGCAAAAGCACAAATGACTTGCAACATCAGTAGTCCCAAACAAGGCAATTTCATGCATTCAAGTTTCCAGAATATTTTTTCAATCTCGTTTGTCTTTGACAATCAATACAATCCACATTATTCAGGTAGACAACATCCAGTCCACACATGTACAGGAGCGTTGTCCTGAATCTATCTTTAAAATCCAGGTAAACCGCCTTTAAACAGAAACCTAACCTGAAAGACCCCTCTTCATTTTGCTCAATTTATGATTTGCCACAGTTCTCAGCCTCATCAACCTGTACTTGTGCTTTTAAGGCTCTTCTCCTTTTTCCGGTTGCAGATGTCCTCTGGGTGAATTATAAAACCAAATGAGGGCCAGAGGAGCACTCATCTAAATTCTCTCCTCTTGATTGCAGCAGCCTGATGCACAAGCAGAGTGACTTAGAAATGAATGAGACTGAGTGTTTCTGTGTGTTTGGTAACAGAACTACTGCTTTCTCTTCCTTTGATGGCACGCAGACACATCTCCCTGTTCAAGGATTTTCTGACCCACATCCTCAAAGTCAAATTTACACTTAGAAGTGCTATCAGGGTTTATGACATTTCATTTCATTTCATTTACAAGTTTTGCACAAAACCCTCTCGCCCCAGCTTCCTCTGTGAAACACGCCTGCTTCAGGTTTTTGCCCCTGCCTGGGAGAAATCCTGTGCAGGGCACTGGTTTACAGGAAGGAATGACACAATCAATTTGCAGAGCAACTGACACAATCAGTGCCTACATAAATCATATCAGCACAGCCAGGCCCCCTGGCGCCTGCTGAGGTGACAGTTTCATGGCTCACCTCCAGAATGCTACCTGCCAATCAGCAGAGAGTGACAGATACCAGAGAGCAGGTACTCTACACTGTCACGCCAATAGCTCAGGTTGCGGGGGATTATTTTCAAAATGAAAACTGTAATGATTTACAGATTACCTTCTTAAACCAGCGATCAGACCATTGGATTGCTGTGGAACAAGATCCGAATGATAATCAGAAATCTTTCAGTTCGTGAAGCATCTCTCATGAGACTTTCATGAAAATCTGACTTGATAGAATTTAGGTTTGTTTTTTTCAGCAATGCCCATTAAATCTAACAGCAATCTGTACCTGTCTGTCCATATAGTAGTCTTCATTGTTAGCAGTGCAGTTTGCTATTCCTATGTCAGATTCCAATTTCCTATCTTTGCTTAAGGGATTAACAGGGAACGAGGCATGTGGGTAATCCAACATTACTGTTTATGATTTTATCGCAGTGATATCAGCCTCATTACTGGTGATCGTTTCACACCCATATCAGTCCTGGAGAAAAGCCCCCGAAAACTTTCAAATCTTAAATATTTCCCTGCAACATAAAGGGGCAATAATTGGATAAACAACAATCAAAATGAAAGTTGTGAAAAAATATCATCAGCTGTTACTTATTAAGAGCTTAACACTAAAACACTCCAACCTGCTTCATCAGGGGGTGTGTGGTGGTGGTTTGATTAGACGTGATTGACAGGGATGATGATATCAGCAAAGAACCCACAATTGTCGTCAGGTTTTAATTCAAATGTTAAACGCCAAACATGGAAATAAATGACATCCCTATATTTGACATCTCAAAACTGTTGCAACGTTGACAGAAAAATTGTGTGTTGTTGTTATGTCTGGGGACCACTTTACCAAAAAAAATGACTCTAATTCCAAGGCACAGAGGACAAAAACACAGGTGGCCATAAAACGTTTTTTATTAAGTAACAAAGGAACAATAAACCAAAATCTCTCCACAGGAGAAAAAAAAAAACACTAAACACAAAAATCACAAGCTAAGAGAGTCCCAAAAACAAAATAGTACACAACTACAGAGGCGGGCAGCAGAACTATTAATATTAACAGGCTGTGTGGCAGCGCAAACCTCACTAGGAACAATGGCACAGGAAACAGAGATCACGAGCAGAATACAGGATACCAAGATTACCAAGATGACCTGACAACCAGAAGCAAGAAAACGCAGAGTTTAAAAACTCATGGAGGTAATTGCAGGATACCGATCAGCCGCTTAACACACCTGCCTGCCACACCTCCAAACCTGAACAAAATAAAGAGGTAATGAGACACCAGAAACACAAAAGAACAATACCAAAACACCCTGAACCCCCACAGTAGTGGAAAAGGTTAATTAAGAAAATAGGTGTCCAGGGCCTTTAAAGTACTGCTAATGCAAACTGAACATTTCCGACTACATTAAAAGCATTTAACTGGCAAATAATGAGGCAGCTTTTATTGTGAAGCAGTCACAGCTAATGCAAAGTATTTGCAGAAGAGCAACCACGAGTGTCTCAAAGTTAACCAGGACTGAAATTTGAAGGATTATAACTGAAGGTCAACTGTATCCTTAATTCATAATTCTTATTGTGGTGGACAAACTGTACCTTAACTCACTTCATCTCCTTGACTTGTCATTTGCAAATGTGACGCCTACAAATGTGTATGGTCACAAATTTTGAATTATATTTTATGTGTTTTTTTATATGAAAAGAATGAGCCAATTTGGTGCGTTTTCTACTGAAAGTATTAGAGTGTAGATCCCTAATTTCGCCACAAGGGGGAGTATTCGCTTGTGGGAGCGCTTGTTGTGGTACGCTGCGTCAAACGGACGTTCCTCAGACAGCTATCAGCCTGCCATGGAGAACGCACGGATTGACTGTTTGTCTCTTCTTTTCCTGTGAAAACAGGTTAGTAAAGTGTGTTAAAAGACCACAACTCAGGTTTAAGGACTGTTGAAAACCTGTTGAATGTATAAATGAAGTCTGGATGTAGAAATCGTGATGTAAACTGTGAGAAGTGTAAAGGAGAAGTAGCTCCGCTTCCCCTGTAGAAAACAACTACGCAAAATGGCGGGTTCGACACCGTTTTCGCTCACTTTTGTAAGGCTCCTGGATATTTATTTTCATCTTCTTTTATGAGTTACTGGACTGAATTCCGAATTAATTGTAAAATAAGTTCCGAAATGGTGAATGTGTTTTTGTGTGTGGATGTTTATGCTGTGTCGAGTCAGGTAAAAAATGTGTGCCGACACGTTGCTCACACTATTGTTTACAGTTATTCGATGTGTTCATACAGGCATTAGTAGAGTCTATACAGAGATTCAAGGTGTTAAAAACACAAGTAAAACATGATTGTTGTGGTTAAAACGACTGGAAAGGTAACTTAAAAGACAAATGTGTTGTGATTTTATCCTGTGTTGGGAATATTGTGTAGTTTAATGATTTTTGACAAGTATGGAGTACGGTTTGTGAATGAAATAATTAAGTTGAAAATCTGGGCAACTAAAGAAAAATAGTAAAATTCTGTTTAATAAAAGACAGCTATCAGCCTGCCATGGAGAACGCACGGATTGACTGTTTGTCTCTTCTTTTCCTGTGAAAACAGGTATTTATCTTCTGAGACCAGGTAACTCAGCGTGAGGCCTGTAACACAAACAAGCTTAGAAATTTAAATGGGTTGAGGAGGGCAGCAGCAGCTGGCTTTAAAACACTTTGCCTGTACATATATGCCACCATGTACCCTCTGCCTGCTGCTCTGAGTGACTAACTGAGACAAGCCTCAGCACCCACTGGAACAACACTTTAATGGCTCGCCTTCAGGCCACTAGCCTACATTCAGCGCCTTCAGTTCTGACAACCAACTTAGTAAAAAGAAAATAACTTTTTCTGAAGCACAAGCCCTGATATAGTAATTATATTTCTACCTTAAGCAGCCCCAATATCACTGACACCGGGGCTGCTTAAAATTCAAGACAATGTTAGTGATGTCGCTGCAGATTTTATCCATGCTCATTTCCTTATACAGTACCTTGGTTAGAGTAAACTGCTCAGCCATATCTCAAACTGCTGATTTGGTCTGTCTTTGTTGCTTAGTTATAAGTGGATTCCTATTTATAGACACATCACTGTCATTTGAAGAATCTACTTTTCATAATATAAAGGGTGTTGGAATAACTTTGAACCTCCCATGTATGTAAACCACAGTGTCAATCAAAAGAATGTATGTGGTGTTATTTTTAAGATCATTTGTGTGAGACTGAGTATTGGAGGACGTATTTGGTACCACAATGTAGAAATACTTTGCTTTTAGCAAGTCACACATTCAAAAATTTTATATTATCGCTGTTGAAATTGTATAAGAACAGTATCTGCCTCTGAAACACAGTGGAGTGGAAGTATAAAGCAAAGCACAAGTACCTCTATTTGTACTTCAGTGAATGCACTTGGTTACTTTCCACCACTGATGAGAGTTGCCTTGAGAGGACTGCACATTGGTATATTGAGCAACAGTGATGATATAGTACAGCTACACATATTTAATCAATGGCAGGCTCTAATTGTTACACTATCTAGCAGTATGATTAGAAAATGTGACGACTAAGTAGCAAGTTTCAGCGACCGACACAAGCCAGCACATCAGCTGGAGTGACAATTTTGTGGCACTCCTCCGAGACACGAGCCTGCCAATCAACCTGCTCGAAGGTAATGTGCTAGCTAACACACACACACACACACGCGCACACACACACACACACACGCACACGCACACACACACGCACACGCGCACGCGCGCACACACACACACACACACAGAGACAACTTCTCACCTGCCAATCCATAGTGACAGACAGGTTTGAAACACACTCCCTGTCACAGCAGAGGCAGCAGCACGGGCAGATAGCAGCAGGAGTGAAGAAGGGCTGAAACAATTGGGACGATTTCTTTTTCCTCTGTTGTACCTCGTGATGATTACAATGTTTTACAAAGTGGCTGAGGACCAGAGAGAAACAGCGTGGTCCATCACGTCTGTTTCAGGCTGCTGCAGAGCGCTGCCGCTGTAAGACCTCGCTCACAGATATCCTACGGAGAATGTTGTCAGCATAAACACAATGCATTATTTATGTTAAAGCACCCTCTGAGACGTGCTCTCATTGCAGTAGACAATAGCTTGTTTTCCATCCAAGCATTTTATGTAACAAATTAGAAAGGCAGAGTGGGAATGGAATGTTTCTATAGTAACTCAGAAATGGTGATATTGTTTAGGTGCCACATTTTAGGGAAAAGCCTTTATTATTGAAGTGTTTACAGTAAAGACATCTGATCATTTCACATGTACTGAAACTTATATGCATTTTCATCTTCACACAACTTAGTATTATTATTGTTATTTTCAAAGGAATCCTATAAAATTAACCATTTTCACAGAATATAGCGTGTGACTATGTCCTGATTATTGAACAGATGCGTTTACTAAAAGAATCATAAAATATGCTCATTGACTCAGTCTGTCGGAGACTAATGAATACGTCACTATAATCTGAAACTATTTTTAAAATAATTTTCCAAAATCATTAAAATAATGTTTTTTTAATGGGCTGCACTAATGTGTTTATTGCACTTCATTTCATTTGTCTGCATTTAGTAAACAACCTGGTGCCCATACTCACCTAAAGCAGCAGTCAACAAATACGCTACGAGCGCTAGCAGCTACTATTAGCTCTTGACCATCATTTGAAGTTAGATTTAGCCTCTCGCTAATTAATTTGTAGCCTATTAAGCTATAATTGCATAGTGCTGAAGAAATCCCAGTTTCTGCATCCTTAGCAGACATATCAATTAAGGCCATTGCATGTCTGTAGGGTGTGATGATGTTAAACTGGCCTTACAGGACTGTCTTTAATTAACCAGCACGAGTAGCTAGGCTTAATGAGCTTACTGGCATAAAGACAAAAGAGCTGCTGTGTGATGACACACTAACATGAGCAGATTTGTTGTTTCAAATAATGCCATTTCAGAACATTAAAATTTCAACTCATGTAATTTAATTGCTGAAAGTAATATCATCAGAAGCAAAGGGTCGATAGGGAAATATATACTTGACTTTCAGTAGAAAATGTATCAGGCAAATATTTATGAGCTCATCCACAGCAGGAAAATGAAAGGATTGCTCATTTATTCAAACTGTTAAAAGGAACTGAGTGTACGTTTTTTATGACATGCAACCACTTTTAGTCCAATGATGACTCTCCTTGCTCAGAAGCACACGTAAAATACTGCAAGTTAACATGCTCCTACAAACCGTCAATGGCAAGGTTTCCATCCAAATGTAATGCAGATCTCAACCTTCATGTGTGCATTTTAGTCAATCCATTGTGCCTGCCGTGCACAAACGAGTGGCTGTTGTAGCTACTTAACAGTGACAGGCCACTAGATCACTCCCGAGAAGGAAATGAAAAAGCCCAATCCTGCAAACTTGCCCCGTTTATGAACAGCTCACCTAGTAGACTGTGGGTCTAAGCCTTCTGCTAACTGTGTGTCACAATCAAAATCCCCATCGCTACAGGAAACAACAACAACATCCAAGACAGCAACCTACAAATATAACCTGGTTACTTATGCTAATATAAACAAGCAAGCAGCTGTTGCCCGTTCTCTTGCAGGGACTTAGTCATTTTAATGCAAGGGCTCACCTGCCCATGAGCAAATGTTCTACCAAGACAAGTTGTCCCTGACACTGGGCACCGTCCAGGCCTGGAATTTCATAATTTTAGGGGCAAAGCCACTTAGCTTTCAGCCTTTTTGAAGGCCCAAAAGCCACATGCCAAGGCAGCAGGTTTAAAATGCTATTTTGATAACACTCGAATTAACTCCTAAAAGCATTAATGCCTTTTTAATTAACAGTGTAACAGTTCTAGAGAAGAAAAAAAGCATTTTTTCAAACAAATAACCTATTTGCAATTCATATTATTAGAAACAGTGTGCAGTAATATTCATGCTCAATTCTCAACAGATGAGACTGAAGTGATATGACTCACTCATTACACTGTGTGCAATTAGATCTGGCTGTTTCAAGTTTCAGTATCTTCTGCATGTAGTCTGACGATGTAGTATACATGGTGACTTATATTTACATTTATATTTATATTTACATCGCAAGTACAAGGTTACACTTGCAGGACAGATGTACAGTATACACTGTACATAGTTTACATATTTTGTCATATATCAGATTTATGTATGGAATAGTCAATAACATAAATTAATCACATGAATTATGCCTCATAACATTCTGAATGAAACACATTGTTTTTTAATTGATGTTAATTGTAATTTAAAGTAATTTTTTCCTCTGAATTTTCCTCATATGAAGAAGAAGAGGAAGAAGAAATGTACTTTATTTATCATGCATAGTTGCACACTACATGCACATGCCATGCTTCTGTGAAATTATTTTCTCCGCTTTTAACCCATCCTTGGTCCGTCCTTCCTCCACGGCAGACCAGCGGTGGGCTGCCAGCCGACAGCGGCGCCCAGGGACCCAGTTTCTTTCGTCACCATTGCTCAGGTGGTGATCTTCTTGCATGTTTTTAGTGAGGCTATATTTTATGGAGGATACCCCAGGTGAACACGGGGAGAACATGCAAACTCCACACAGAAAGGCCCCTTTCCTCGAGCAGCAGGCACCGAAGGCATGGTGGAAGACACACCCCCAGCACCCACAGCGAGAATCGAACCCAGGACCTTCTAGCTGTGAGACGACAGTGTTACTACCGTTCCACTGTGCCACCCATCGGCAAGTCAGCAGGGAACTATTGCAAAAATGTCATCCAAAAAGTCATTTATTGATGGTCCCTAAGTGAAACTTAACAATACAGCACTCAAAGGTGACCTAATTGCCCTCTTACTGCTCACACTGGGTGACACTGAGTAAGATGATGGTGGTGGATTGAGCATTAATGTTCAACTAACCCCAGGTAGTTCGGGCCTACAATGGCCAAATCTGACAGGCCAGAAGGAATAACTCAGCCCAGGTATGGTTGCCAGACTCATGCCAAACCTTGATGAATTAACACAGATTATTCATTTTAGCGAATGGAAACATGGAAGACGCTTTTTAAATTTCCAACTACCAAAATTATTGTGCACAATGTATGTTTTATTCATTAGAGATCCCCCAGACATGATTTAGGATGTATAAAAATATTCTGTTTTGAATAATTTGTCTGTTTTCCTCAAAGAAAGTTCAGTTGCTCACGTTTCTTAAAATGCCACCTGCTCCTTGTCCCTCACTGAAACATCCAGAATCTATGAATATGCAAATATTTTTGCTTTTAAAAGTTTAACGGCTGGATGCAAGATGTCTCCTACTTGCCTAAAAAGTCAATTTCTCAGCATATGTGACCTTGAGGCTTCGAGGTTTCAAATCACACTTAGCAGATGAATGTGAAAACAGCTCTCTACTGTCAACCCCTCCACATATTGTACATCATTCTGCACAACAAAACAAACATTCAAGTGAACAATAAGGATTTTTTTCATGGCATTCCCTCCCACCCCTGCATTACCACATGCCTACTCCTCCAACACAGACGCATGTGCCACCTTTTCAGTTTAAAATGACATCATGAATATCTGCTAGAGGAGTTTATTTTAACAAACACGTTAACAAGTAACATAACTGAAGGAAGTGGATGACTGTTGCATGCAGAATAACAAACTAGACCGTCAAGATCATCTGTAGAATTCTAGTTATTTGAGAAAGTCCACCTGTAGTCCAGTAGTTGTGTCTGTGAACACTGCACAAAGAGGTAGTTTTATGTGTCATAACATTCCTCAATCAATTCTGGAGAGATAAAGTGGACTAAAGACTAATGAAGGTACCCACTTGAGAAAAGAAATATATCTGGTCCATTACTTGTGGATTAAATAGTGTTTGGAGATCAGTGAGTCAGCACAGACAGTGGATCACCAGCCCCCCTCTCCCCATTGCTCATCCTCCTTCTCCACCCAAACCTCTGAGAAGTTCCCATTTTTCCCCATGGTCCAATGGTGCAGGTATGGTACGATGTCAGGCGGGGCGGTCACCTCTGTTAGCACTTTGAAAAAATGCCCATGAATGAATCCTCCTCAAACAAGGCACTGTGAACCTCGAGTGCACCCTCAAAGATAGAGATACAGATGCATGGTCAGAGAGATGGATAGATGCACAGGCAGATACACAGACAGACGGATACAGTATATATATATGCAGATAGACAGATAAAGAGAGATACACAGACAGACAGGTGGTTCCCTTATGGTCAGCACCCCCATCAGCCCAAAATAGGCACTTGAAAGGCAAAAATTGTTGATTTTGTGCACTGTATTAATTTACAGCTGTCAGCCAGGAGTTCTGCAAGAATCAGAGAGGTTGTGTCCTTATTTCACCGCAGCACAACTGCTGCACACATTATGGAGAACAAACAGGTGATGCTGAATGTACCAAAATACACCCTTTCATGATGTTCTCACCCGACTGAACTCCAGTCCTGACATGATTGAGCATTACTCAGAACAGCATGGTGCAGTTTACCCAGCATTGACAGGAAAAACACCTCGAATAAAGACATGGCTACTTTGTCTGACCGGGACGAGAGAGTGGCAGAGGATGTGATCGAGGTCATTAAACCCCTGAAACCCCTCCCAACAATAGCTCTGAAACTACACCTTCAGGTTCAATACCATGAGCCTGAAACCCATGGAAGCAAATGATGGAGACAGTCTCACCTCAAGAGAAACTACGGATGCTGCAAGCCAGCAAAACAGAGAGTCTGAACTTCAAGACTTTCTCAACAAATGCACAGGGCTTGATCCAAGGTTCACGACATGGATAGTGACTGGCATAAGAGAATCTACAACCTCCTCAGCTCAGACAGTGTGCTCAGTGTAGAGGTGGTGCTGTGTTTCATTTATTTTAGATCAAGGCCATGTTTATGTTATGCTATGTTTAAATTAGTAGAAGGCTTTCTCTGTTAAAATATACATGAAATAGATATTGCTGCTGGTAACTGTACTCTCCTCTATTTGTTGTCATTTCATACAGCAGGATGGAGCCCTAGAGAATGCAGAGGCCACTTTGACTGCAGGGCTGCAGACTTAAAGACCTCATCATCATCATTCTGAAAACCAACCTGACTAAAACTCTCAAATAGTCTTGACTGACTTTGTTTGAACTTGAAATGAATGTTTATGTTAAAAGCTGAAATTACACCGCTGACTTTAGTAGTTAATTGAAGTTAATTATAAATATGCTGCACTTGTCCTAATGGATAAGTGCAGCATGTTTTTGTTCATTTTATATTTGAGAGTGCAGGTCAGAGTCTCACGATGGAGCATTACTCATGTACAGTATGCCCGTTGCAACCCACTACCTTTATGTGACCACTAGGAGTTCATCGAGATGCACAGCTGGTGGCTTCAGTCAGTTGTTATTAAAGTGCAGAAGAAGGCACAATAAGATGACTGTAAAACAGTGGAAAACAGTGGAGGAAATATGTTGGAAATATGTGATTTCTGTTAGTTTCATGTATTCATTTGAGGGGGGTTACTGTCTCCTCATCGCTCCACACTCTGGACAGCTATTTTTCAGTCTTGAAAATCACATGCTGGTGTATATGCTGATAAAATGGATGGAAACTCACTGCACGCTGTCTTCCCTGAGCTCTGACCATGACCTCTCTCTGACCAAGTGAATGTGGAATATCCTAGAAAACAGCAGATTGACAAAATAATCATGGTTCATGGTTCACTTACAAGCTTTTTCTGACCGTCACCTGCATCTCACAGTCTTGATCAACAAATGTTCAAGTGTGTCTTTTTTTTTTTTTTTTACATCCTTTGCCTAACCTTGAACAGGTGCTTTTAACTGCGCACAGCAGACTTAACCAAACACCAACCATACAAGTGGCAGATAAGAAATTTCTTATATAGGTCATTTTTGTGAAGGTCGTGTGAGTTGTTTGAGAAGCCAGAGGTAGGTATTAAGACTTTTATATGGTATTCAATCTATATGCTGTTGTATGGAAATACATGCTGAACAATTTGTGATTAGAACATGGTGCATATGCTGGGAATACACTTGCAGTGTGACGGTGATGCCTTACAATGCAGCTTACTGCCTCACTGTACTGTTACAGACAATTTAAAGTACACACTAATGCTGCACTCCCTACGTCGAAACATCCCCCAAGAGAATAAGCGTGATTAGCATAAAAAATATGCTGATGACAAAAGCTGCATGCCCATTTGGATGAATATCAGCCTCTGACCTTGTGACTGGACAACAGGCTCCTCTGTCACTTCTCATTATCATACTTCCTGCTGCCTCTCTGTCTATCTCGTCAGCCTATCTCCCGCTCTGTCAATGATGTGGCCTGAGAGGCAGCATGGCTGAGGTTAATACGCACATATTGCTGTGCAGATACACTCTGGGGCCACATGGCTCTGTAATTAAAGCTTGTCCTGCACCAGACGAAGATATGAAAATATCATTATTGCTTCTCAGATGAAAAGATATTTATATAGAAAAAAAACAGCAGCGTTTTACTTCTTTCTCCTGGGCTGGAGCTCATTTGTAAGCAAGGGAAGGAATTAAACTGAGCCTAAATGTATCTAAATAAGTTTTCAGATGTTTGGGTGGCTCGGGGTGCTTGATTTATTTGGCAGGCCAGATTTTGAAAATGTGTGAATATTAGGTTTTGATAAAAGGATCATTTGAAATAAATCTTATTTCCCAGCTCACCAGACAAAATTCCTTAAAGATACCTAATATACCTAATGGTATAAAGATAGCTGGAGTAAATCACCTCAAATTTCCCCAGATGTTAATTAATGTCCTAAAGGGTAAACTGTACACATACTTAATGAGATGTCCCAAAGCCTGTCAGCCAGATGGATAATTAATGTCTAACTATACTTTGTCCTAAAGGAGACCATACAACCATCCCTGTGCCGGCTAATGAGTAGCCTATCATCAGTTAACATCTAACTGCAAGTTAGCTTTAGGAGCTAAAGACATACTGAGACTGAGCAAGGCAGCACTGCTAGTTCTGAAATTTTGCAACATTAATATTGTTTAAAAATTACATTTATTTAATGACTGAAAGTTGGAAGGTCAAAGCTGAAACTTTATATGGGCTTTTTTGTCCTTTGCTTGTAACTTTACATCAGTAAGAATGTCACAGCATAACTAGGCTGAAGTAGAAGGGCATTACTATTAGTACTAAAACACAGCATGCATTAGAACATACACAAAAATAAAAATAACTTGTGCTCTCATGAATAAAACACATGTTTTGTATGTAGTTAAGGAGCTCTAAACACTGCTACAGTCCTTCTAACCTGAGGCTCATCCTGTGAGATGAGTCTTGCTCCTGAAACAAATTTCACTTGGAGTTTTACTTGACTGGCTCAGTTTTCTCCCTCCCTCTTGTACTGAACCTGACAGAAGATAAATGACGGCCCGATCCAAACCATCCATCAGAAAATAGCAAACAACTGTTTGCAGAAATTGTACATCCTTTAAATATGAATACCTTGATTTATGTGTCTGTACTCCATGGATTAATATGATTACAGTTATTAAACCTGCTGGATAATGAGTTATGGAAATTCCAGCTCATGAAAGCTTCAGCAGACTGCCTGTTCAACATCACTCATAATCAGCTCCTTAGTATACAGATAGGATAGATGTGTACCCATTCACACTGCCATACCAGATGGCTAATATTTGGCGTGCAGCAATGGAGTGACAGGAGGCAAATTAGAGCACTGACATACTGACATTCATATTGGCATGAATAATTGCAAGGAAACCTACGGTTTAAAAGGATAATCAGATTAATCGGATCATACATGACACATGTTGAACAGGTCCATTCTATTTTCTGATGATGATATTTGTAGAAAAATAAATGCCATTACTATTATTATGCTTCATAAGTGTCACTCATTCTTGATAAAACTAAGAATTTGATTTGCATTTACGTGGACGGCAGTTCAGCTGGAAATTACTGTCTTCACACATGACATGCAAGGGAGATGTCACAGTCTGTGGATAATGCACATGAAAAATACATAGGAAATGGATATTGAATGAGAAGCTGCAGTGCAATCATGAATACAAAACCTTCTGCTTGTGGCATTACAAGCTCTGTTATTTACTGCTAGATGCAGAAGGTACATGCTAGAATTTCATATCCTGACCTTTTAGCATTTTGTGAAATATATCTTCTAATTTTCCCCATAGATATTCCAGTGGCTATATTTCACTGCAAACTGCTGCACACAACTTTCTTACTCTGCTGGTAAAGAGTAGTCATGTGGGCTTCAGCTTCAAATTTCTTACACCTTTTGTGGAATGTAGAGATGTATATGAATATGAACATGTTATCTGGACATTAATAGTTAAGTGCTCTGAACAGATACGAACAGCATCCAAGATTTTGCAGTAACATATTACTGAAGTTGCACAGTTGTTACTTTTACTGCGTGATCTGACATTGAAAACTGACACCTTGTACAAAACAGTCAAAATGAAGTAGGGATTGTCTAACATAACATCTAATGCCACCAAACCCTATACTATTCCAGTTAAAATCAGCCTAAAATGCCTACCCAAGGCATACCCAAAGCACATTGGTAGCTCTTGGTTCTTGAACTATTTGGAGTACATGTGTTTTTTTCCTGTTTGAATATGTTTTTTGCAAACAGATGCATACACTGTATCTGCATTTGCCATCTCATCTGCTCACCTGCTCTGCCAGTAGTTTTCCACACTCAGCCACGCCCACCAGTCCCCTCACCTGATCACACACCTGAAGCTCATTGCAATCAGCCCAGCACTCAAGCAGCTCTCCCACACACAGTCAGTGCCAGGTTGTTCCTCGCAGCATGTCAGACTCTCCAGTGTACCTTCTCGGATTGAGCTCGCATTTCCAGACCTGCCTGCCTTTGACTTCCCCTGATCGCCTCCTCCATGGTAAATACCTTAGCCTTCAGTGTTTGACAACATCTGTCGCCCTGTATTTCCTGGATCAAATCCTACTAGTGACTGTTAATTGTTTGATCAGCCAAACAATCCCTAAACCTCACCATTGTTCTGGACGGAGCAGCGACAGCCCCGTGTCTAAGCCTCTGTGTGACTCTGTGTTCTGGTGGAACTTCAACCCCCCTGTTCAGTATCTGGGACTCTCAGCTGGAAAACACAATGGAAACGCAGCATGAAGCCTTCCCTTAGTCCAAGTCCAATAAAAGTGATAACAATTCAAGGTATCTGCACCTATATTCTTTATATCTTTATATTGAGGCCATTTACAACTTCAACAGTGTGTAACATCCATATGAGCACTGAGTTGCTTGGTTTGAAGGAACTGATTGAAGCTGTAATGAAGCCACTGAAGTGGCTAATTGGCATCTTCAGATTCCATTGACTGTTTGAGGTGTCAGTCATCTATAAACTCGGTTGCGATTAGCTTGATTTTCACACCCGGAAGAACAGAACGAGGCCCTTCTGTTCAACTCAGACTGTTATTGGCTGCTCTGGTTCCTAGGCCTCATATGACAGATCATGATTGGTCAAATGAGATGTCATTTGAAATCTGAGCCTCCACAGAGAAACTGGAGACTGTCAGTATATGTTTGTGGAAGTTAGGGGAAACAGAAGGCAAGCAGCAGATGAGCATGTAGCCTGCTAATTTTACATCTTTCTGTGGATTATTATTTGTTTTGGACTAAATATTTTTGCTGCAGTGGATTGTCCAGACCTTTGTCCATGTTACCAGGCCATTTTTGTTGGAGTGTTGTGGATCCCTGGGAGACGTTAATCGGTGAGTTGCTTCAATTTTTAAAATGGTTGTTTGCTGTTGGCATTTGTTGAGCCTCCTGTTGTAACTGTATCTTGAAATGGTTTCCATCAATCGATGCACGTGAATCTTAGCTTTCTAACGGTGTATAATATGAACACAAACGTGAATGTAGCATTTGTGTCTACAGATGGGGCGGGCCGGAACGTTAAGGGTCCAATTAAAATCTGCCATTGCTTTTACTCATGACTACATATGTGCAAATTCCCATCAGCCTTAGCTCTGCTTTGTGTTTAGTGCAAACGTTTAGCATGCTAACAGGCTAAACTAAGTGGTGAACATGGTAAAAATTTCTATACCTGTGGTGTGTCAGCATGTTAGCATTGTCACTGTTAGCGACTGAATTTTGAACTGCGTTCTGCACTGTTACAACTTCCTGTTCTGTTTCCACTTTTCAAAACCACACTTTATTCTTTGATTAATGTAGGTAAATGGTGGAAATGCTATGTATTGTATGTTATTTCGTGAGCAGCTGCACATACATGTATGGATGAGGAGAATAAATGGCAGTAGAAAACAACTGAGCAGAAAATGAAGCAGTCAGCAACTTCATGCATAAATCAGAATACAAAGATTTTTGTGAAATGATCAGACACAGGTAGAGAGAGTAGCTTTAGATTAGACCCTCAGTGGAATGGGTGCTGTACATCACCTGACAGTGCATTTGTTTTTTAATGATCTTTTTAGCCAGTAACAATGGTCACATTTGTACACCAGACAGCCAAAGATTTTCCATCATCTGAAAGATAAAACATATTACAGCTCTGTTTCCTCACCTGCATAGAATTTTTTTTTCTTAAACTTGACATGCACAAAAATAGATACGTTCTTGAAGACAAACTAATCATTTTGATGCTCAAAACTGCTTTTGAGCATCTACAGCTATGTACAAAGTGTGTCTCCATGTGGTGTCAGCGAGTATGCAAATACAACTTCATTAGTTTTAGAGATCAGGAGATTGAGGTGAGGGTACAATGTGTTATAATAGAATGGAAGGCAGCTGACAGTCCTATTTCCTTTGAGACTTTCCTGTTCACTGTGTTCTATTATATTAAAC
The DNA here is from genome assembly GCA_037975065.1 of Chaetodon trifasciatus. Classification (NCBI taxonomy): domain Eukaryota; kingdom Metazoa; phylum Chordata; class Actinopteri; order Chaetodontiformes; family Chaetodontidae; genus Chaetodon; species Chaetodon trifasciatus. Next base: position 1,096,651 of record JBBMOE010000007.1, read on the forward strand.
CAAATCAATTATACCAAAGGCAGCATGCTATAATCGGAAGCTGGGTGGGCATTTTTAAACAGAGTAGGCTGGCTGCTCAAATCCAAACATGCCGTGTGCGATTACACTGATGAGGGCATTGAAATCCTGTAATTGAGACATGCAACATTATGATTGCAAACTGATTGAATATAATTAGCCGTGGCTTTTACTTTGTTTACTTGCTTCCTTTAATTAAAAGATTTTTCTTTTTACTTCATCAGAGTAGATTCACATTATGCAGGAGATGTTTGATAAGTGATTAGCCTGGTAAGGCCCACTAAGATAATTAACCATCCAATCGTCCAAAAATGTGCTGCGGTTGCCAAGTGGCCTCCCACCTTACACTGCCTCAGTGACTGCACTCTAAATAACTCCTCGGTGTCCAAGTTTAGTCCACAACTGGTCAAGAACAATGTTCGTTTTAACCTGCAACATGAGGTATTTACACTCTGCAGTGTTCAGTCGTCATCATGTCAGGGTAATGTGAGTCCCTGGTAAGCAGGTGTGACATGAACTCCGACAAAATCCTGATAAGCTATACCATAAATAGATGCCACAGTTGCGTCTCTATGTGTGATTACAGTAAATACTGCCTTCTAAACCCAGCTACAAAGTTGTATGGTGTTTCCACAGCCAGCTTCTGACCTCACTGTCTGCCTGCCTGCTGTGAATATTAAGTCCATTCTCCTCTAGTGTCTCTGTGGGTGTGAGGCCTTGTCCTTGCAGAGCAGAGCACACTCCATTCCTGACAAGGGCTTCGCTTTTATCACCTGATGCTGCGAGAGCCAAATGAGGGTTCGGCCATGTTCAGCCATTTATCATCCTCGATCAGTGAGCAGCCACAGGGGCAGAAAGGACCTTGGCTGCATGTACGCGCTCTCCTCCTGCCATTTGTTCTTAAAGTCGACCAGGTTTAGTGTCACTGTGGTCTGCTGCATTCTCTGCAGGGAAAACAAACATCAGCGTGGTGGCTTTGTTTATACACAGTGCGGCTTGTGGCTTCTGTGTCTGCTCATACTATATCGCGCACAAAATACTCGCTTCAAGGTAAAGTAGATGATGATGATGAATGTGGCAAATATGGTTAGAGGTGCGTTAAATGGGGTGCTTATTTATTTTTGTCTTGACATCCATTCTGTTTGCCAGCTGTAGCACAAAGCATTCAGCTGAGAAATGTCTGCAACTTATAATGAATTGAGAAATTTGTATACAGCAGAAAAAGTTATTAGTGAGCATCATTTGACAAACAACAGCGCTGTTTTGTAAGATGTTCCTCAGACTGAAATTGAACTGGCTCAATGACTGCATAAACCCACTGAGCTGCAGTGACATTATTTTTATTTGGAGTTTGATGAATGCATGCACAAAGCCACCCGTGGAAGGCACTGGTTGGTTTGTTGAGCTCGAACAAAGGGGAGGGTGGGAAGGTAAATTGGTTGCTTTCCCTCAAATTTTCCTAAAAATAAGGAGGGGTATACCTAGCCCCTTATTTGTGTTAACAAGAGGGTTGGTGTTCCCTTTCATCCGCCTTGTTTTGCACTGCAGCCCCACTCCCTTTGTAATGGCTTGTTTGGACTGACCCTCTGACATATACCCTCAAACCATGTATTTGCTCTGACCTGGCTGGTCGAGACGCCAGGGCACAAGTCATTTTTACTCACTGTTGAAGGGTCACACCTAACCCCCACTTTCACTGTTTCCTGAGTGTGCTCTGGAGGATAGGATGCAGTAGTAAATAGTATAGAGGAATAGCTTCTAAAATACAACAATATGTTTAGTCATTCAGCAGATCGGCAGTGTCAGTCTGTCAGTGGGTCCATTTCTTTTCAGCTATGAGTCTTATTAATTATGGAGATCCCCTGACTTTTCCTCTAGTGCCACCATGAGGTTAACATTTTTAGCTGTATCTTAACAAATATTTGAAGAATTGCCATGAAATTTGGTACACATGTTTATGGTGCCCAAGGGATGAACGCTACTGACTTTTATGCTAGCAGTAGGTTGACGTGGGGTTGAGAATGAAATATCTGTAGAACTAGTGGATGGGTTGGTGTGAAATTTGCTACAGATATTCAGTATCCCCTGGGTTACATTCCAGTGTCTTTGGTGATTTCCTGACTTTTAGTCTAAAGTACCACCATGAGGATGATATTTATGGTTTTGTGTGAAAAGTTTCAATTGCCATGAAAATTGGTACAGACATTCATGTTCCCCTCAAGATGAATTGTAGCAGCTTTGGTAAATCGTTAACTTTTCATCCAGCAACAGCATCAGGTGAACATTATACCTGCTAAATTTTAGCATGTAGCTCAGAACACCACTTTGTCTAAAGACAGCCTCACAGAGCCACAAACATGGCTCCAGCAATTTATACGCTTATTTACACATCCAGAAGTTGCAGCATAATCATTCATTTGCAGTTGTGTGTCTGGCTACCTGGTGCATGCAAGGCCAATATTCACTCTCTTTTAGCTCTGCTTTTGGTCTCTACCAACTCCTGAGGCAAATATCTGGCTTTCTAGCAGCTAAATCCTCCACTGTGCTCACCAGCTAGGCACTAACTGTGTCCGTCTGCTGTTTGGTGCTGAGCAGGTAGTGTTCAGTGGATTTATGAGAGCAGCGAGAGTGACCCATAACAGTAAAGTTGCAGCTGGACAGCTAAACAAAGAGCTGAAACTCATAATGAAACTGAGAGGAGCTGCAGATCCAGCTGCTAATTCTGTCGGTTCATCACTATGAGTGACCCCTTTCATAATGGGACACTGTGAACACATTGTCATTTCATAAATTTTTATGAAAATATTCATCATAGCTGCTTTAATTCAGTTTATTGACATTTTGCTTTGACCTTCAAGATATTTAGCATTTGCTATGTTACACCTCATTTCAGATAAATGCCATTAACAGCAGCCCTGTTCTGAAATGAGCTTTCTACTTGTTCAAGTCTGTTTAACTTCCGTCTGTACAGAACAAGGGAAATGTATTATTTATTAGTTTCTAGCTCTCTTAATATAATTGGTATTGGGATTAGCAAATCCAACGCCAAGTTCACTGTCAAAAATTGCATGATTATAAATTTGCAAATTCAATTTTCCATCTGTGAAATTTATTCTCAGCACAATAAGCCTTGTGAAACTTGTTTGCCTAACTTTTGAATTGAATGCTTATGCCAGACTCTCCATGATATCATTCATATCGTGTTTTGCTAATGTACTGTATATTTTTAGCAGCCAGCCCCTCTGTCTGTACCCTTTTGAATTATAATAACAAAAGCCAGATGATTTATTCCTGCTCCTTTTGTAGTTCTTTCTTTTCTCCTACCTGTCTCCAGGAGAAAGGAGTGATGCAATAGCCTGATATCAAAATCTGTGCCTATGTGAAGACAGTGCTGCCCAGATAAGATGCTCACAAGTGTACAGAGAATGACTGTACTGTGGGGGAAGATGTGCAGCACATACAGATAAAGGGAAGATTGTGAATCGAAGTGGCTGCTGCAAAAAATCATATGGGTAGTAACTTCAGAATGACCTCAACAGATTTAAAGCACTTCCACCTGAGACCCAGCAAGGCTATGTGTATTATACACAATAAAGACAGAGCTTGGGAGCACTGTTTGTTAGAAAGTGGGTGTTATTATTGTGTAAATACCAATAGAACCCTTTTCTTGTCCTCAAAACAGGCGTCATAGCAAAGGAAGTTGCTTGGATTTGGATTTGAGAGGGCAAAAATATACACAGATACTTTGGTGTCTGTGCACTTTATCTCATATGACATGGTCAGCAATACTGTGTGTACAGTGATCGCCTATGGCAGGCCACACTCCATATATACCTATTTATTATCAATCAATCAGACTTTACTTGTATAGCACCTTTCAAACACAAATATCCAAAAAAACAAAACAGTAACAGCAACATAAATCTGTAAAATCAAAAAGACATTAAAAGAAAAGATCGCTTTCTTCTGTCTGTTCTGCTGCTTTGAGTTGCTGCTCAGAGGGGTTTCTTACTGCTGTAACCTCATCCGAAATGCAGATGAAGGACTGTGTGCAAAGATGATATTCTGACTGTTCATGGTCAGAACGTAGATAAACATCTGCAGACACTCTTAGGGTAGACCAGCGTCAGATGGTTGGTTGAGCTGTTCATCTTCTGTTCATTATTACATGTAGCCAAAACCAACAATCCCATCTTAAAAAAAGAAAAAGAATTGTCCACACACTAACAAAAAGTAGAGGACGCTCTTTAGATGTAAAATAACTGTACTGTATATGATTAAAATGGATCCAACACTGAAGTACTGAAGCAAATTACATGGAGCTTTTCTTCTGTGCGCTTCTAGTTTTTCCTGCCTCTGTCTTTCTCTTCCCTTTTATTACACCCCCCTCATGCTATAGGCTGATGAATCTCAGGACCAATCACAGACCATCTGGGGCTTATAAGGAGTGTGTTGTAAAGAGAATTTGTATTGTGACTAAGTACCATGTATGTTGGCAGCTAAATGTCAGAGAGGTAGTGCTTCTGCTGTTAAATTTCAATTAATCAGGTTATTATTTTAAGTTTCTTGTATCTTTAACTCTGAGCTTGGTTTGGCGTTGTGGTTTTATTTGTAACATGCTTGTTTGTTCGTTGCTTTGGTCCGGACTTCCCCTCCAGTTCACCCTTAACTTCAATATTTAGCAATAAAAATCTGAGAACAAGCTGACTCCTTATTCATACACCTAAATCATTCCTGCTATATCCGTTCCAGACTCACACACTTTCGTCCATGTAACCAACAGACAGTTTACATGGAAACCATTATAAAGGGAATAGTGCTCTTCATCGGACCCGAGGCACTTTAGAAAACACTTGAGATCCGCTCACCGTGGGAAACGAAGGCACAATAAATAATATTATCGACAATGTACAGGACTGAATAAATTCTCACAGTTTGAATGTATACCTTGGCTAACTCAGCTCCAGAGGGAGTCACTGGATGGAATAGCTCAGGAAAAGTGCCTCTTCTTCTTGTAGTCCATCGAACTTGATGACTGAGAGTAAAGAGAAAGCATAACACATTCTTATTGCTCTACTTTTTTCTTTTCTTTTTGTCTTGAAGGTAATTGTTTGCAGATAAAGGCTGAAGGGATGCAACTTTCTGACTAAATTAAGTGCGTTTTAGGTTAAAAGAGTCCGAAACAAACCCACACAAATGCAGCTGTAATTCATTCTGAATTTACTCGCTGTGGCATCTGTACAAAGAAGTTTGTTTCACAGTTTGGTCACAGGAAGGGCCCACAATTCCTTGCAGGTTGCTTGTCTTCCCCATGATCCTCCTACAGGAGGCGTGCTGCGACACAAGGCATGCTTGTTAGAACTCGTGGAGGATCATCAATAAGGTCGTGGAGCAGCAACACAGATGCTGGCTGAGGTCTCTGTCCTGGAGAGACTAGCTAATCACAGTCTCTGTGGGGAACAGCAGGGGAGCAGTCTGTCTTCTAATACTCCATCTGCATACTCGCACACAAACAGACTCACACATATAGACTCGTGTGCAGTCATGCAAGTGCACAGCAAACATGAGGCAGACAGCCCTCCACAGGCGCACGCATAAACATGTCATGAGGTACAGGATGTAATTTAATGCATGTTATTGCCCTCCTTGCAGCATCACTTTTATTCAGTTGCTGCTGTGTTTGCCCAAATCCAAAAGAGCCAGTCCCAGTTAGTGATTAAAAATACATTAGAGCTTGTGGGCTCATTGCCTTTGCAGTGGTGTAGCAGTCGTAAGCATGTTAATCTTGTGTTTTCACAAGTTGGAGAAAACTATGAGGGAATTGGTTGTTGTGTCGTGGTAATGCTGTTTGCTATTGGAGATATTTAATTTTCCATATCTAAAAAGAACAGAGTTTAATATGTTTCATGAGAGAAGTTAAGCAAACTACCGCCTTTGCTGTGGTAAAAGGACACTGTTGAGCCTCAAGGACAAAAGCAAAAATTTTCTTCAAGCATAGTATCCAGATGTCTCATTTGTAGCAAGCAGTGTTACATTTAGAATCAGAATCAGAAATCAGAAAAAACTTTATTGCCAAGTACGAATTTACACATACGAGGAATTTGCTTTGGTGAAGTTGGCACATGACACATCTACTAAAAAATACAATTTAAAAAAGTAAAAAATAAAACAATATAAATATATATAAACAAGTCAATTTGTGCATGAGAATGTTAGAAACATACAAAAGATTTCAAGAAATGCAAATGCACCTAAGAGGAGATTAAGCTAAATCCATTTTTTTTTCACCTACTTGTAATTTGATTCAGCAACACTGATCAAGCTTCAACATCTCCACAACGGGGGAGTTCTTCTGTCATTCAAAGAGTGCTACACATGCCTCCCTATGCCGCCTGTAGGAAAGGAAAGCAACAGCATGTTAGACCTTTAAGGGTTTTAAGGTTGTTGGACTTTGTGAGGGTGTTGGTGTGTGGTTGCTCATGTGCATGCAGGTGGTTGCCACCCAGTTGCTGTAGCTGTACAGGCAGTTTCCAGGCTGAACTGTTGCTAGGGTGTTCCCAAAGGTGGCTAGGGCAATGTGGTAGTGGTTAAGTGGTTGCTGTGGTGTTCAGGGTGCTTGTCCATTAGGCACGTAGAATACATACATGACACTTTTACATCAAGTGTGGTCAGTACTAATTATGACATGAGCAAAGGAGGAAGTCAGATGACCTCATTATACAGAGACAAAGCCCATGTTGGGGTGGACGTAGGGATCAACAAAATATTGTCTAACTTTAGCAATGGAAACCATTTTTGTTTCCCATTTTCCTACAGACGGTCAGCATTGCTTTTGTAAGTGTGACCACAATCGTCCACAACCTTAACAATGTTGGTTTTTGTGAGTCTAGTCTCGGTCTAAAAGTCACAGCATACAGTGGCCAGTTGAGATTGTGTCTTAATGCAACAGGTCACAGTCATCCATCACAGTGCTCGACCCAAACCATATTTATGGTTCAAAATATGTCTTATAATTTTCTCCGCTGAGCACTCAATAAAACTTGTGTCCCGTGAACACATTTATAAGGTCTGACTCAGTTGGTTGTATCAGTGTGTAAACCAAATTAGAAGGGTGTAAAGGGACAAAACACACTCACAATGCGATCCAATCAGCAGTAAAACACTCCCAACCATGAACATGTTTTTAAGACTACACTCAAAGAAAATGGTCTTTATAAAATCAGGAGAACCACAGATGAGACAGTTCAATAATAACATACACACAAACACTTGAAGGTTTTTTTTTTTTTTTTTTTGGCTCCCTTTCATAAGCCTCTTTACCACTGTAACACATCAAAATGTAATACTGTGCAATTCTCAAGACAAGAGAGGCTTTTTTTTTTTAGAGTACAGGGGCCACGGGCCTTCACAAAATTTAGCCAGTGAAATTGAGTTTACAAAAAATAAAAGATTCATTTTGTTGAATTTCTATCAGCCTCGGATATACAAAATGAGTCATTCTTTAAGATTATGATTCATCAAACAGACACAACTTTAACCTGGACCAGAAGTTCTCATATTTCATCCCTGGTTTATGGGAAAAAGGCAGAAGTTCATTAGTCTTACCTTTATGACAAATGTCTGGACACAGAGCCACACTTAGTTATTGAATACTTTACCTGCTCTCTGTGATCAATACTTAATTACACCAGCTTTTCCTTGTTCAGTGGATTATTGGTCAGAAAAAAAGGGCTCGTTTGAGAGGAGAGAGCAACCCAGCAGGCTTATAAAGACAGAAACTATTGGAGTCATCAGTAACCATGCATCATTACTCTGCAGTCGATGGTAACAAAGTGTCTTGGATCATGCTTAACGACATTAGAGGCAGAGAATAGGGAGAGGGACAGCAGATGCTTAGTTTGTTAGCCAGGCCACTACTGATGTAACTGTGTTAGCTGAGCCACTGTAGTGCTGTAATGTGTCTGGCAAAAAGGGGACAGGACAATTAATAATCCTGGTTCAAAACATATGCTTCTGTTTACAGCTTCAAAGCTGCTTTTAGGGACTTGTAATTGATAAAAAGAATTGATGTGTCGCCTTATTGAACAAGGGTGAAGAACAGCATTGCATTAGACTTTAACTTTACTGAGAGGCAAACCCATATTGTGTGTCATGTGGATAAATATGCAGTTCGTTCGAGTGACATAAGGCCACTGATTAAAATGCACAGTTGCATGAATCATGTCGTGCCACATTCAGTGATGGCCAGTCTCTTATTTATTTTATTTATTTTTTTGCCATGCTAACAGCTAACGGCATGACGCTGTCTGTCTGACCTTTTGTTGGTCCACCAATGTGGTATAGACTGACATACAGGGGTCCATGCAGGGTCCCCAGAAGATGAAACTGTGACGATCTCCCAATGATAAACATCATACCTGCTAATTATTGTGCTGTCATTGTGAGCACATTTGCATTTGGCTCAAAGCACTGCTTTGCTTAAGTACAGTCTCATAGAGCTGCTCTGCGTGGCTGTGGACTCTTTTCACTCTTTGCATGTCTGTCTCGATAAAAATAATGTGTTTTTAGACTTCAATTAACTCCACAGTCACCTCAAGTATTCAACCTTGAGAATCTGCCACTTTCTGATTTCATATACTGACCTTTGAACATAATGGACTTGATATGAACAAGCCTCCCACCTCCCTGTGAATAACATCTCTGATAAATTTGAACAAATCACCACTTAAAGACAAGCTATAGTGGAGATTATCCCTCCCATCAACCTGTCCTTTCCTTCTCTCTTTTCTCAAGGGCAGAGGCAGGTGTTAATAAGACTCATTTAGCACAATGCAGCAAATGAAGCCTCACCAGAATGCAAAGATAATGAGATAATGAGATAATAAGATTGCTTTGAAGTAGATAAACATCCAGTAAATATTCTTGGGCTGTCACAGGTGTTTTTGCATAGAGCGTGTTTAATCAGCGCTCATCAACATTCAAAATGCAAAGGGTTTGTCCTTAGGAATTTAAACAAGGGTACAAAAGCATGGCTGAAGGTTCAGAACACTGTACTGCATGTCTTCAAGTATTTCATGAAATAAAATCATCATGTCCGTAATAAATATACAACCACCCACAAAATCATATCAATAATTAAGAGCTGACCATACTAGGAAGCTAACTTCTCAGATGTCTTCTTTGTGTGTTCCTTTGGATATTTGTATGAATCATGTGCTGTTAACCAGACCAGCTACTTTTACATGATCATCAAAGGGATAAAGCAAAAGGATTGGTTGATGTCAGGAACGGTGGTTGTTATTAGCCTTGGGCTGAACATGTTTGACCGTATCCGATTAATTATAGATTAAAGACTGATTTCTGCGCTTGTTTTCTCTGACGTGTTCTCTCTTGTATTGACGTGATTGATTTATATAGATAAAAAAGTGCAGATTAAAAAAATATGTGTTTGTGCATCTGTTAAGCTGTGTGGCCTTGCAGCAGCAAGTCGACAGGTGTTGATACAGGGCATGTATCCATGTATGGAAACCAGAGCAATTAGAGCATAGCTGTGAAGACTCAGGGTTGATAAGTCCACCTTTGATGCAGCTTTGCACATTGACTTCTGAAATTTAGATCCGTTGCTCACTGCACACAAAAATACTACTGGACTGACCGCACTAACCCCCACCGCGCCGAGCATTCCTGGAGAAACATATCAAGCAGTCAAGCTCCTGTCGAGTCAATAGATTTTTAGCAACCACGGCTACGCTTGTCAGCTTTAGCTGATTGCCTGACATATTTCCTCAGTGTCTCTTGGCTCATCTACAGTTGTCAGTTCTCCAGGCGTGGCTGTTGAAGCCATGCCCCTGGTCGTTCAGCTAATTCCCCTTACAGCCTCTTTTTTTTTATTTTTTTTCTTCTTCTTCTTCCTTACCTGGACTCAGGCCAGTTCTGTCAGTCCTGATGTCTCCATCGCCCAGAGTGGCTCTGTCTATCTAGCTCTGGCCTTGGCACATTACATTTTCTCTGCTTCTCTCTCTGTCCCTCTACTTCCCTCCTGGGTCCCTGACCTCTCTTTATTTCTCTCTCGCCCCCCCCATTCAATCTTTTCCTCTTTCATCCCACTCTGTTTTGCCCCTCAACCCCTCTGCACAACCTTCTTTTCCCTCTCTGAACTTTTGTCGCACTCCCAGAGGTACTGCAGCTGAACAGACAGCAGTGCCACATCAGACACTGTCAGACATATGGAGGAATGCTGAGTGCCAAAGCCGGCTGACTTCACGTCAGCAGCAAAGAGCCAACAATACATAACTGATAAAGACATTATGGGGCAAAGGCAAATTTGTTGCAAGTGACATAAAATGCTTGCTTCGGCAGCTCGGACAGAGGAGGTTATTTTATATTAAGATCAGACTCAGTCAAATTCGGCCTCAGCCGCTCTGTATTCTTTCTCAGAGAAGCTGGCCTGATGCAAATCGATAAAGTAATTTTCCCCCAGACTTGTTGTAATTAACAATCTGCCATGTGCGCTCAGGGGAACTGCGGCATTTGAATAGAAGCGACTTCCAGCTGCTACAGCGACGCCTGTGATTTAAAGTTTAAGACAGGGTGGTGAGAGGAGCTCTGTATGAGTAAGCATTTAACACGGCCCACACACTCTTTAGCAGTGCTTGTTATATTGTCTGTAGCCTTAAAACTGATTCCAGCTGACATGAAATGCTAACGTCTTTATTTGAGATATATATATATGTGTGTGTGTGTGTGTGTGTGTGTGTGTGTGTGTGTGTGTGTGTGTGTGTGTGTANGTGTGTGTGTGTGTGTGTGTGTGTGTGTGTGTGTGTGTGTGTGTGTGTATATATATATATTTTATTTATTTATTTTTTTTTGAGGGGGTGGGAGTAAAGACATTATCACTTTAAGCAACAATTGACCTTATTAATGAATCAAAACCTCATTACCTGAAACTCCTATTTGAGCTCCTCATGTTGTCACTCATATCTGCTTTCCAGACGTTTGCACATTTGTAAGCCATAAAGAAAAGTATTCAGACTTCCAAATTGTTCAGAGGATCTGGGGAGATGTTATGTAATTGGAGGACTAAAAAAAACTCCAAATAAACAAGATGTTTTGAACATCAAGAGCAACAAGATAAACTTCATCTTCTATCATAAATTTACTGAACTTGAAAAATGCATCTCGGCATCTTCTTATCATCCAGTCATCATTTTTGGATGATAACACAGGGCCAGGCAATATTTCAGGATCATTCCTGATTGAAATTCAGTGGACTTTAATTATAGTACGATGACCAGGGTTTTGCCTGGTGACATTACATTGTGTGTCTTCTTCGCTACCAGCTAGCCACCGGTGGCGTTGTCCACTGCTGGCCAATAAACTGTCTGTTCAGGAGGGGGCTTCTCAGGAAATTCTGCATGCTAATGATGAAGCTAATATAAGCTACTAGTCGTCAGTAAATATCATACCTACAAAACTGTAGGATGGCTGCTTGTTGCACCACAATGCCCCGTGTTGTCTTTTTTTGCCCATGTGTTAAATGCAGAACATGTGATGTGTACAATGCTTTCAAGTTGTTTCAATGCATCTTTGACAGTGCTGAGCTAAGTTATGAAAGTCAGGAATAATTTAACAATAATTATTAATAGTTAATCATTACTGCTGCTTTACAAGATTTTGATGTCAAAACTAAGATTCTGAGCAAAAAGTATCAAAATTCCTTGTTTAGGTTTTTGTTTGACCCATGACCTCATGAAATGTAAAACAGAATTTTTAAAATTCAACACTTTTTATACATTATTTGCTATTTTTGACAAAGCTATCTCCACTGAAGATCCATTTACTGCCTTGTTCTGCAGCTGTCAACCTCATCACACAGAAGTTCATTTTCTTATTCTGAGCACTAAGGACTTCCTGTCTTATACTGGCTTAAGGGTTTATGTTAATGGCTTTGCAGTCCATTTTTGACGCTGGAAGCAGCAGCTGACAAACCCCCACTACAGGTTGAAACTCGGTACGATGAAGACTGTGTGGTGTGGTTGAAAGCTGGGCCTTGAGTGGAGCTCGCTGCCAACTGCTGTTTCCAGGGTGAAGAATGAACTGTCAAGCTGAACTTGCTTAATGATAAATATAAAGAAAGCAAAGTTATTCATATTAATATTGTGATAATGATTTCAATCATATCAGCCTGATATCATATTAAATCAGTCGCTGAAATGACTGCATGTCAAATGAAATTCTACTCTGCCTTATATTAACCACATGGATGATAAATTAGCTGTAGGATCTCTCCATAAGTATTGGTGTGTCTTGCCATGACAATAATATCTGAAGCAGTTTTGACACCCTATTGTTTAAATGCCGCTTCCGAGGCTTTTCCACTACGCCATCAATACTCTTCCAGACAGCACAATCAAAGGCAGTCTGAGATGTATGAGTTTTGGAATTAATGAAGGGAACGTTTATTGACATGTAATCAGCGTAATTATCCCGAAGAAGGCAAAGTGAATTCTAATAAGTGCCTGCATAACTTTTCCAGATGATCACTTTGATTTCCTCACAAATTTCTCTCTTTGCAGACTCATTATTCGTGAAAGACAGCTCTCCATTGATGAGACGGCAAACACAGCCGTGGTATCAGCCATGTGCCAAATGTTTACAGCCCAGTTAACATGCATTAAATATGCTCTTGGTGTGGAATATACTGATGAAGTGAATGCAGGTAAATGCCATTATACCTTGCTGATTTGCCTTATTAAATCCATGCAAATCACTGAGGAGGAGACGGAAACGAAGCAAAGGGATTTTGAAGCTTAGAGGCGATTGTGCCAAAAGGGGCTTTGATTCCATAACAAGACAAAAATTTCAACATTTAGAGGACATTTGTTGGAGGGGTCCAGACAAAAGTGTATAATTATCAAAAAAGACTGAAATAGTGATTTATCACTCAAACTATGATACCGCATTAATAAATGAATGAATATTCTCAGTTAGTTTATTCATGGCAAGAGAAGTGATGGTCGAAAAAGAATTCCTGCATCTTCTGCAGCAACACTGTGTGTGAGAGCGAGACAGATTCAGACAGACAGCCTGCTTTATTGCACCACCTTAATACCTATTTCAGTGTCCCTCCTACAGTTCAGTCCTGCAGCAGGGCTGTGTGCTCATCGATTTTTCTCAATGCAGCTTATTCCTGTGCTGCTTCACTATGGTATTAATTTGGGGTGGCCAATCAGTTTTTAGGGGAGACCCTGAACAACCCGTCTCTCTCCCCCTCTGTTTGTGCATTCAGTGCAGGTCCTCTAAATAACTGGATATGTGCTCAGTTGAGCGTTTATGGGAGATTTTGAGATGATGTGTGAAATAGAGGCTTTCACTGCCACCATAAAAGTGGAGAGTCCTGGTGATCAGTCAAATTTATGTTAGTGTTGAATTGCATATTTCTCTGCCTCTGTGAAATGAACTGACCACAACAGCACTGAGGAAAGTGATGCTGTTAAAACTGCAGTCTATTAAGAATATGAGGTTTAATTTGTTTATAGGTAATAACTGGCTGCATGTAGAAGAGTGTCACTAATAAGTCTGTGAAATTATTTGTGAAGCCACAACTGTAGCAATAATTAACTGTAGCTGCAAAGATCTGGTTTCATGTGGTCCCCCTGGGAGCTAAACGGCTATGAAATCTGAACTATTGACTCCGCAGAGGGGCTGAGAGAACTGTGACTATATTGCCTGTGTTGGTATTTGTGTGTGTGGAGGTTTAATTTTAACATTGACATGAGGGATGATGGGATCTGCAGACAATCTGGAAATAACAACCTGTTCCACCGAGCAGAATGGCAGAAAAGAGAGCCGTCGTAGCCTCTTTCAATCTCAATCTCGCCTCACTGTACATACACTGAAGGGCATTACCTTCCCCTTCCTCGACTCCTCTTTTTTTGCATGCCAGGTTGACTGTTGATTGGCAGTCTGAAAGAGTGAAACACAACACTGAAGAGAAATGAGATCTGACCATGCACACATTCGATGCTTCACTGTCCGCGATTTCTGCCAGGGGAAGCAACAAACAACTGTTTCACTAAGACCAGGCAACCGGGCCAACATATAAACAAGATAAACAACGTCTCCAGGGGTAAACGAGAGGAGCAGAGGAGGCAGAGAAGTGCTGTGTTTGTTCTCTGATCGATGCCATACATAGTGCATGAGTTCCCTAAGAACTATGGGTAGAAGTTGTTCACTTCTGGTATATGAAAAAGTTCAGACAAAGGGAAAAATGCGCGATTGAGATGAGGTTGAATAAAGGTAAACTATAAGAAGCATTGTGTTGGTGAGCGAGAGAGAGGCGGGGAGGCTTTCTCATCTCAGATAATAAAATGTGATTGTGAGCTCTGATCGATCCATGAGCTCAGCCAAGCAAAGGCCAGGGACAGGCCTTCTTTAAGTAGGGAAATAAAGAGTGAAAACCAAAACATTTTGATTAAACCATCATATCCTTCCACAGAGGTTTGATTCCCTCCAATCACCACATATAAACCCTGGCTATTGCCGAGCTCTCAGAGAAAATTAAAAGACAAAATTGCCTTCATAAATATTAATCTGTGGATGGCAAAGGTTTTGCCCTTCACAATCATTCATGCTCTCTGGAGCGCTTTTGCCAAGAGTAAACAGTATCCTCCTGTTTACCTAATGCAGAACATTCGGTAGGTGAGTGGGTATAATTGATGCCTTCATATTCTTTTCTTAAGGATGTAATTAAACACAGTCTGCTCTAGAAATCATGCATCTCTCTCCTTCCTCTTCCTCACACACATTCACACAGCGTGCAAAGTACACTTCCTCAAAACTGCACTCTTATCCGTCTCTCAACAGCAGTGTCTTGGTTCACATGGAATTAAAGGTGGAATGAGAGTTAATTTCACAGCATTTGGCATGTTATTAACGCTCTGGGGTCTGAGAGTATACTGTAGATGGCCTCTGCTTCAGTGACTTTGTTTTTTGGGGGGGTAATATATTATTAGCTGCTTGTTTAAGTGTGACGGGATCATTAGCAAGCAGAAAATAAGTCAATAATACCTTTCTCTATGCCTTTATGTGCTGTTCTGGTACATGAAGTATGGATTAAAACTGTCTGTCCAGCTGTTTTTATTCTCATATTTCACACTAGAGGTGTGCAATATGGATAAAATCTTCTGTCAAGGTATACATCATTTTTTATACTAATTTTAATGTGTATATAGGGATATTATAAATCCTCTGTATATTCCACAAGGAACTATTTTGTAGGTGAAATAACCAGGTCATCTGTTTTTGGCCTAATCACTGAATTAACTACATGACTTTTTAAAGAGTTAAATAAAGCCCAGTATCCTGAGGAATATGACAATACTGCAGCATGAAAGTGACTACGCTCCACTCCCATGAGTAACTGTTGCTACGCCTCTTCATTCAGAGTGCTGCTACCAATGATAGCAGTGAACATTCAAAGTAATAATTTTTGAAAGGAATTGTTCTTGGTTTCACACAGAGGAAAACAAAGCAACTTCTCATGTTGAGCTGACAACCATTGATTTTGCCAGGTGGGATGATGACTGTCACGGGCAGATTTCTGTAAATCCACAAAACTTGCAATGTTATGTTGGTCTCCAGGTGATTTTATGGCTCCGGCATAAAATGTTGATGTTCCCATTCTTAATTCTGCAAACAAAGCTCTGATTGTTTTTTCACCTATAGGAACGGCCAAGAGAACGACCACATCAGTGGTTTCCGCTACTGCCCCAAAACAACAACATATGTTGACTTTCAAGTGACAAAGCCCTCTAGCAGCTGTAGTTAGATGATGTTATTGTAGAGCGACAAGGAGGACGACGTCAGGGTAGATGAATTAGTCCAAAAAAACTTTAAACTTTAACACGCAGACAGCTGTTCGTTGCACTGTTTTGTTTTTTTTAAAGCATGACCCTGATTGTTAACCACAGCTTTATCGTTGTACCATGCTGAGGAAAGTCCTCTAACCATAGTGAAGTAGTCATTTAGACCCAAAACACAATGTTCCCTGTTCCGTAAAGGTCCAGTCTATAGGATTTAGTGGCAGTCAGCAGTGAGGTTGCAGATTGCAGCCAACTGAATACTGCAGTGTAAAACTTGTAGTGGCTGCTTAAAATGTGAAAAGCTTTCTCTAGAGCCAGTGTTTGGTTTGTCTGTTTTGGGTTACTGTAGAAGCAACGGTGCAACATGACGTACTTCGTTTACGAGGACCTGCAGCCTCTACTGAACAAAAAACAAAAACTATTGTGAACATTATATTCCCTTTCCTCCAGTGGAGCCCCCTAAATCCTACACACTAGACCTTTACCCAAGTGCTTATTGTAACCCAAACTGCAATCTGTCTGTAAACATAAGCAAGTTGTATTTGTGCATTGTCACATCATTAAATACTTACGTTAAAGGTTTTGGAAGGTAAAGACAAATGTTGTCCTGTTGATAGGGGCGTCAGACCAGTAAATACTCCTGTACGTCATTCAAGAGGGCATGGACAAACCATGTGTTTAGTTGTTTAATTCAGGACCTGTTGCACCTATTTGAAGCACTGAAACGCTCTAAGGTGTGGCCGACAATTTAGTGATCTGAAACCAGGAAACTAGGCTGCCTTTACTGCCTTACTGCACCAGTGAAGAGTGCTCATGTTTACTGTGTTTTGGAGCATTATGAACAATAGGTCCTGATGACATGGTGTGTTGTTTGATGATTTTATGGCAGTATATCTTGGAGTGTGTGTGTGTGTTCATGGATGATTCAATCCGAATGTTAGATATTTGTGACTTTCCGGTATATTTAGCTCTGTGCCTTTCTTTGTCTGTCCATCTGTCTGTCTTACTGTTTCTCAGAAATATCCTACAGACCCACACACCAAACCACCACACACACACACACACACACACCCCTTGTCTATCCGACATTAGGAATCAGGGGCTAAGCTTTGCTCTGGTGGCTGGACTCTGGGGACCTGCTGGTCTACCTGTAGACAGCCACATCAGATCTTATTCCCTGCACAGGAACACAATCATACAGGGAGAGGGAGAGCAAGCTCCATCTGTGGAATACTGATGCAGGAGCAGGGAATTTACAAGACAGGCTCAGAAAGGCTCGAGGACCATGGAGGCCAGGGAATGAATTCTTAAAGATACAGTCTGCAGGACTTAGCAATGTTCTTTGAAGAATAGCAGGAATACTGTAGGGTGTCATGAGTTTGTGGGGGCTGCACAAGAATTGAGAATTGGGAATTGGGAATGAATTGAGGATGGCCTTTAATTTGGTGTTTGCAAGAGTACTATTTTCCTTTCAAGGTCAAGCAAAGTCTTTGATATTTAAATATATTTCCTGATGCTTTTATTCATGCTAACATTGTGGCTCAAAGGAGGGCAATGTAGGTCTGTCGCTTGGTCCTATACTTTGGTGCAGCCTTCAGTAATTCTTTGATGGATTGCCAAGTAATTTTTATGATCAGTTCTGCTGATTTGTACGATCCCCTGACTTTTAAACTAGCACCACCAGTTGGATGGATTGGTCCAAATGTACAAAATTTGTACATTCATCATACCTTGATGAGGAATCCTAATGACTTAAATGATCTCCTGACATTTCCTATATGTTGGTCAGTCCACCACTTCAATCCAGACTGAAGTATCTCAACAACTGTTGCCATGAAATTTTGGACAGGCAATCATCATGCCCAGAGGATGAATCTTAATTACTTTAATGACCCCCTAACTTTCCAATCATGCCTTTCATGCCATCAGCAGAGCAAAGTTTTCATACATCCAATAAAATAGGCCAACAATTATTGGATGAACTGACATGAAATTTGATACAGATGTCTGCATCCTCCACAGGATTAATTCTAATAACTTTGCTGATCTCCTGACTTTTCATGCAACTCTATTATCAGGTCAAAACTCAAAGCTTCCTCCACATTAAGATGGTGGACATGATAATGCAAAGTGCTTAACAAGTAATGTTTGTCATTGTGAGCATGTAAGCATGCTGATGTTTGCATTTTTTTGGAAACCGTTGTGCCTAACTACGGCCTCACACTCATGTCTAGAAATGAAAAAACTAATACCATAAAGCAAGATGGTCTGTGACACACAAACCACTGATTCATTACAAAAGATGCCTTTTTAATACTGCTGTATGTCAGCATAATCAGTGATCTCAGTATAATGTATAGATGTTGATGGAATGATAATGGACTGCTTCCTGTCCCTGAAATATGAGAGTTTAATAATAAATATGAAGTTTGACTTTTCCTTCAACTGATCTTGTATAGCCACTCTCAAATCCTAAATGGAGGTAGCATTAGCCTCAAGGATAGTAAGGGAAGACTTGTGGCCGGAAAGAAGCCAGTTCAGATGTCGACCATCTGGTAGCCTGAGAAGAGAAACTGAATGAGAAGCACTCTCTCCTCTCTTTACAGCTGACATTAATAAGCCCCATTTGCTCCCATGGAACTATTCAGAGGCCAGAAGCAGAAGCCTGGATGAACTGAGCAGCTCTAAAAATTTATCAAGTACAACTGCACAAGTGGAATCAGGTTACTGCTGAAAAACAGGCAAGTCATGCAGGAAAATCTTCCCTGAGTAAATAAACATTTTAAAATACTGTAGTTAAGTTTTGCCTGTGCTACCCCACTAGGACTTCCTCATGACTCTGTTTATGTCTCCCGTTTCCGGTTATTGGAATAATTCATGCAGACTATAGAGCAGTCAAAACACTGCAAGCCATTTTCAGTGAATTATAGTATTATTCTCATCTAATAGCTGGCTTAAAATGCTAATCATGCATGCTAATTCCTGGCTTAGTGTGCCTATGGATTAGAAACCCATGTAATGTACAGTTAATCCCATATACACTGCACTGAAAGTCCGCCATTTCTCATCATCAAAAATGTTCACTCTAATTATGTCTCCCGAGAGAAGCTCAACTCCCACTTGAGATGAGTTCGCCCATTCAATATTCTCAGGTTCACATGCACGTGGAATACAGAATACATGCCCTTGATCAAGTGCTCAGCTATTGCCTTTTTATCCAGATCCATAGATTGGAAATGATGGACACTCTACTGCACATTATGCAGCTTGTAAAAGAACTTAATCCCTTCACATGGTAGAATTTTCCATTCTCCTATTCCCTCTTATATCTTTAATAATCAGTTCTGCTTCCTGCCCCTACACAGTCACATTCAATAATCGATCTCTTTAAAGTTCAGTAGAGATATTCAAGAGCAATTTCCAAAACTGGGCCCTCAATGAACTCACAAACAATAACAGAAATCAAATGTAATGTGATTTCTCTTCTTTTAATGAGTCTGCATTCCTCTGTGCTTTGCTAAAATATTAATAATCTATTAATTATCGGAAAACTGGGAGAAATAGTGGAGAATGAGAGATAGAGGGATTGAGGCCACACAGATCTGAAAGAATACAAAGAGTGAAGAACAAGGCTGGAATTGGCTTCATACTCTTCAACCCTGCAGATTCTCCTCAGAGACTTGTGATTGTTCTGCCCCTTTCAAAGCATCTGGCTGCAGTCTCATTTCTGAGTTTCTTTCATATTTTGATCAAATCTGGAAGTAAATCCACTATATTACTGCCTGTGTTATTAGCAGACTGTATGACCTAGCAGGCTTTATAAAGTGACAGTTCTCCTTTTGCAATACTTTTTCCTTAATTGAAAAAATAGAGGTATAAAGTTGCAACTCATGCAAGTTCAAGTTTGATGTCAAAACATAGGGTTATGTTCAGTGTCAACATTTGCTTGCTCAGTGGCTCTAGAGATTGCAGTTGTGGTCTGAACATGAACAAATGTTAGCATGGTAACATGTTAAAATAAGCCGGTGCACACTAGAAGCCTTATACCTGCTAAAAAGCATGTTGGCATTTTGAGCATGTTTGCAGCAGTATTTAGACCAAAGCCCAGCTATACATCTTCATACAGCCACTAGCGTGGCTGTTGTACCAAATTCCTTGCTTTCTGTGTTTTTAATCTGCACATGTCAAATAAAAAAAGCATGCTACACACATATCCATCACCTCAAATATGTGTAGAAGACACACCATTTCTTGTAATGGTACTGAACATGGGCAGTATATAAATCTTGATTGGCTGTATAGTGCAATTGTGCAATTCCCAGGGATACTGGGTTGCATTAAACAAGACGTCTTTACTATCTGGAGCCAAAGTGAAAGTACTTGTAAGTACTCATGTTTATTTTATGTTTTGTGAGTCTTCATATGCATTTGCTCCATGGCATGCACCATTTCTACGTGACCGCTGTCAGAATAAGGGTGCGTGAAGACGTCATGCATGTAAAACATAAGTTGAGCTTCCATAACGTTATGTTTCATCAGTGCTGCTGCTGGCAGAGACAGCCCGACAAGGCTAGCACTAGTTACTGTATGCAGGATGCATTTCTAGTTACCATGCAGTTGTAAAAAAAGTAGTGAAAACATGACTTTGCTCTCTGGAAAATATTCTTTCTTTGTGGCACTGATGCATGTGAAGATGACATGTTTTTGACTTGGAATGTGCAAGGAAGGGCCCAAAAACGTCCAAAACGTGAGAATTATAATCACATACAGCATGTGTTTTGTTGATGCACGGAACTTCATGCAAATTTCAGAGTTTTTTTATGCAAAGTTGTGGTGAAGGAAGGGAATTATGTGCAATTTTACAATGACAGGGGTAGATTTTATAGACATTCATGGGGGCAGTGAAAGTAATATGCAGATTTGTGGTAAAAGGAGAGTTTTAGTGGTGACGTGTTTTTTATGCAAATCTGTAGTAACTTAGAGATTTGTCTTGCAAATGATGGCGTAGAGAGTGGTTATGCAAATTTGTGGTAACAAGCACATGGTTTGGAAAAAAAAAATATTGATTTGGCCTTTGAATTAGTGAAAAACTGCCAAGACGTTGCTTCTGTTTGCACCTAGAATGTATGAAAATAATGAAACTGTCAGCATATATTCATACATGTGCAAGATAAATTCCCTTTGCCTTTATTAACTTTGTTAGTCAGTGATACCAACTATGCAAATGTTGTACTTTACATCTCATAGGTTGCTACAGTATATACAGAACTTGATTATCTCTTGTCTACTTTAACCTTTTGTTATGAATTTAAATTATGTCTGCATACTCCATGAGATGTACAGTATATCAGCTATACAGAGTTCATGATTTATATTCCTGCAGTTGCTTTAAACCCTTGGATAGCCTTAGTGTCCTGTACCTTGTATTCCCTGAAGTCAATGTTTGGCCAGAGAAGAATCAACTGACTTCATCAGTGATGCATATGCATTTTCTGACATTTCACAATGCACTTTCAGTGGTCTGGACTCCCATTTCTGTAGAGACACTATCACAATACAAATGTTTTTTTTGTTTTTTTTTTTTGTCCCCCCTGACTCTTTTTCATGTCACACTAGATTCTTACCTCATCTTATCTAAGTCGCTGATCTAGATTAATGATAAGCATGGGCAAATTCTCATGTTAGATCAATTGAATTATAAAGAAATATTCCATTTGATATCTATTATATCCACTGTAGCTTCAAAATAGCAAGCATATAAAAAGGGTCCTCATCATAGATTCTCTCAGAGACGTTGTTCTTAATCTGCTTTTCTTCTTGTCTGTGAATCTGCAAATGGGTGGAACAAAACACTCTGTCTTCTCCTCAGGATATTGCTGCTTGTAGAGCTAATCAGGTTGGAAATGATGGCTGTGTGTGTATGTGTGAACAAGCAAACGCACACACAAGGACATGCTCATTTGAACGGCCCTTATCTCCTGTCCTCATTCAACCTCATCCATACAACATATTAACCTCTTTGACTTTCTCTAACTTGTACATATATATCTGCATTTAAAATGTGCTTAGAGTATCAAAAATGCATGATTTGTACACATCTTATCTGAGAAGGACCCTGCTTCATTTGCACACTGATAAGTGTAGAATAATGTATGTACATATCCGCAGGCTTTCTCAGGTGTTTGCTGGTTTCGTTCAGGAAAGCAAACATCATAAGCTGGTCCTTGTTGACCATATTGCCTCAGTTTATGGAAATTATAAAGGCATCCCTGCCTTTCATGAAGGTCACGAAATGGTCGGAATGCATTGTCCAGCAGGTCTTGCTTTGAAGAATATGGCATAATCTTATATGTTCATGATCATGCATTTTTAATTTACATGTTTAATCATTTGGTTTCCATTAGGGATGCACCAATCAATTTATTTTCCAATATAGACATCCACATTCAGGGTATTAGCTGATATCAGCCATTTTTTAATCAAAATGTAAAATCTGTAATTCTCTGTGAAAAAGATTAGGATGTGTAAGCTAATGTGTAAAACCACCTCTGTCTTATAAGTCGTTATTAAGACATTCTTACATCAACATGTTTTCTGTGCTTGTGCTTATCTTTTTCTGGAGGCAAAATCGCCGGTCTGACGTCCAACCCTCCACTGTCTGTTTTACCATCCACACCATTCAGTCATCATACTTTACTGTCTGAATTTGCTCATATCTCCCTGCAGATCCCGACACTGTAGCTTATATGTGACCCTTCTCTGGTGAATGTGATACAATTACTGTGAAATTCCTAAAATCCATCCTAGCTTCCTGTCTACTTTCAAGTGTTATCTCAGATCTGAGTCCTTATTTTAAAATTGCCAGTGTTCAGCCACTTTCTCTTGAGACTGCTTCACTGAGAGTAATCAATGATATTATTATGCATCTCATCCTGCCAGATTTGACTGATGCCTTTGACATAAGTGTGTTGGCTTTTCTGGTACAGCTTTAAAACTGTTTCATTAGATATTTTAATGTCTGTATCAACAATCATGTGTCCTCCTCAGCTCAACTGCCGTGGTGGTCTCAGGGGTCGATCCTTGGACCAGTCCTTTTTTCATTGTGCATGCTTCCAGTACATCATTTGTTAGCAGCTTTCAAGATGTTTCATATCGCTGTTATGCCGATGATACAGAGATCTATTTCTCTGCTAAACTCAATAACCTGATTCAACTGTTCTCCTGCTGTGATTGCTTACCTGCCACCACAGAATGGATATGTCTGAATTTTCTCCACCTAAACTCTGACAAAACAGGAATTCTTTTAATTGATCCGGATTATTTTTCCTCTGCAGTTGATCAGTTTATTGGTCCATTTCACTCAAATATCATATTTAAAGAATCTTGGTGTCGTCTTTGTATTAGTATCAGTATGGGAATTCAGAGCAAACTGCAATGCTATTGATTATTTACAGGGCTCTGCATGGCCTTGCTCCAAGTTATATTTCTGATCTCCTTATTCCACATTCCACTTTTCGACCATTCCGATCCTCTGATCTTGGCCTTTCATCCATCCCCTGCTCCAAATGCCAAACTAAAGATGATTGCACATTTGTTGTTTTAGCCCCGACCCTCTGGAATTGTCTTCCCCCATCTATCAGATTTGCTGAATCTTTGGACTGTTTCAAGCTGCTTCTAAAACACATTTTTATAGGTAAGGCAAGTGGGATTTTGTAGGCAAGATTTTTTTTTATTAATCTGCATTCTACTTACCTTATTCTATCCTGAGGCCAAACATATCCTGACCCCTGCCGGTTGCTTTTCTGCAATGCCTGACCTCAACCTAACCCCACCTTATTAAATCTACTATGCCTATAACCTGACCTAAGACCTAAGTCACATGGTGACTTCCACACATATCTGTGCTGTCTGTCAGTGTCTACATTGCAGGCATTACACATTACTAAGGCTTCCCTGAGTGTAATTACATCTTTTTACCAAACCATTTCAACTGAGTGTAGCTCCATCTTTTTACTCAGGCCAAAACCAAGTTCATTTTTAATAACATATAATGCCAGTCTAGGTGCTGTGCCATGTTTAGTTAAAAGTTTTGTGAACATTGGGTAGAGAAAAGAAGATACACATATTTACTGGAACCAGGAAATAGCCACGAGGACACGACGCCACCATCTTCACAGTGCTGCTACTCTCACACCAACAATTGGCAACCAAAATGTCCTTGATGCTATCACTTCCCTTAAAGAAGACTTTGGGCTCTATTTTCGATACCACCGCTAGTGCGGCTAGGTGTGGCGCAAAGTCAGGTCCGCTGTGCGGATGGGGCATGGCGGCGCAGACTTTAGTATTTTCGTGCACTGCGCTCCCGACGCAACTACTCCCCCTTCTCATCTCAGTCCCACCCAGCGGCGCAACTCGGAAGGAGAGAGGGGAGCAGGCGTGGAGTGGGTTTGACACAGCCGAGTCCAATCTTCACCAATCACACCAGCTCCTCGCCTCACCTTTAAGAACACCACTGGTAAGGCGCATGGCAAGTTTCGAGGATGACTGAGCCCACGCAGGAAACTGTCCAACACCCAAACTGCTCCCAGGAGGAGGTCCTTAGATAGTAAATCCTCGGCCTCCTCCTCCTCCTCATCATCCTCCTCAAAGCAATGATGTACTCCATCTTTGTAGATAACATTAAGCATTACAATGATAACATTTGTATTTGGAATGAAATGACGTGGCTAATAGCGGACAACGATCATCACTTACGTTTTTTCCGTGTGTCTGTCTCTCTCTGTCTCTCGAGTGCCCTGAGATAGATGCAGTATATTTGCTCTGTAGGATGCCACGGCTGTTTCTGGTTGGCACAGCGACGTTAATTGATTAGTTTACATCCCTGTTGTACATTCGGTCAGGTTGAGTGACCATTACGCGTGCCGAACACGCTTGCGATGCGGTCAGATGAGATACTGATCAAAATATATAAATTTAGGTCTGACTGTATGTGCTGACTTATTGATCGCAGTAAAATGCCAGACACTGTGGAAACCTGTCTGTGAGGTATTGGTGACGTGGGCGCACGACTCCACCGGTTTACGAAAATCCACTTGCCCAGCAGCGCGCCGCTGGCGCACAGAGTTGACCAGGTCTGGGGTGGTGAGCTTTCAGCGCACTTTTACGCCACCGGCGTGGACTGAAATGGACCGAAAATCCAAATCCGCCAGCTGATTATGCCGACACCTCCCCCTACTGCGCCGCAACGCCCATCCTGGCGTACTTCTGTGCGCCTCGGTTTACCAAAATGCGCACCCACCTGCGCTGCACGAAAATGCCACTTTGCGGGGTGCCACCATTGATGCTGGGATCTCAGAGATGTCTTAAAATATTGTATTTACTGCCTTTTTAATGCCCCCTTTTGTATTATCACTTCTTTTTAGTTATCCACTTTTTAAACTCCTTATTTAAAGACTTAGGCAGAGTTGGTAACTGCTTTAGTAGTTAGACCCTCTTCCAATGTCGTTGTTCTGTTCTATGGGCTTTTCTTTTTTGTTTTTTGCGTAAGTCCAAGGTTTGAGAGTGTGAGAGAGATCCTACACTTACTATGGAAGTAACATAATGCAAATAGAAACTCAAAACAAAGCAAATTGTTACAATAGCAAGTAGAAATAATGTAATGGATGATCTTAGTTGTGTAACTTTTGCCTCTCTAAATGTGAAGAGGTTTAACCATCCTGTTAAAAGAAAAAAGATATGGTCTTAAATCTGTAGAAGCTGATGTCAGTCCCTACAGGAAACCCAACTCAGAGAGGTTGCACAAACCAGACTGAGAGCCAGATGGATAGGTCAAGTGCATCACTCATCTTTCTCGACTAAAACGTGAGGTGGAGCTATACTATTCAAGAGGGATGTACCCTTTAAACATTGGGATACAATTGCAGACAACCAGGGTAGATTTACTATTGACTTGCACTCTACTTCTATAATTATATTGAATGTCTACAGCCTTATTTGATGAGCCTAGTTTCTATAATAAAATATTCTCCCCAGATTCCTTTCCACAAACAAATCTAATAATAAGCGAGGATTTGAATTGTGCCCTTGATCCCTGTCTTGACAAATCCTTGGAGCTACATCTTCGAAGGTCCAATACAGCAGAACTGCTTAAAATCTTTGTCATCAATGAAAATGGTGGATATTTAGGGAATACTGAACCAGTACAAAACACAGATAGCTGTGAAGGGGAACAGGAATATAGAGGGAAAACTCGAATGCAGATGACTGAGACAGATCTGGTGCAGCAGAGAGATTTAATTGTACAGAATGAGGCACATAGGCTCATGGAGTCAGGGAGGCAAGCAAGGGTCAAACCCAGAAAGCAGTCCAGCACCAGCAGACAAATCCAATATGGAGCAGGCAGGAATCAAATGTCCAAGAATCGGGCAAAAGGTCAAACATGCAGGTCAAGCAGGTACGAACAGGTTCCACATTCAGGTTATAAACAAAATAAAAGTAGAGAGGCTAGAGAGCCAAGGCGTGTGGTGCACAGTAGTGTAACAATCTGGCAAGAAACAAAGAAGTAGACCAGTGCATATAGTGAGTCCAGGCAATTACAGTTCAGATGAGGGAAGTGAATGCAGGACAAACCCCCAAGAAGTAGGCTCATATAGACCACCAATGCTTGCATGATTTAGATAACTGACAACTAGCAAATATCTTAGCCCTGAGATGAAACAAAGTAGGATTATAAACCCTGATCAAACAGGATTTATTCCCAAAAGATATTCATTTTTAACTGGAGAAACCTGCTCAGTATCACATACTCCACACTTTCCTGAATTCACAAAAGCCAGAATGCCTCATTCTGTCACCATACCTTTTCATTTTAGCAAAAGAGCTTGAAAAGAGTTGAAAAGATCTGACCCCCTTGTTCCTCAGCTATGACAAAGACACAAAACAGAATGTCTGTATATGCAGATGACATTTCCTTATACATTAACAGATCAGACCTCAGCATTCCCCATATTTTTGATCTGATCACTTTCTGGACCAAGTGTAAACTCATTCCCATCAGACTGCAAGACCCAACCTTCCTAAACTTACTACCTTTTTAAGATAGTAACTGCTAATAAATTCTCACATTTAGCCATACAGGTCACTAAGAAATGCAAGGATTCATGTGAAGAAAACAAACCCCCTTTCAATACTAAATTGCCTGAATTTAAGGTAAACCCTACCTCTCTTCCTTATTGCTTGAATAAATTCAACTAAAATGATTAGTCTTGTCCAAATTCTTCTTCCTCTTCAGTCTAGCCTGTTCCAGTCTATTTAACTGAGAAATTTTCTGAATAACTTGAGTCCAATATTAACCTCGTCCTGTGGAGCAGCAGAAAACCATCTGATCAAAATGGCTCACCAATGTAAGCCTAAATGTGAGGGAGGCCTGGCTTAGCTGGATTTCATCTGATTTTATTATGTGGTGAATGTCAGAGTGATAATGTTTTACTTTAATACCTCCCTCCCCTAACTGACTAACGCTACGTAGGGTAGACAGTCATCCATATATAAACGAGAGACCATTCTACTGGCACCTTGTAGAGTCACAGCTGTAAACTGTAATGGTAATGTGCTAATACGCACATCAGATGACATTTGGAAACAGATCAACTAGAGCTCGATGGACCTACCTATAGAAGTTGAAGGAAATCCTTAATTCCCACTGTCCACTGTGGACCCTGCCTTTAAAACACGGGAAAATGCTGGTATTACAACCATATCAAATCTGTATATTGAGTGTGTTTTTGTCTCATTCCCGCAATTTCTCAACTAGATAAGACTGCCCAGATGAGACTTCTTTGGCTACTTACAAAAAAGGGAGTATATTCACAAGCATATCTTCTGTAAGGCGAAGATTCATTCCAAAATTAGAGAGACTGTCACTATGCAAGAGTGCAAAGTAGATGCTTATAGCATACGGGCACTCAGGGAAAGAGATCTGGGCAACAAGATCACTAAAGAAGAATGGAGTCATAGTCTGGTCCAGATACACAGATGCTCGATAAACATTAGACATTGGCCCATGCAATTCACACACACAGACTACATTATTCAAAGGTAAAAGTACACAGGTTAGTCCCCTCCGTTTCACCCATATGTGAAAAATGTGAGGCTAAGAAGATCACTTTCGCAGTTTTATACAGTGTCCTAAGATTGAGAATTACTGGATTTATGTCTTTAATACTATTTCTAAAATACTTTCATGCCAAGTAAAGCCAGACCCCCTAACCATTATTCTTAATTTATCTGAGGTCTCTCTTCGACTCTCCAACACTTTCTTAATTTCTGTCTCATGTCTGTAAAGAAATGTGTACTCATGCTATGAAAAAGGAAAGACATACTTAATGTTAAAATGTGACTTGCTGACCTTGTAAACACATTGGTGGCTGAGAGGATCTATCTTGGGATTGATGAGGCAGATGGCTTTGATTTACTATGGCAACCTTTCATTCAACATCTGAAGGGAGCCTCACGACTAAGCACCAACCCTTCTTTTAAATACTGCTGCCTTTAGGATCTTTGGGTTCTTGTTTGTAGCAGTGGGAATTATGATATATCATCATTTTGACAATCTTAACCTAAATATTTTTGCTGGAGTTCTTTTTTCCATTCGAGCCTTTAGAGTGTATGTAAGCACCCTCTTTGTTTGCTCATTTGTTTCAGACCACTGCCTGATTGTTGCATCGCCATTGAATTATCTGTCTCAATTACGGTTTAGGCTGTCCTTGTCTTACAAAAAACAGGGTATGTGTCTTATTCGTTATTGTTGGCAACTGTCCCAATTACCTCAGTAAAATATCTTAAAAAAAACAAAACAAAATCAAATATAAACGATGATCATTGCCATCACATTAAAATGGACATACGGACGGTGGCAGTGTGACAGTAGCTTTCCATCTGTAAGCTAATGTATAAGCCACTGCTAACGTTAGTCAAACTATACAAACTATATTTTACCATATCAGGGTCTGTTCACAGGTCCTGGTAGTACCAGTGCATACAGTATGTGAATCAAGTTTTAATATTAGCATTTTGTGGATCCAGTTGGAGCTGTGCAAAATCTGATTAATTCCCTCAAGTGATGTAGCCTGCATCGGTTGGGGCTACATGTTACTGTATAAAATGAAAACAGTTGGCTATCGTTGCTTGATAACGTCTTGAGACTACACGAGCCACTACTCGTAAAACACACCTGAAACTCCTAATCAACTGTCAGTAGTTGAGTTGCATTATGGTTAATGAAGGCATGTGGTTTTGACAAGGAAGAATAATATGTGAAATAAAATTAGATGGCATCTCTGGTTCCGCTACATCACTTTTGATACTTTCTTTTTTGAAACTGTCTGTGATGAGACCAGCAGTGTTAGAGAAGTGCAGTGCTAAATCAGTGGAGTACTCTTTTTAGTGTTTTTACAAGTTTAGGAGGGTGTCAACACAAGCCCCAAAGTCTTAAAAAGACTGTATCTTAACACCATGGGAGTGAACCCGACATCTTGGTGGGCTCAGTGGTGGTCTTTTTGCTTCATTATCGCTTACAGCCACCAGTCACTCTTGAAAAGAGTCTTAAAACAGCCTCTGCCTGTGGTGAGACTATTTTAAAGCTCAAGTTGTCATTGGGGAATAAACATCTCTTACAAGCTGATGCACATTTATAGTCCCCTCCTCCGGGTGTCTGTGTAGAATGAGACTGACCAGTGACATTTCCCAGAGCGCCATCCAATGTCAGATGCGTGTTTGCTAAGTGAGAACAACTGGCCAAGCTGACATGGGTCATTTCCCCTTCTTTGAGTTAGTGATATGCTCCCTTCTCTCCCAGGTCCTCCCTCCTTCTCACAGTCCCCTTACTTTTGTATTTGCCCGTAAGGAAACAGCAGGATTTATCTGTGATCAGATACTTCTGACAAGGTGGCCAGGAAGTATTTAGTATGCATTATTCACAAAAGGTGGCAGGCACTTTGTTTCATTAGTTGTTATTTCAAGGGGTGAATTATAAGTGGTTGAGAAGAAAAATTGAGATTTATGGAGAAGGTGATGATCAGACAGATAAGAGGCTCATCCAGACTACTTTTTTAGCCCTTATGTGATTCTTACATTCATAATGGAACATAATCCTGACAGGATCCTGCCTTTTTGATTTATTTATATATTTCATAAGATCAGGGTAAAACGGACTGAGGTGTGAAGCAGTAGAAGGAGGAAAGCAATAGGATAACGGGGGAAAAATAAGACGAAGGCTTTTAAAATGTCAGCAATGGGAGGTAGCAATTAAAAATAGAAAGTCAAGAAAAAAAAGTTGAAGTGTGACTTTGGCATGTGTTGTTAAATAGGTACTGTACAATGTCTGACATGTTGAGTTAGTTAATATGCTGAAAAAGTCAATGCCACTGTGACTAACAGCAGTCGACAGGAGGTGTGAAATGAGAGGGACGGGGTTTGGAAGGCAGTTACAGGCTTGTTGAAAGGTGTTGCCTTCATGGAACATTATTTCACAGTGAACATTGTAACATGTCAAAGGATTACTGTACATAATTTCCAAGGTGTTACTCACAAATTAATTAGTCACACTTGCCTACATTTTTATGTCCCATTGTACATTTCACACTTAAAGTGCAGTCTGTCAAACAATCTTAAACACTTAGCCCTTAATGTACTCTCTCTCTCTACAGATATTATCTGTATCTCTATAGTTTCTACAGGCTATGGGGTCTATAGACACTTTAGGCACTGTGCAGATGAAATGATACTGATGGCAGTGATTTCCAGTATTTCATAACACTATTTGAGAGACATGAGAGAGTTATTTCCCTCGACTTGTTTAGGGCTCAAGTTAATGAGAGTACAGTTGAAATTGGACAGGGAAAGAGAAGATTCCTTGTTGTTCATGTAGTGGTGCTCCACAGCACACAGAGGGTTTGCAACATAATAGCTGTGCGACATTCAAGAATTACCAATCAGGCAAAGCGGGCAACTTCAACAGAGCTCCAGCGGCACTGTGTGTCAAGTGGTTTGTTCTAAATGAATGAGGATTTCCTTGGCAGTATGTGTCACTTAAGTACAAAATCAACATGATAAGAACCTCATCAGCTTTATAAACTAATCATGTGGCCCTGTCTTGAAGAAGGGAGTGTCTTTTTCTTAGGTGTTACATATTTTTAAATTAATTTGTGCTTCATGAAATGACCACAAACCCAGCACCAGGTAACAGGAAAACTAGACAAATTGCACAAGGAGTGGAATGATGATAAGCCATTGCATCATAGCATAGTATGTCCAAGATGCATTGCAGTAAGCACTGCAAAATGATTTGTTTGTGCTTGCTTGGATAGTTTCATGCAAGTGAAATTGCCTTTTAAAACATGTATGTATTTTCATGCATGCCATCAGTTTACTCATATTTTCTAACATAACACCCTAATATGCAAATTAGATCATGTAGAAAATATATTTTCTACATTATAATTTTAATTGTGACATTACATTTTTTCATATATACCCTAGACAATTTACGTAGATTATTTGACTATACATTAAACCTTACAACTGAAAAGTGGTGCGATTTCCAAGACTCCTAAAACATCACACCCTTCTTCATAAACCAGTCATGCTCTTACTAATAAATTGCTTCTCACTAGTGATTTCTAAGAGCTTATTTTGATCTTATTTAGCTCTCTAGATGTTAGATGTCTCTAGATGTAGACTCATACATTCCTGAGAAAACAGTTCAAAATCTGCCCTGATTCCTACCCATGGAGGGTTGAATCAAGGACAACTGGACTTGGTTGTAGGAGTCCTAAGGGGCTTCTTCAGTTCTGAACCAAACAGAGCTGAAGAAGCCCCTTGGATGAGAGGCGTCTTTAAAGTTTCTACAACCAAGTCCAGCTGCCCTTGATTCGACCCTACTTGGATAACCTGGATGACAGAATATTGACAGACATCTATGCTGATGCCTGTTTGCATTATCAGTGATGTACCTCTTAGTGTGTCTTTATAGATGATGCTGTCACATGCAGAATTTTAAAATATATTTACACCACAGACGTCGACTGCGTCGCACCAGTCATGACTTGGAAGCTGACGTAGCTGTAAATGAGGCTGAATAAGGAGGAATAAATTATCAGACAATGCAGTGTGGACAGTCATGGCCAATCACATCAGCTTGTCTCATTCCCTTTAAAAGCCATGTGCTCCTCTCTATAGAGCACTGACAGTTATGTTATGGATGAGGAGCCTGGCTGTGCCACAGCAGGAAGAAATGGATGTCCCTTTACAGGAGGTGCAGAGTTGAAAGGTGCAATTTTGCAGCGTCATATCAGCTTTCAGCATCAGTTAATGGCATAATAAAGCACAATCAATGTTGCATCAAGCATTAAATAAATGTCCATGTTCCCACACAGTTGTGACAGCACTGGCCTTGATGTTGTGACACTTTGCAGTCTCTCATCATGGATAACACATCCAGACCCTCAAATCCTTTTACCCCATGGAAAATCAGCCTCGTTTGTTTACCTCTAGGGCTGAGTTATATCTAACAATCATTCGTCACAGGACAGAGTGCCCTGTCTCTCCCTTTCATCTCGCTCCAGTTTGGCCTTGAAGAACGACCTGAATATGATGCACACACACACATGGTCGCCTCGCTCCAATCCTCCACACACAGAACGCACAACAAACAGGCTTTTATTTTAACTCATCCTACCTTAGAGACACAAAGCACAAACATTTGGCTGTTGTGCTTTCCATTGGTTTAGTATGCATGAGGTGATGGAGCTCGGGTAACCACGCTCCAAGAGCAGAGAACAAATCAGGAGAGGATGATTGTTCCCACTCACCTTTCGGCAGTGCAATTTTAGGGACATTAAATGAAGTGCCAATGCAGAATTCAGAGAAGATAATGTGAAATTTTGAAAGCAGTTGGCAGGGTTTTTTTTTTTTTTTTTTTTGCACCCAAACTCTGCTTTCCTTCTCGTTAAGTGCAGCCAGAGGAGAGTTTGGCTAATGTGCAATGTCCCTAATGCGGACATAATGGGTGAGCAGCGCTAATGTTGCTACGCTAACAGTGAAAATGTCACAGTTGACATACTCAAGCTTAGTAGAACTGTAATTAACCTAAACACAGGAGAACTACACAACAGAGGAGAGACATAAAGCTTGAAAAAGGAGTGCCGGGATGAAAAAAAAAGAGTGAGGCAAAATGAAACTTCTGCAGCTATTTCCGGCTCCTCTAATGCTAAATCTGCCCGGCTCTTTTGTCAATCAAAGATTCAGAACAGAAAGATGACTCATCAGTTTGCCACACCAAATTAACCCAGCTTTTTTGTAACCTCTCCCCTCCTCCTCATTCCACATTAACCTAAATTGCCTCTGCTTTGCAGTTCAACATGAACCAAATGACAAGCAGCACACGCAGCGCTTTGCCTCTTTTCCGACTCATTTCACATTCAGCCACGGAAATTAAATCAGGACAGTGGTTTTTTTGACATTATTGTACCCTGGTAATGAACGCAGCAATTAGGAGGTGAAAATTAATTTAGAGGGGAAAAAATGGCCTCCATTCAGATTTAAGACCCTGGAGCAGATTGTACTTGTGATGGTATTCTGACTGGCTGGGTGTTATGAAGAAAGTCACCACTGGGAGGTGCTCTTTCACACACTCTCCCTCATGCACACAGTGGCAGTGGAGTAATGCTGATTGATGTGCAGAGGCTTGGCCCTCTCTCAGCTGCTGGCGCTGGTAATTGCCTCCATCCTCCTCCCAATACGAAGTAGCACAGTGAGAGAAAGAGAACATGTTTCTTTGCTCAGCCCATCCAACAGGGCTGCACACTTCCATGAATCCCTCCAGAAACACTCACAAAAATATTCAGCAGCCATCCATACTGGAGTTTGACGTTTACTCTCAAATCTGACAGCACCTGACAGCAACTGATGAGCGGAGTCCGGCTGGGCTAAATTTTCCACTTTTCTTGCCTGGGTTTGGTGCAGGACCTGCTGGGCCAACTAGCCTCAGGTGTGGAGAAGATTTGAGCAGATATTTGTTGGTCTCGCCTAGGTAAAACCTGAATTTCCAAGCCAATCTCAGGCTTTAATCTGTCTGGCTAAAGCAGTAAATGAGGAAATGTGTGTTTTCATGTCCCTTGATCATGTTGAGTCTGAGAGGGACAGGCATTAAGGTCTCCGAAAAACATGTTCACAAGTCACTTTGTCCAACTGCAGCAGAGAGCCAATTCTTTCATGCCTTTTCAAAAGTGAGGGATAAAGGCTGTATATTACAGAGATGGGTGGGGTTATAAACTGGAGCCGCACATTAAAAAGGTGTAGCTCCTGTGTAATAATGGAGTTTTTGTCCTTTGGACATCTGTTACGCACTAACCGGTCTTCTTGCTCACCTAACAGATGGGAAACTTCATATTTTTCTGATCTGCTTTGTTGTGTCAGAACTACAATAACTTCCATGCCTCCTTTGAAATGTAGTACGTGTATGCAGAACATGGAACCAAAAAAAACAAAAGTCAGAGGTACTTGAACTTGAGTTTTTCCACCTTGTGCGATTACATAGCCAGACTGAGGTTGAACTTAAAATGTTTGATGAACTCAGTTGCTGCTATACATTAAACCACTTCACAGTTTGAGGAAGGTAAGTTTAGCTTGACCTGGCGCTGCTGCAACAATAGAATCATTCTTATGTTTATTCATTTAATATAATAATGTGTAATAATTTATAATAAAATGTATACTTAAGGATAATTAACTTACAATACTTTGTACTTTTCCACACTTGATATCACTTTGACTTCAGTGTGTTATTGCTACCTTTATTTAAGCATTTGATCTGAGTGCTTCTACCACTGGATTTTGAGAATTGCTTATGACTCTAAACAGCTTGCACTACGAAGCAGCTGCATGAAGCACTGAGGATGTTTGTGTCTGAGAAGGACTGGGCTGGAAAACTTCTAAACTATTAGATGACCAGTAAGAAAAGGAATGTAGAAGTGGAAGGAAACTGCAAATCACAATGAATCCTTTGTTTTGGACAAGCTATCAAATGCTGATCAATGCAGACGCCCTCCTGTAATGTATTCCTGGAGAGCAGTTGAGTACTGAACACCATGCAAGATGTTTTAAATATACTTTGCGGACCAGACCCCGCTTTCACACCTAAGTACACATGGCCAACCAATTTAAAGAGTTGGTGTAGGCTTTCAGATTGTTGATTTTGGAAATTTACAAAACTGCATAGACACACCACCTCCAGTCTGACTGCTGGCAAGCAGCTTTCTAACACTGTGTGACGTTCCACGAAACACGTCGTTTGAATCATGTAGCAGCTTTAAATCAGGCGCGTGGCACCAACAGTCACCTGGCACTCTGCTTGATTTACAGATGACTGTTTTACTGCCCAGCACTCATTGTCATTACACAGGCATGGGAGCAGATACATGTGCACAATGCCTACACACACAGACACACATACAAAACACAGTCCACAAGGCCCCCTGTCAAACACAGCAGCAAGCAACAAAGGCAGCATGCACAGAATACCAGGCAGAAGTGGAAAAGCCCAGAGAGGGAGAATGAGGAGTTGGAAGGGGTAGATGGTGGTAACAACACACAACACGCTCCCCTCTACCTCACAGGTTTTGATGGGAGGGCAGCTGGACAGCTGACTCCGTGACTCCGTCTTTTTTTTCCTCCTCAGGCTTTCCTTTTTCCTTGAACACATAATAAACAAACACGCACACACGCACACACACGGTCTCCCAGTTTGACAGGATGATTCCATGTTTGGAAGTTTGCTGTTCGCTCTGTCAATACTGGCTCTGCCAATATTGCATGCTACTTGTTATTCTTTCATGTCTTTTTTTGTACTCACCTGTGTCTTCACCTGTCAGCCCTCCCATTTTTCCTGAAATTATCCTGTATTTTATCCTTCTCTTCTGCTGCCTGCCTGTTTAAATATTTTCCCGTAAACCTCCTGTCCCTCAAGTAATACATGTTTAAACGAAGTGCTGAGTTTATCTGCCCTGTTATGTTTAATTTATTTAATGCAGAGATGTTCACAGCATTTCACTTTCAACCAGGTATCTGATTCTGACCACCTGACTGCAGTCACTTACTTAATGTAGGAACTAGTTAACCCAGTCCTTGTTGCTCTGATATTTTAAAGTGGTTGCCTGGTGGTAGTACCCAATGTTTTCATAAATAGGGAATGTGTTTGCATATATATTGAGCTATTCCTTAAAAACTATTTTGGAAACACATTTGCACTGTCAGTTTGTACACTACCAACACAATTCAAGTCAATTCATGTGCAGTTCTTCCACAGATGCTGTGACTTTTCTTCTTGATAACTAATTGTTGTACTATGTTATGAAGTCATCCAAAAAATGCCAATCAGCAGCGTTGTGCATAGCAATCACATGCATTTTCAAACTGTTTGTTTTTTGTTCTGCAAAATCATTTTCTGATAGTAACGCTGTAAACACAAACAGCACAGAGAGTTAAAAAGACCAAATTAATACCTGAAGTGATTGTGGCAGTGCGATATTTTCAATCACCTCTGCCCTGATTATGGAAATGGTTCATTATTCATTGAAATGTTTTAAATGTGTTTGTGTGTGTGTGCTGAATAGCTATTGAAATGCTAATCTTCCCATTAAATCCAGTTGACTCCTACAGTAAGTTACTGCATTCCCAGAGACATGAGGCTTTTATCTGAGTAAAAAGGGAGAAAAGATTCATGAAAATCGATATCTGACTCTCTGATATTGTCGCTTTTGTTTGGCATTGTCAATTCCAACTTTGTGAGCCCTGTAATGAGTGTCCTGTGGTTTTTTTTTTTTTTTTGCTTTTAATACACTTCACACAATAGATCACACCGCAACAAAACTCACTGAATAAAGTTTACTTGATTTCTTGTCTCTCTGCAAATATGACGGCACATTGTGAGCCATTCCTGTCAGCCCTTTTCAGCGGCTCGCTTAAGGTGATCATTATAATCAGGCCTGCTGTTTTTCCAAGGTCACCTCTGAACAGTGATGGTGGACAATATGCCTGCTATTTCATCTGACAATGCCGTTAATTTACATTACACCACTTCTGATCTGACAGCCCCTTTTAAACCTTTGTCACAACGTGTTCGCAGAGCCATGAATAACAGTATCTTACAAATAGTTTAGAAAATTAAATGAAGGAAGAGAATCCAGCCTTGGACGCTCTTACGCTCAGATATTATCTCTTTGTCACTGAGTGCATAATTGGAGTTAGTGTTGACTCAGTTATTCACTACTTTACCCCAAAAGGACTTCTGACAAACTCTTAGTTAACGCTGATCATTTTTGGATTGATAAATGCCTTTTCATTTAAAAAGGGCAACAGATAATTAGCATCCAACTCTTGCTCTATGTTTTAGCATATTTTAGCTTGTTTTGTATTTTATGTAGGTGTATATCTTCACCGTTGTCGTTGGCAGCAGGGAGCTTTTTCCAGTTAAAAAAAAAAAAAGATCTGGTAAACCCACTGTGCATTATGTGCCCACCAAACATCGGATGACAAAGATAGCAAGTAAGCAGTGAATAAGTGGAGTATCTTATAGCTAATGACCCAAATAATTTCCTCAGGAGTTGGCGACTATAAATACACCAAGCAAAATACATGTTAATGTTGCTACATGTCTGCTGGATGTGAAACTAGAAGGTTGTTTGCTAGCATGTTAGCATAAGAAATTTATCAGGTGTCTACCTAAAAGAATCAAATGATACCGCTCTAAAAAGTTAGCTAAATGAAAAACACAGCCAGCTCTAGTCATGAACAAGCTAACTACTATACTAGACCTTGAGATGCGATTTTTTTTTTACAAGAAATGTTTTGATTAAAGTCAGCTGCCGGAATCCACGCGCTAGCTAGCTAGCTGTGTTCCAAAGAACTGCTTTGAAGGTTTAACTTCACGTCTCATTGATGTGTTGCTTTTCGATCGTTTGAAGCTGTTAAAATTGAATTGTATCTCAATTCTTTTCTTCCTCTGTAATTGTGAGCTTTAGTGAAAGCAAAGTCTATAAAGAAACCCCTGTTGCTCAAAGAGTCTCAGGGCTTCCCACTCAACTCTTTCACCACCATTATTTTAGGAAACTTTCTGCTATCAACCACCAGAAAAGTTTCCACACAATGTCGGCTACAGCTTTTCATGGAAACAGGACAAACACTAAACAGCAAAAATGCCTCAAACTGAAGGCTTTTTTTCCTTTTAAAAGTTCACTGACAAAAAATCCCACTTGCTCAGGCGTCTCAGATATGCCTCCCCCTTTCTTTTAAACTTTATCCTTCCTTCTTCCTCCCTCTCATCCTTGCTGTCAGGTTTTGAGCTATGTTCCTGTGTAACAATATAATCCTGCAATGTGATCAGAGGCAGGTCATTTTTAATTACAACCTGCGAGGGGTCTGGTTCGAGACATGACATCATCTTTCTTCAAAGTACACTCTAAAGACTTCACAGAGGAAAGGAGCTGGGTCTCCCCAAAATAGTAAAACAATAACTCTCAGAAAGGCTTAGATGACACCAAGAAGCAATGTGTCGCTGATCAAGTGAATTCCATCAAACCTTTGCAAAGATGGCCTCATACACACACTTGCGCACACACTCAGAGACATGCGGTGTGTTTTTAAATGCAGACCCCAGGAGCAAACCTGGCCTTGTCAAAGGTTGTGCGACAGGAAACGGTCGATCACAGACCTTTCTTTCATCTTTCCTCTCCTCTTTTCTTCTTCCCTCCAAATAAACAATGGCGGTAGGGTAATGAGGCCCCTGAGTGTTCTGAGGACATGAGATGAGAAGGAGACCTGGCCACACAGGACGTATAAAACAAGGAGACATGAGGAGAAGCAAGGGCCCAGCCGCCTCATTAGGGAGCTATGAACGATGGTGGCAGCCATTCATTTTCTCTGCTAACGACCACTGCCCGCCACACACGCGCAAACACACACACACACACGTCAGCACGATAATACAGAAACACTTATAGCATGAGCTAGTAGACACATACAAACATGTCAAAACTCAGAGGACACATTCAAGCACAGTGTGATGCTCTCAGAGATTATAATTCTTTTTTAATGGTCGGCAAAGAGAGAAAGAGACAGAGAGAGGGGTCAATTAAGAAAGTAAGAGCTGCCTAGGGGCCCCACACTGCCACAAAGTGTACTTTGTATCTTAAATGAATATCATGGCTTTCACAGAGAGGAAAAAATACGCTC
This sequence comes from Chaetodon trifasciatus, assembly GCA_037975065.1. Taxonomy (NCBI): domain Eukaryota; kingdom Metazoa; phylum Chordata; class Actinopteri; order Chaetodontiformes; family Chaetodontidae; genus Chaetodon; species Chaetodon trifasciatus. Next base: position 1,135,818 of record JBBMOE010000007.1, read on the forward strand.
AATTAATTTACAATTTGTAAATAAATTGAAACATAAATTGTAGCTTTTTATATATATATATATTCAAAATAAAGGCCTTTATTACTATTAAGGAAGCCTGAATCAAAGCCGAAATGAATATATTTTGACATAGCACCATGATGAAGCTGTCAGATTAAACACAAGTGCAGTTCTGGTGTTGGCCCCACATTAACTTAACATTCATGAAGGGATGAATTAAATAACTGTTTTTGCTGACTAAAAATACTGTTTAACAGTTAAAAGGGAAGTCTCAAAACACTGGTTCCCATGCTTGCAGTTAATGCAGAAGAGATGATAGAGAGAAAATGAAGAGTGAAATATAAAGGATAAATACCAAACTTTTGCTGGTTCAGACCTCTCAAACATTTCGGCTCTATTTTCTTACATTACTGTAAATTCAATATATTTGGGTTGTTAACTACTGGTCTGACGAAACAAGCAGTGGCAATGTTACCTTGTTACCACGGTCAACAAATACTATAAAAAGGCTGAAACCAACTGTGCATGTTTGTCTCTCTATACTGTATGACGTCCATACAGTGCATAGCTCTCAACCTGTTGGTTCCTACTGAAGACAAAAAGCTTTGAAATGGAGCCACAAATTATGTTTTCCTTTTTGAAATTGTCTCAATAATTTCCTAAAACAGCTAGTTAGCACTGTTATTTAGTAAACATTCAAACAGGACGAAATAGTCCATTTGTTAAGTACTATTTTCAGCAGCAGTTTAATACACATTTGGTGCTTGAGTGACTTTTCACAAGACGGTGGCTGCGGGGTTGAGTCAAAATAAACAGCAGTGCTTTTGTTCCTAGTGGTGAAGGAACATCCAGTTGATACTGTCTATTATGTGTTTTTTTTTTTTTTTTTTAATATTTGCATGTATGCTGCTTGAAACATTGTAATACTGCTATCTTCCCGTGGCTCCCTTAAAAAAGAGATTTTGTGATCTCAGTGGGACTTGCGTGGTTAAATAAAGGTTTAATAATAGCAATAACATGTCACCCAGTGTAAAGATGTGGCCCTTTAATATTTTGAACAGTTCTTGGACAGTGATGTCTACAGCACAGAGGAATAAGAGATATCAGATACATAAAAGCACTCGTTGAGGATAAGAAAAATAAAGATCACCAAACTTGTAACCTTTGAAGTCCCTGTGTGCAGGATTTGAAAATGGCAGACTTTGTCACCCCCTGGATGTAGTATCAAAAAAGACTTTGGGTCACTCTGAATGGGCCAAAAACAACACATTCTATTGAAAAAAACTCAGGCAGAATAATATACAAGATGCCGCAATTAGATAAAAATATTGACTTTTTAAAGTGCTTAAGACTTGAGAGATCCATTTCTAAAAAGGTCCGTTGACCGCAACACTGACAAATCCAATATCAAGGCTTGTTCGCTGCTGCGAATGAGGGTCCTGACCTGTTCTATTGGAAGTATGAGTGCCATGGCTTTCTGTGCTACTGTGAATATTATTGAACATATGGACTGCGGTTTCATTCATAAAACAATACCCGGATTATCGGGATAGATGCATGCAGGGTAGGAAACAGATGTCACGAGGCCAGCTTCTCTTTCTGTTTGCATACAGACACGCATGGACACTTTAAACACTTACACATAAAGACACACACCCTGCATACCCCTGGGTGTTTGAACAGAGTATTAGCATTGGCAAACAGCAGTGTGCATTCATCAAGCTCCAGTCATGTTTCATTTCCCCATCAGGTTTTGAGCATCAGCACAGGTCACGAGGAGTGATACCATTTCACTTGAGCTCCTGCATGTTTAATCCCCTGTTTTCCATCTCTCTGTCTCTTCTTGCACACCTCTGTCTCTCGCCTCTTTCTGGCTTTGTTCTATTTTGCTTCTACCTCTCCCCAAACTTCATCCATTCTGCCTCTTCACTCCATCAATCAATCCCAATCCCTGTATCCCTCCCTTCTTCCTCCATCAATCCATCCACCCCTCACTCTTCTTCTTCTTCCTTCTCTCCAAAAGACAAACACTCCACAGGTCCTCTTTCTCCTCCCTCCATCTCGTCCTCCCTTTCTCTGTAGATGGTGTGTTTGCTCAGGGATTAGGCTGGGCTTTGTGCTGTTGGAGAAGGAAGGAACTAATCAGACTCTTATTTGTCATTGCATTCTGTGTCTTATGGTGAGAAGGGAACCTGACCCGCTGGAGGCTCACACACACACACACACACACACACACACACACACACACACACACACACACACACACACACACACACACACACACACACAGATACACACATTGTGAGCAGGGCAGGCAGGCTGAAAGCTGAAAGCTGAGAGCTGGCCAGAGGAAAACACACACACACACACACACATATGTGCACACACGCCAGCCAGACGTAACCCAACACCCCGCCTGAGTGAGCGTGGGCGTGCATTCGCCCCTGGACTGCTCTGTTCTCTGCTGTTTGTGTGTGCACACGCGTGTTCAGCACTGCCTTGCTGCTCTGTTGCTGTCTTTGTTCCCAGGGCAGGCCTGTTTTCTGATTGGCTGGCTCGATGTGTGGGATATGGATCTGTGTTTTTCCTCATCAGCGGCGGCTCTGATTTGACAAATTCTGTTTTCCCTGCTGTCGGCAGGCGCACGAGGTCACGCCGGCGACGGGAGGCAGCTGCATGGGCCAGCCGCTCATACGACACTCCCTGTCTGCGCACGTGTTTGCACAGTAGTCACAGTGTTTCCAGACTTTCATGCTGTGACTGATGTGTATATGTATACAAACACAGAGGTCACACACCTATGCTGTGCACACTCTCACCACCTTATCCAATCAGGAGGCTGATAAGCTTCAGCTCACATCTCCTTCACCACTTGTCTGCTCAATAGTTAATGGATCCAACAGTTAGCCTTGGCTTGGATCAAATTATCTCAAGCTCTTTATGTTCTCAGATACTCAGGTATTGAGCATCAAACCATGCTGCAACAGGTGTGTTAACCTTCTCTTTTTCATACGCATGCCCTAGAGTATTTGAGAGAATACAAAGAGCAAATGCCCCTGTCATTGTTAACACAAATTATTAATGTATTTCCTAAACAGGCGATGTGAAGGGAAAGAATTATTCATAGTTCCATTGATCCAGTTTGTACAAAATGTTTACAAGCTGCACTGTGTCTCTGAAGAGTCCCACACTAATCCCACACTAACTCTGTTTCTGTCTTACCCTCGTTTGTTTTATTCTCATATTTTCAAACAGACCCCATAAATTACTACCTATATGAAACAGGATTTCATGTCCTACAAGGGGGTATTCCTGCAGTCTAGCGTTGCACGCCCATGAGGTTTCAGGGCCTCACAAGGGACAGGTTAAATGAGAAAATCCATGGAGCAGAGGACAAGATGCCCTGGGTCAAGACCCAAAAGCATCCTACACCTCCACATAATGCAACACAACAATGTTTGTTAATAGACCGCTCAAACCTTCATGTCTCCAGTTTAAAATGCAGACATTTCCTTCAATCTTTGAATAGTCTGTATAGGTCGTCAAGGTCATCTGTGCAAGAAGGTTATTATGACCCATATTTATGTTTATTATTAGGCAGTGACCTCTAGTGGCTGTAGTAGTTATGACAGGAGCAAAGGAGGAAATCAGGTGACTAGTATAAAGAGCAAGAAAGTTCACATATGGTGAATGGATGGGGTCAATCATAATGGGGGTGGGTAACGTTTTTAACCTAAACCATGATCTTTTCCTGAACCTAAGCAAATAGTTTTGTTGCCTAAACCTGACAAAGTAGTTTTAGTAAGCAAACTGTGACGATGTCACAACATTAACCACGAAACAACGGAGGTCCAGTACCCTATTCTTGGTTCTCTGCAACGATCTGGTGTTGTCTTGTGAGTCATTGGCAATTAACCTTTTTGAGTTGTTTAAGTATAAGGACATGTTGGAGTCACAAACAGTGGTCCCCATGATGAGTAAAGTGAACTTGATCTGGCCCCAAAACTGCTGGATTCCCAAAAGTTAGAATGGATTCCAGTGGCAGCTCATTTTCAAGGTGAATACAAAGCATGAATCTCTCAAACCATTCGTGCAGTGTAATCCTCTTTCCATCCATATGCTCAGTATGTTCTAAGCACTCATCTGTGGCATGTTTGCTGGTTGCATTTGTCATTTGTAGTCAAACATAGCTGAGTGTGACAGAGGTTAACAGCTACCAGAGCTACTGATGAACAGAAGAAGTTTGTGTGTAGGTTCGGAGCATACTGACCAGCTACAACCTGCCTTGTGACTCCTTAAAACAAAGCAGTGGGGTCATTTGCCATCTTTCTCTCCCCTTGTTTCCTGTCACCCCTGTCAAAAGTCTGATATCCGACCAAATGCGTATGTATAAAGAGTTCTTAGAGAGAGAGGAGGGAGGCAGTGTGATGCAGCGAAGGGGAGACTATGATGGCAGACAAGAGACAGTTAGAAAACATGCTGTACGAACACATTGGTTTCAAGCATTCAGAATCCTTTAGACTGCACAGATCCCTCCTGTGGGGTGAGAGCAGGTAATTTCAAGAAAAGTGCTAATACGTTCATCATATACCATATTGAATTTTTATACTTGTGAATTTACATGACTAGTGGTAAGACTAATTCTTCCTCTGTTAATACCGGCACTATGTACAAGGATAATAATTCACGGTCAATTATGAAAAGGAGTTCTGGAAATTATTTCTTGGTCAAACACAAAACTCCCATTTCATGCCTCTGACCCTACACTGTTGTGCTCAGGCTGCGAGAATCTGCAGTTCCCACCAGCTGGCTCTTTCTCTCGAGCACACTTGCCATTTCTCATGTAGAATTTTTTTTTGTCATGGATGGAATAATGCAGAGTTGGCCTGTGGCACTCCTAATGAGAGCAAAACTCCCAGGGCTGCTGCCACCCAAATGTACCCAAACAAAGCAGCAGGCACCTCACACACGCACACACACATACACACACACAACTGTTCACACATCTAGTTTATCCTGACAATTGTAGCTTTAAGTTATGGTTTTCTCAGAAGTGATTCCTCAGGGTAAGATCTAATCATGGAGAGCAATGTGACTGTTAGTTGATCATCTGATGCAGTTCCTTCAGTTCCTTCAGTCTGGCACAGACTGAAGGAAGCTGGACCCAGAGTCACTCTCACTGAATGAATGGAGCACATACAAAGGCTTTATTAAATGGAATACATGCTGTATGATACACTGGTCACTGGATGTCTGCCCTGCCTTGCCCGTACTTTCGGCAAGTAAGTCAAATGAAAAAAGTTTTTATGTTGATTTAAAATATCTATGACAGAATGATATTTGAAAAAGCCAACTTCCCAAATTAATACGCAACATACACACATAGAGGCATGCAATATACACTCTTACTGAGAAAGCTTGCCAACATTGAGCCAGAGTGAGAGCACAGCTTGGGTTTGCCCATGGAAAGAGTGGCATCATCCCATTGGTCCTAATATAAAGTAGAGACAGGATGGCGATGTGGCTGAGTGGCTGTAGGGACCCAATGGAGGGCTGGAGACAAAAACACAAAATCTTCCAAAATCATCGTCACAGGGCAACAAATCTGTGTGTCCAAGGGGAGCGGGGTGTTATCATAGCGTGTATCTCCAAACCTCATAAGTGAGGTTATATGATATAGAGCATAATGTGGCTTTAATAATCAGAGGAATAAACACTTAATAAAAGGAAGACCTGTCCAACTGCCGCCTCGCTGCGCCATTTCCCGTCATCATTAGCGAATGCTTCGAGGAAAACTTCAGTGTTTTCTCGCCAGCCTTTTGGAGGTTGAAATACAGCTTTCGAAGCCAATGAAATCAAACACAATTTATAGTTGCCAAATATCTCACACACATATTTGTCATGGGTTTGATCATTAGCAGAACAGCGTGCCTTTCAGGACACGTGGGTACCAAAAAGGCTATAGGATCTGACATTTGGCAATCGCGAGCCAGAGAAGGCATGTTGTGAGTCTCAGTTCCCATTCCTGACAGCTTTTTCTGCTTGATTTATGACCTTGAGGTGAAACAGAGTTCCCCAGTCCACCTCAGAGTGAACAAACTAATGAACCAGATGCATTATTTATTATTGAAAAAGCAAAGCCCAGAACAAAAGCTGAGGTTGGGGTAAAAATCACCGAAACATTCCAAGAGCGGAGAGAAGGAATGCTTTTTCTTCCTTCCCTCGTTATTTAGCACGTCAAACTGAAGCTTGTGCCAAGTATAATATTAGTTAGATGAAAGATTGTTGCAGGGTACTTGGTAATGTGAGTAGATGGGGCCGGCAGTTTTTATGCTCTAATTCAGGAATCAAAGAGGTTGGTGCTTATCTTGATCAGTGGTGGGATGGTATACTAGCTGTGAGAGCCAGTTGAAAAGATTAGATCTTAATTGTCAGACATTACAGTGTGATGTCAACCACAGAGACAGGGAGAGACACTCCTCTGCCTTGTAATAATCCTTCGTGGTGTTGACACTGAGATCCAAGTTAAAATAAAACCAACGAGCACTGAGGATTGTGTCATTCCCATTCTTGAGTAATGTTAATGAGAGATGACTTATTCGTTTAATGTTAACATACTTCTGCCAAGATGCTCACCAAGCTTCTGCGCAAACACTTCAACCTTTTTTCTGTTATAAAGACATTAAGGTTCTGAGTCTCTTCAAGGAAATCTGTGTGCCAAAGCTTTGCTGCTACTATACTGCATACATATTTGTTTGAAATTTACCTGGAATCTTGACCTGATTGCATGTTTTTCACATAAAAGTGATAATGCCAAATAAATTAATAATTTGCAATAACTATGAAACAAAGCTATAGCTGCACTGACTAACAGCTCAAGAAAGTGAGCCATATCAAGCAAAAGCCAGCCTGATTAGATAGCCAGAGCTAAGCTTAGCTAAAGCTAAATGTAAATCTAGTTATTGTTTTACCCTTAGCCATTAACTGTAAATGAAAAGTATAGGTTTGAAGTGATACAATATATTGCTGATACTCAAACTAATCCTGCTAAATCTGTCTTAGCAGAATAGCAGCTGTAAGTGAAGAGACATCTAGCTGGCAAGAATAGCAATATAAAGTCTCATAAACTATGGACTGACATACAATTATTTCATCAACTTATATTGTGTTGCAGTACGTTGAGCTCTCGCAGTCACCATACAAGAAGGATTTAGTAAAAACTACATTTCATTGGCTGATCAATACTTCTAATCAGCCTAGAAAGGGGGAAAAAAAAATGAATCATTACGACAATTATCTGGTAAGGCAGTTTGTTGGTTTGTGAGGCAGGATCGTCTGAAGCAGTGCATCCCAACATTTTTTTTGGAAATCATTTGGACAAATAAGCAGAAATAAATTAAACACAGTATTTCATTTTTGCTAAGACACACACTGCAGTGAGCACAGGAAATAAGTTAGTGGCTGCTGTAGGCAAGAGTCTCACCCCTGATACTTCTGTTTATCTTTGTTTTTCTTTGATGTGATAAGTCTGTCCTCTGGCCTACAATATGTTGTTCTTGCCATAGATGTCATCCATCATAGCAGCATTTAGCACTTCCTTCACATTAATAACAGTACTTATTTATTTAAACCATGGTTAGCTTGACAACAGCAATGAAAGCATGTAGACGTGTGTGTGGGCGTATGAATAAGGCAGAGTACGGAAGGCCATTTCTGCCTGGAAAATACAAAAAACAGATAACAGCAGTGCATGAAGTTATTAATTCAAAAACTTTTCATGTTTACTTTTTTCTTTTCATGGCCATCTGAGGCTTCCATATTGTTGACTTAACTAGATTGTTTTCAAAAAACATGAGACTAAATTATGAGACACTAACTTAAAATTGGACATAGATCTGAGGTAGTGAATCATAATTTTGAAATCTAATCTTATTGTCTCTTCTTGGCAGGAATAAGCTTTTGTAACTGAGATGTTTGTGAACTTTTAAATTTGATTTAAGTAATAAAAATAATTGCATAGTAAGTCAAAATTCTGAGATACTAACTCAAAATTAGGAAATAGTAAATTTAGTAAAGTTATGATATTTCCATTTATTTTTCTGAGTATTTTTATCTGAAATGTTGTTTTTTTTCTTGGAAGAAATGGCTTCCATGGGGGGAGATTAAGCTTAAACTTGTCTTAAAACATGAATCTATAAATAACTATAATTAAAACAGACCTGGTAAATCAGTGTGATAACATACTAAACATTTTTTTTAACTGGCAGTAATGAGCTTTCATGTCTTAGAGATATTGTTGAATTAATAAGATCACTTTAATGTGACTTAATAAATCAACATTATGAGAGCGCAAGTCAAAATCTTAATTTACCAGTTCTAAATTATGAGATACATTTTTTTTTTTGTTTGTTTATTTTGAGTTTTTTTTTTTCAGGCTACACTGCAAAACAGCTCTCAGAAACAAGAAAAGCAAAAAAAGCAGAAAAATGGGGTAAATATTTCTTAAAATAAGCAAAATTATCTGCCAACAGAACAGGCCAACAAAACGAGTGCAAATATCTAGTCTCCAAGAACTGACAGTTATCTTAAAAGCAGAGCAACCAGACTGAAAACAAGTTATCTAATTAAAAGACGGTCTGACTTTGACAAAACAGTTTTGTGCTTGTCAGTGTTGGTTAAACACATTTATAATTCTTGAAATTCTAATTTCAAGCGTTATGTCACTCAGGACAAAAAAGCTTGAGAAAAGTAAAATAAATTAAAATTGCCAAGTGAGAAGATATATCTTGTCAGACAAGAAACAAACATACATCGCCTTGATTTAAGATATTTAATCTTGCTCAGATTTTGTTTTCTGTAGTGTAAACTGTTTGTGTTTAATTGTTTAGTATGTTGGCAGTAATAGGCTTCCGCAACTGAGGGACATTCTTAAGTTAATATTATTATTTAGGTAACCTTTGCTCTCCACAAATTACAATCACCACCAGAGACTCATGAGCTGCAGATCAGCAGCAGTTCAGCCACCGCGGCACTGGATATGAGCATTTCCCATGTTGTTTTTTAAATTGCAGGATACTGCATGTTCTGTGTGACTTCAGACAGCATAATGTCCACAACAACCCAAGGTTTACTGGGAGATGAGAAAGAGATGAGATAAGACAGCCGCATACTGCTATCCCAAGGTTGCATGCAAAGGAATTTCACATGACATGCGTGTTGGAGGGACGCTGTAAGAAAATTCATCCTGAAAAAGACATTTTGACTGACAGAAGAAGAATGCTCTCTGGTATTGTCAGCACTCAGCCAGTACACACAAACAAGAATGTTATGAGCAACCTCATTGCACAAACACTTGAAACAATATCACAAATATTTCTTCATTCGTATTTACCCTGGACAGTGTTATTCATCACACAAACAAACAGGAAATACCTCTGACATGTTCTAACTGGATCCAACGGCAGCGCAACACTGTTCATTTTCCACTGATCCACACTTGAGTCCACACACATGGCCTCAATGGGGCTAAACCCTGCCATCCACACAGGCTTGAAATCAGTGGCAGAGTGGCAGTGACGCTCCTCATGGATGATTACAACAAGACGATGGCAATGTAAATGTATTTCATTTTCCTCTCTGACAAAGCCTGATCCAACATTGAGACAGAAGATAAGACAGGGATCTCTCTGACTGCTAGCCTGGCTAATCTACTTCGACAGCTGTGCGGTGACATCAGGAATTAGTCGTTGCTCATGCAAATAGAGTGCATATGCTAATACTGGAGCTAATTGGTGGAAAGAGGAGGGGGGTAGCGGGAAGGCTTGTCAGTTGGAAGTTAGCTGGATGGAGACATGTGCTCGCTCTGCTCTCAGCAGTCTGAAAGGCTTCCAGCAGCCCTCATTACACATGTGGAGTAGACTGAGCACTGAGATAGGGCCGTTCACTTTTGACTAATACAGATGGCAAATTTGTTGAGTCCTTACATCACTGCCACTTTGAGCAGATTTGAATCTCTTTCACTTTACATACTGAATGTGATGAATACATTGACGTATTTAATGTTAATGCACTCAGTGAGTACCATGATTATGAATAAAGCAGTGAGGCAATAGCTGCCATTAGCAGCACTGAGCTACCTTTATTACAGTAAGGAGCACTATCCAGAGTATTATGACCTTTTTACAGCAATTTTCATGTAAGCTGTATCAAGTGGAAAAGGTGGATACAAAAAACAAGCCATGACTAAACGAGTGGGATTACAGCAGTTTCCTTGTCACGACTGAAGCTGTGAATTTTGAGGAGTTGCTGTTTCTGGAAATTCCTATAAATTCCCTTTTGAAAGTTCCCCCGTTTCAGCGGAGTGAGTCATTCTGGAGAAAGACTGTCGATATTGCTGTCTCACCTTCTTCTTCACAATGCGATAACATGATAGCATGTCAGATTTAGCATCCTTCTCACTCCCCATCTGCCCTCCTCTTCCCCTTGTCCGAACGTCACTTTTTATTCATTGCATACACACAGCAGATAGCGAGCGGATTGTGAGGAGATTTTAACTCAGCGAATATCAACAATCTTTCTCATCCCACCTTTAATAATAGATACATAACATTCCTGGATAATTTGACAAAACTATAAGGTTATGTTATGACAATCCGTTTTAATTATTTCAACTTTCAACTTCCAAAAAGTCAGGTTCTTCTGTCTGTTTGGTTCTTCATCAATGTGAATCAAAAATGTGACAAATTCAGATTGTTATTGCAGTTGTGAAGAAAACAATGTACCAGAGATGCCAAATTCATCTATCACTGACCCAAAATCCATATGTGAACAGAGGTGAAGTAAATGGATTAACGCTCTTCAACAAAGTGCAATCCTTAGCTTAAGCTTGTTGTCATCAGTGCTCACAAAGGAGTTATATACTCAGAGATTGGACTCTAACTTAAAAGCTTCTTAGGATAATGACACATGTGTGTCAATAAGTGCTTTAGTCCTTTACTATATCCAGTTTCATACCAATGACCACAGAACATATTACTTATAAATGACATTGCTCAGGTCACAAGTTTAAACACCCCTCTAAATTAGTGCTCTCTATACATGAAAGCCAGCTTATTTAATTTTTGCTGTGGCCACGAGTGATAGTAACAGGATAATGCTAAAGCACAGTGTAATAATAGTATAGCATAATAAGAGTCAACGAGCCAAGTGATATTGTTTATACAGTGATGGATATAACTGAGTCTGCTAACATGAGCCGCCATAACTACTGGTCATACCAGACCACGTCAGGCTGTAGCAGCAAAACGAAAGATTGTACTGAATTTAGAGAGGGAGCAAGTTTTGATTTGTAAGTGGAAGAATGTGTATTTCTTCTTTCAAAAGCTTCAGTGTCACTTTAATTTCATGTAACCAGATAACCCGCGGCTTTATGTAATTGTGGGTTAAAGGGACTGCAAAAACAAAACGAAACAAACTCCCCATAAACCTAATCCCGTTTTTTCCTGCTGTTCCTGACGATCATGTGCCATTTCTACATCATCACCATGATCTTCAGATTGTTCCACCAGCGTCTGGACTCTGAGGTGACCCTGTCCTTCATGGACCGACATTTAATGAACACGCTACATGTTGCTGGAGTCTTATTGCCAATGTGATTCATTTCCAATCATTATCTCCTTATTGAACTAATTTCTTGGGTAAAACCATGACAGTCACGGGTACTGTGGCCCCCAAACCCGCTCTACTGCAGACCACCAACTGCTCAGTCAGTGAGCCGATCAAAGGACAAACCTCCTTGGCACTGTTGAACATCCTGGGTTCACATTTCCAGTTAACCAAACTGGTTATAATTAAGACGTCTGCCTGAGGATAAAGAGCACAGAGCGAGAACTGGATAGGAAAAAAAAGATCTGATCCTGGCTGGAGCTCAGTTTGCATGCGACCGCACACACATATAAAGATACAAATATAAGCATGCTTGTTTTATTATTCTCTCACTGACGCACTTACTGTAAGCGCACACATGCACTCGCATTATATAAAAAGAGAGAGCCTCTCCTCTACCAAGGTCTCCACCCAGACCACACAGACCTGGATTCCCTGGAGGCTTGGCCCCGGCCGCTCTGACCGGCTGGTCGGCTGGCCGCAGAGCAGCATTAGGGGTCAGAGTTGAAGTCGGAGCTGTATTCCTGGCAGCTGAGGCGGTGTTGACTGGCAGGGAGGAAACACCAATAGGCCAGGCTCCAACCCTCACCCCTCAGGGACCGTTGGGGTCAAGGACTACATCCAATCTGGCTCCATTGGACATCAATGAATGCATGTTGTCAGCATCGTGTGTCTGAGCTTGTGTTTACTCATCTCTTCTTGAAATGAAAGGCTCAAACTCTGCTATCATGATTCATTTTAAAATATTAATATCAGTAATGTTGATGCATTTTAGCATATTGTATAATTACAGCTGTGGAAATAATTCACTCTTCTACCACAGAGTTACAAGAGAGAAAGTTTATGAAATTAAATTTTGGACTTTAATGTTTCAAATTTTAAGTAACTGTCCAAGTCATCTCAGCAAATTGTCCAGAAACACGCACGTACGCACGCATGCACGCATGCACACACGCACGCACGCACGCATGCATGCACGCACACTAGTCAAAGTAGTAGAAAAAAAAAAGAAATAGCAGGTTGTCAAGAGCAAAACATTGGAGTGCTGGTTTATGTCCACCAAAGTATTTGTAGGGTGTAACTGTAACTGTTCTGATTGTCACATTTTAAAGACGCACTTCTCACTTCTGTCAAAGTGCTGTTTGATGTGGGTTTTTTTTTTTTTTTTTGCCTCAATCTCTGAGCATTTCATAGACTGGACTGAAGGAAAAAGGAAAAAAAAAAAACCCCAATTCACTGTTTGTTGGGAACCTGTCACCTCTCTTTCTCCTCTGCTGTACTGTGCAGATTATGACAGGCGTTGTTGTGGTGCAGTCTGTTTGAATCAAAACTCTCCGCTCTGCTCTGTGAATTCTGACGACACTTTTTTTTTAACTAGCCGTTTATGTCATGCACAGATTCAGCTTATTTTTTTGTGATCTTTAGTTCTTTGTAACTGTGGCTACTGGAGGAAAATGGACAAACTCTCCGATGTCCAAATGATCTTTCCTTTGAGACTGTCAATTTATAGATTATGGTTTTTGGATAATGTCTTTAGTCTTTGTAATTTACTCTGGCTTCGTAAATACAATGCAGTTAGTACTCCAGGACAAACTGGGCACTGTATGTTTTGATATTTCAAATTCATGGGACAGTTTCTGGAATAGTCCTGTAATTTGGTACCACTGTATAAGGAAAATGGAGACCGAATCAGTTCGGTATTTTAATTTCTTGGAATGAATTGAGTGCAGAGGGTCCACAAAACAATCAAAAATGTGGAAGAATAAGAACAACATTAACAATAATACAGAAGTTATTAGGTTTAAAAGGATGCTTCAAGCTCCTGGGGTAGTTTTCAGTGAAATTATCTGAAGGAAATTCCTCACGAATCAGTCACTGTTCATGAACTCAACAACCCTGCAACAATAACCGTCTTACAATATCCAAACGATTTACAGACCCATAAAATACTAACTGAAATATCTGCTCAAGGAAGATTATGTGATAAGGTTGAAATCTCCAGAGAAGCTACTCAGTGCAGCTTGTGGTGAGATTGTCGTCGTTTCAAAGGTCAAGAATGAACACTCAGTCTGCATTTGCAAGCCAAAGCATCAGTAAGAAGTCTTTAAAATGCTCACAATAATGGAGCTTTGGAACTAACAACTGGGCAAACCTGTAAAATTAAACAGAAAAAGATGAGTTGTTTTTTTTCTAGTTATAATTCATCATAAACATCATGGCATATAACAGAGTAGTAACTGGTGGCGTGTTCATGGTGCACATATGATACTTTATGAGCAGCATATGTGGTAGACGGGCTTGTTATTGTCAACACTTTTTTCTCTTTAATCTTTCATCGGGTTCTGCAGACATGTTGCATTTGCTTTCTTCCTGCTGTCATTTTGTTTTTAGCACAAATGTTGAATGAATTATTGAATGGCTAACATTATCAATGAACCATGATGATCATTATTTTAATACTGAGAAATGCACAGCCTATAAGCAACGCAATGCACTGAGATTTACTGACATCCCGGTGACACTGCTCATTTACCTCTCCAGAATGAATGAAGAGAGCCTTGAGAAGAGCCCTGTAAAAATGTTTTCCATCATGACTAACACACTGCATATCTATGCATTTTTAATGGCTCAACCAGGAATACTAATGTCACTGTAAATCCCACAAGATAGCATATGCCATCACACACTCAGAAATTGACTATGATATGTAAATATGTCAGTGATTAAAGGGCAACCGCAATGGAATTTCCTTAAAGAAATTAGATAAATAAACATGTAATCCAGAGTCTCAGACATGTCCAGCCTTTGCGTGGCATGGATTACAATGGCTGTTTGCTAAAATTGAGATGTAAATCTAATTGTTGGACTGTATTTGAACACTTTTCATATCAGTCTTCCTTTCCTGCTGCAGAAATCACGTTCACAGCGGCACCCTGGGACGCCCTGATCATGGAAATCGCTGAGTGTATTTAGTATGTACATATTTTAACATGTTAATCTATCTGACAGACCAAACATAATGCTGACAAGGCCTTCTCCCCTTGGTGCTCTGTAGGCCGAGCCTGATAGCATGTGCGCTTTGCTCTGTCAAAGGCAAAGCATAAATAAACCATTTAATTCATTAATATTAAAGTCAGACCTTGTCTATTTTACACAGCATTGTCTAAACAGTTACAAATCTGCGTTACACCCCCCTGCCCATGTCTGTCTCATTTCAATTCTGTTGCTACTACAGCTGCTATAGGTGGTAAAACTCTGTACTCTGTAAAAACTTAGCAAATGTGTCTTTACTCTGCTTCTCAAATCTCAGTGGCTCTCCCAGGGGAGCCACAGTAGTTTCTGGCTAAACAACACTTGTTTTTTGTGCTTTTCACTTCCAGCCTCAGAAAGTGTTCCATCTGCACTGGTTGTCAGGTAACAGTGCCGACACATCTGTGGCTGGTTTAGGAACAGTGCAGCTGTGACCTCAGGTTTGATGTGCAAAAAGAAAACATCTAATGTGGCATTCGCCATCTGCAGGCGAGTAGGGAGAGGGGAAAAAAAGGGAAAGATGGAGGGGGTGGGGGGAGTGGAAGACAGAGGGAGGGAGAGACAGGGAGAGCATTTAGAAATCCCTGCCATTTGTTCTCCCGGTCGCTTGCTGTGACAGGAGGGAAAATTCTGTATTTGTTTTGCGCTAAGGAATTGGCACCTTCCACTTTCTCTTCATTGGAATGGAAGCTTGGACAAGATAAATAAAATCCTCGTGCAGTTTCACTGATATTGAATGACAGATCTTGTATTTGTTTTCCTTCGCTGGGATATGGAAACACTTTCTAATACGCAGCTGTTGCATATAAATTTTATTTAAAACAATCTGCTGTATCAGAATTGACTTGCCAGAGTCAGATTCCAATTCATTATGAATTGAGTGACTACAGATTGTTCCTCCCTCACTTGATAACACAATCGATACATTTTTGCCTCTCCAGATTAGGAAGACATTTTTTATTGCTCATATAATGTATGAGATGTTAAATAAACACAGAAATGATGCGTGTCAGTGGCTTTCAAAAGAGTTATCTCCAGTGGAATGGATCTAAAGCGTGTGAACCGACTGCACAAAACTTACATGTGTGGAATGTCCACATTTGTTTTGGATACAAAACGACGCCACGGACCGCAGACGGGGTCTGAGCCGTCGGCCCTTTGGATGTATCGGCTCTCTGCTGGGCCTCCTACGTGTTTGCATTTAGCCGCTTGAGAGTTGATCGGGGGGGGGGCTGACAGGTAGGCTGATGAGAATCCCTGTGGTACTGCCTCTTACATAGCAATGGGATTAACATAGCAGCAGAAACATGTGTGTGAGCGTATGTGTGTGTGTTGCTGTGCGTGCCTGTGTTTTAGGTGGAAGGGAGGATGGAGGGTGGGGACTGGGGGTTGAACCAAGATCAGGAACCCTGTGGTGCTGGCGTCAGACTGGTACCGAGTTTCTAAGACACACTCACACACTAAAACACACACACACACACACACACAAGGTGAAAGCTAAATATGAGTCCAAGTTGCTATCTTTCCCCAGTGTTGGTCAACAGCAGACAGCCACATGTTCAGGCTCCACATATTTTTGTATGAATTAAGTACAGAACAGAAATCCAGATTTGGGGAACAGTAAAAGCCCATTTGTCCAAACCACAATTTTCAATCTGGCCGAGCTAATGACCAGCTGAACTGCTTTTGCAGATGTGCAAAAATAATATTCTATTAACAGCATATGTTGGAAACTCCATGTATTTCAGCTCCAAATTAGCTCAAAGGATTGCATCATTAAAAGCAGGCCTGCAATAATAGAGGGTTTAGATTTAAAGTCCTTCAAGCTAAAATTAAAATGAGCTTTCTGAATACAAACTCAACAGCGCATCAGGCTTCCTCTCACTTGTAAATGTTATAAATGGGCAGAGATTGATAACGGCATATATTCAGTGTGATGTGGACTTGACTTCTTGTATGTTCAGATGTAGTGAATTTAAAAAATACATCCTTGTTGCAGTTGTGAATTTCCTCAAAACTGAACAGGAATTTGAAAGTGAGTTTATTTAATCTTCAGATCGTGTTACTAGTTTTCTCAGCAGCGTAATATTTAACCTCTGCTCACCTTCAGCCGCACACATAACACAATTTAGCCTCAGGTATTGGATGTTTCCAATTGTTTGGATGCCAAAATGCACTGTGCGAGTCATTCTGAACTACTTTTTTTTGGATAAAGTCTTGCAGCTTTGAGAACGAGACATTCTCTGACACAGTTGTTCATCTTCTGTACTGATGGTACAACCCGCAGAGTTTCATGCCCATTCAAACTGTAAAAGTACGTCCAAACGTTGAAAAGGCTTCGGCCTTAGATGCATAATGGCTGCAGCATTATTACAGTTTATATGCTCTTACACAAGAAGGAAGGAGAATTAAAATTTTTTCCTCTTCCTCTAACATACTTTACTGATGATAGTGTCTCTCTGCCGAGTAGTTGAGTCATGGTATTGTCCTAGTTGAACAACTGTTTTGACAGTTTGTGTGGGTGTTGACATTAGGAAATGATGCTCGGTGCCTCGACATTAAATTATTCAGCACAAATAGAAGGAAAGAAATGAGATAACCCGAACCTAAGGAAATACTGCACAAATCCAATGAACATTTGAGTCACAATGACTCCTTATGTGTCAGCTCAGAGGAGGAGGCGTTGATTATAGCTGCTGAATGTGAGGATAACATGACATGTTCCTTTGATATTCAGTTGTTGAGTGGTAGCCCTATTCATCATCTGTTCTATGCAAATGTGTTTTATTTGATTCTACTCTGCTCTGACCTCTCTCACCAAGGAGCCATTTTATCAATAGCTCTGAGGCTAAGTGAATGTGTTGAGATGGTAAATTAGCTGCCATGTCTGAAATCAGTAAAATATGCTCAGAGGCACTTTGATCACAGGTTTTTCCCATCTAATAATGAGTTGATCACTAACTGAACCTTTTGAACTTGTCTGCATGCTTTGTATACAAAGTCACCACACTCTGACTCACTGTCTGCAGGAGGGAGCTGGTTACGTAAATGGGACAGGATACTTAATGAAATGGGATTAAACTGGGGTGTATTCTGAAGTCAGTGTTGGCACTCGCACACTGTTGACGTACAGTATGTGAGACTATTCACTTCTCTGTCTTGGACTAGGATTAAAGGTAGCCCATTTATAGAGAAAGGCTCAGACCAGCCTCCCTGCCAAAGCTTCCCAGCTTCTAGAGCGAGGGCAGGGCACTGGAGTCTCCACTCTGAGGATAAGGCAGTCAATTAAAACTGTCCGAACTCCAGCTTACCCTCAGCTAGACCGCACCACATTCTGCTTCTTCCCCAAGTTTAATGGAGAGTGACCACTGAACATCTATCTGAATTTGTTGGGTCACTCTTTGAAATATGGACAAAGTGCTGAAGTGTCCATCTTTTTACCTCTTGGTAGTGAGCAACTGGAAAACTTTGTCCTGTTACACGCATGCTCCCAATAGCAATGACCTTACAAGCTTTACTCAATTATGAATTAATTATCTGCGTGTTTTAAAATTATTTCAGGGTCATAACTGGCTCGATTAGATCCTGGCAAATAGTAAACAGAAGACAGTGATACCATGGAAACGGATACAGATGGAGAGTGAGCTGTTCTGATCTCATGCGCTCTGACTGAACAGCACTGCTTTCAGCAAACAGACGAGTGTCCAAATAGGGTTCGGGGAGGCAAATCACATGTAAATCTTTCTTGTCCAGGTGCTGTGTCCAAAAAAGGGGAAAGGTGGGCTGAAAGTAAAATACAAAAGACTTCATCTGCACTCATTCTTCCTATTATCATATAGACAGGAATATGTGATGATTTTTTAATTTTACTCTCGCAAAACTGGGGGTCATATTACACTCCATTCATTCTAATTGAAGTTACTCATTGGGTGCGTACTCAAGGCTTTCATGGATTGCTCCATTCTTTTGCATTGCATTGAACATGTGCTGTCCTTTTCTGGCTGTGCATGTTGAGAGAATGCATATTAAGACTTCCTGCTGGCTCCCTGCACACATGAATGGTACAAAATGATTCAGTGATACTGATGTTTGTGTCATTTCCCAGTGTTTCTGGATCTTTTGTAGTGATTGTATATGAGACCAAAGTAGTTTTGGCCAGTGTGCATCACATTAACCTGCAATATCAGGTGTGGCCACTATGCCATACTCATAGCCCCGCCCTCTTCCAGGGTGCTTGGTTAAGAGACATTAAGAGAGTGTTATCTGTAGTCTTGTTGCTAGGCTAGTGAGTTTCTTCAAGTCTGCTTGTAGTGTGTCTGTTGGAGTGTATCAGCCCTAAAAGTGTTCAGGAGGCCTAATTTATGGTGGCTTGTGTAAGGGGTTTTGCTGCAATGAAGGAAATAAATCCTTGACAAGTGCAAAATGAGCCGAAATCCGTCTGCTGATGTCTGTCTACTGCAGAAGTAGACCGGTGTCCAGCAGCCAAGAACTGCCGCTGTCACACAATTTCATAATGAGCTCAAAAAGACTGAAAACGCCACCTGCCAGAGAAAATCTTTCGGGCCACTTTCAGTTTGACAGGACAGTGCAAACGTGATTGATAAACAAGTTTAAAAGTCACAGAGAACATACTACTTGATCACTTGGAATCTTACCTAGAAGGACTCTTCCTGATTCTTGTCTTCAGAAAGTCTTTTCTCAAAAACAGGTGTTGGGTTTTATAATTAGGGTTGTCTAATATTCAAGTCTATCAAGAAATAGCTTTCAAGCTTTCAGACAACTGAATGTGGATGATGCTATGAGACTGCAATTCAGAATCAACCAACCGTGTCACTTCCTAACTACCTTCTGGCTCCAGTGTTGTCACTCTTATCTGCTGTGTAACTTTGAATCACAGTAGGAGTCTTGTTTTGGTCAGCCAGAGGAACCTCCTTGATGGATTAGGAAACATGCTGCTCACTGCAGCACCACGGTGAGAAGGCTCACCTCTGACAAAGGGTGATAACTCATGGGATTACTACAGAATGAAGGCAGGGATGTTGGATTGGTGGGCGTGAAGGAACCGTGACGCTGCACTCTTCGCGGAGGATGGTTTCAATCCATCGACACTCAGGTTATAGATGGGACTGTAAGTGTAATCCCCATCTGAGGAGGCCTGCGCATTATTGCTACTGAGGCAATAATAAAATCTTTCTGTTAAAGGTGTTCTGGGTCAAAGATACTGCACAAGGTAAATGATACTGTATATCATAGGCTTTGCTGCAGTTACTTCCTGTGACTGCATCAGCTTAAAATAGATTTTTGAGGCAACACTTTTGCGTCGTCCCCCTGAAGACAGACATGCACTAGATTCTAATGAATTGCAAAATACGTTTGACATCTTTGTGACCTTGAAGGCCTTTACTGAATTGATTCAAATAATATTTTTAATGTTGAAAATAATGCTAAAACACAGAAGCACCTCATGCACCCTGAGTATGTCCCTTGCATTCTGTAATTAATGGTACGCCTTTTTTTTTTATTCATAGCGATAACAGTCATGTAGACGAGACAGCATTTCAGTAAAATGTTGACAGCTACAATCAATCAAATCTATATTAAAAAATGTTTCAGCTATCTGACACAGCTGGAAACAAAATGTAGAGTGAGCTTCCTTAGAGTTCCTGTGTTGTCTTGATGTGCTCCACTGCTTGAAATGTTAAAAACAAATTTTAAATGTAATGTTTAGAGAATACAGACAGTCTTTGGCCAGAAAACATCACTTTTCCTCTCAGTCAAGGCTCACTTTATTCAGCTTTCACTCTGGTCAAAGATTTAATCAGCCACGCACCGTGACAGACGGCTACACACTCCTACCTGAGGGTCCACTGGGCTAATATTTTAGCATGCTAACATCTGTGTCAGCACAAGAATGTGGATACACAAGATTTACTGTTGGAAATCATGGACAAGCATTAAGGAAAAAGTTTGGCTGCCTCTGAAAGTTTTCTTCACAAAATAACTTTCGATTAGAGATTTCTCGTTAGTAATTCCTCTTGCTCAGGCCTCGGGCCTTGTTTGACAAAAGGAAAATGTGGTTATTTCATCTGTCATTTTAATTCAGAATTGGTACAGAATTAGACATAAATTAACACAGTGGAAAAGTATATTAAAAGCAGTTTTATACTACTCTGAAATACTCTGCTATGCTTTGTTTATTCTGAAGTTGTATCTCCTTGAAAGTTCTTACCACAGCCTCATATTTGCCTTTGTTTGAGTATTGAACGAATTAATGACAATATGATATTATTTATCTCTTTGTTATCTCTGTAGCAGAATGGGGCGACTGGAACAATGACAATACAAACAACGCTCTGTTTTTGAGAAAAGCAGCAGAGATGGAGACAAAAATGAGGACACTGTATGTAATGCAATGAATACCTGAAAAGTATTGGAGTATTTGTAGTCAACCTGCTCTGATTCCCAGAGCTTGGACTCTATCTTGTCAGTAGGTTGACAACTAACTCCTCTGTAAACTCTCTGTTTGGTTATTTAGGCATCAGAACTACTTGGTTAAGTTTAGGCACCATACAGACAAGATGCTGAGGGTCCTGGTGATGCTCGGTGGCAAAGCATGTTTGATGCTCTGGGAAGGAGACCAGGCTCTTATAGTGTATGTGTGTAGAGCCATTTAGCTATAATGAGCTTCATAGCTGTATTGATTTGTGTGTAACATAAATGATGTGATGTTATATTATATCATGATACAGACTCACTGAAGAGACCGGAAAGGGATGTAGTTATTTGTCTATTAGTTCTTCTTTGACACCTTTTCAGTTTCTGGTATCTGGAATTCAGAGAACTTACAGTACAAGAAAGCCCTCTCAACAAAGTTAAGCTGTGATTATGATTATAAAAATAAATACATCATAAATGCAGCATTGTTGTGTTTTGCCCACAGTCATGAGCCATCTTCAAAAGTTTCAAGTGTGTCACCTTTGAATTTAATAAGCACAATTGTCACCCCTGCTGAGTGATTAGTCCCACGCCTGAACGGTGCTGAGTGACCCCACTGAGATTTCTACAGATTTGTGTCATTGTTGCAGGAGTGTTTCTTGAGGGGAAAGAAAATTATGCATTCGTGTGTCTGCTGAATAAAAAAGTGGCTGACTCTTTGTTCTGTCTTGCGGCCCTCTTGCATTCAGTGAAATAAACTTCCAATGATCAAAGTGTAAGTCTGTCATCCCCTTTTAAACACAAATTATACAAAAAACAGATCTTTCCAACTGAAGTTATTATTAGCATGAGTCAACAATGATTAAAAAGAAACAGCAAGGCATGAAATGGCAAAAGAGTGCTGTTTCACTTTTTCTGCTTCAAAGTGAACACTGTTCGGATTGCTTTGAGGGCAATTCTTTCTAATGTTGTCGACACTGCAAATGAAATTCCTTTAAACACCACTGTATTGGGATAGAAGCAGATATCTCAGAGATGGACATGTGAAAACTGTTATGGCCAGTATGTCAAAAAACTATCTTGATGGCATCAATCATATATTTTTACGTTTGTGTTTGCAGTTTTTTGCCTGAGAGAGAGGTTTCATGTACCCAGGCAGCAGTCTAACGTGTTGCCTTCCTTCATCCACTATTTAGAGGTTTCTCATTGGTACTCTGCACATCCTCCAGCAACATGCAGCCCAATCTGGTGTGCCTCAGTTAATGGAAACTAAGCATATAGGATCCACTTTCTTAACACAGTGGAGCCCTTTTGGCATAAACAAAGAACTGAATTTGTCACGTTTCCTCTGATTTATTGCACTTGATGGATGCAGTGCCATAGCAACTCTCTCCCTTGGATCCATTATCCAATAGATTTGAAAACCCGTTGAACCAGTTATCCAATGACAAGTCCTTGTCTGGGTTGACTATATGCAGCACGTGCCTCATGTCTCTGTTCATTTGGATTCTGATGAAGACAGAGTAGTGTCAAAATGTTTGGTGGCACAAGCTAAATCAATCCGTGTGCTCCAGCTCCCTGTTTATAGCTTCCAGTTGATCTTATTTTAACTTATCCTCAACAGGAACCATTCCAACATTTTAGCTAGCGCAGTTGCACTCACCAGCTGATAGAGATCATACCTGCTGCCTCATGTGCTCCACTGAAGCACGTCTCCACCGAGGTGTGACCTGTGGATACGGGTACAGATATGAGTATCTGAATAAATCACCCACAGGACAAGCACTAATTCAAGTACAGCTATGCACACATTCTTCCGTTAACTTCTGCCATGCTGCTGTTTTAATTCTTTATTGCCCTTTGTTTCTGTTTCCTTCCTTCCTGCTTTGTTCTCTATATTTCCTTCACTTGTTACTCACTTACCTTCGCTCCTTTCTCTCCTCTAATCTTTCCATTATCTTGTTTTGTCCTTCCATCCTGGTCTTCCCTCTCCTGCGCCCTCACTCACACACACCCAGCTCTCTCTCAGTAACTCTCAAAGAGTCATCTGGGAGTCACATCCAACAGTGTCGGTGAATGGCCCGTTTATACAGAAAAGGCAAAGGAAAGGGGTATAAAAAGAGATTGAGAGCATTTGGAGAGCACGGAGGTCACAACAGGTTTGGAAAAAAAAAAAGCGACGTGAATAGAAAGAAAGAGAGTGATCCTACAAGACATGCAAAAGAAATAAACACCATTTTAACAGAGTATTCCAACCTTTGCCTTTTACAAGACCTGCGCTCCACAGGGGCATTTGTCCATCATCTGCAGATCCGTAACTGCCAATAAATCCCAGACAAGCTTTTCCTGCTGTCTGACACACAGTCAGCCCAGAAAGAGAGATGTTTTACAGTAAAACCACGACCGTGTAAAAGATCCATCTGCCTCCCCTGGGGTGAAGGCTGGAACAATGCTGTCTCTTTCCTCTATGGACTTGGAAATAGAGAGATATTTACAGTGTGGCCATTGCATGAGCACATGTGGTGGGTAGCTTTCAGGGGCGATAACCTCTGACGGCTCTCACGAGGCCAGCTTGGTGCCAGATGTGACGAATTTCAGTCAATGTTAATCTAGTTTGTAAAAGGAGATGTTGCTCGTATTGTTTTAATATCAGAGAACAAAGTCTGTCGATAGAAATTGCTAAATGATACATTATAGAATTTGTTTTTGTCATAATCAACATTTTTCAGTAGTCAGAAGCAACCAAAAGATATATTTTTAAAGCGCATGGTCTGAAATCAAAGCAAACAGCAGGTTCAATCTCATCGTCTCGCGGCGAAACAAAAATAATCAATGTTAATCCTCTCATATGTTACAAGTTCAAAGTAACAAGAAACAGATATTGTGGTTCACGGAGATCAGAGTTCAAGAAAGCTGACCTCTGCGTGTCTTTAATGTACTCCACAGGAAGCTCTGCACGCCCAGCTGGGCCTGGCAGGCTCTGTCCACTTGGCCACAGGTCACTGATGGATGCAAGTTTTACAGAGACACTCATGGTGTCTGACAGAGAAAGAGAAAGAAAGATGGAAAGAATGGTGGATATTTGGTCTGTTCAGGGTGTTGTTGGTTTTGGAGAAGAGAAAGAGAGATGACTGGAAAAGTGAAGGAGGTTCTTTATTCCTGTGCCCTGCTTCTCAATGGAGCAGGGATTCAAGATTTGCCAAACACACCAGAGGACATGACGGCCAAAGCTGAAAAAGAAGTACACAGAGGAAGTGGTAGTGAAGGTTGTGGTAACATTGTTTCATGTTGGATCAGAGATGGCCCCTGAAAACCTCCCCGTCTGAGCGCGAAAGAAAAGAGGGAAGGAGACGGGAGGGAAGCGGAGGTCAGAGTGGGGGAGTGTGTGCTGACTAAGCTGTTTGAAAGGTCGTCTTATGAACTCAGCGTTAACCTCTGCATCCTCCAGGGAAGAAGACCGGGGCATGGGAATCGTGTTGCAACCCTTAAGAGCGGCTCTTATCCAGCCATAACTCAACAGAGGACAGCTAAGTGTCATCACACTGCCCACCACTTTATCCCAACAGACTTTTTTCATCCCTCTCTGATTGCGTTACACTTTTTAATAGCCAGTATTCATCTTACTCTTTTTTGTTTTTGCATTCCTTGATGCACACAGCTGGTTTCGACACAACACCATCCCCACAAAGAAGTGTTTTGATGTCGGGAATCTGGCAGGATGCTGATTGGGTTTGAAGGCTATGGCAGCAGCCCTCATGTCAGACCCCCTCAGGTGTTGAGACAGCGGCGGTTGTCGAGGTTATTACCAGTCGAAATGCTAACAAGCATATCTGAGGACCTGGAGAGCTCAATAGCAATGATATTAATAACTCTGCAACTCCATCCAGGCTGTGTATTTTCTGAGCCATATTAGTATTGGCCTTTATTGACACTGTCGCTGCATCAAGACTACATCAATAGCCCATTTACTGCACTGCATGGATTAGTACACAAATCAAATAAGATATTCTAAGCAAATAAAATTGTTTGAGAGTGTGCAGTAGGTAAGTGCAGGATGCGCAGAAGTCCTTTTCATGTTAAGAGCCGGACACTGTTGCAGTATCTGTCTGAAGCAGATGGTTGAGTAGACATCTGCTGCCATCAAACCGAGAAGTGCGCCTGATATTTTCAACATCAAAAACACCTCTTCAGTGCATTTATATTCTGCCTGCCAAAGGTCATATCTAGGAAGGCGTACGCAGCATTTTCATTTCAGAGGTAAGTATCAGCTCTAGTTTTACTCAAAGCATTTGTTGATGCCACAGGTGCATTGTAGTGAAACAAGTACAGGATCTGAAATATATTTTGTGGACTTCCATCGTGTATTGATTTTAGATCATCCGGCAGTTCCTTAAAGGTGGTTTTATCCTATTTTGTGATACATTTGGATGACTACTGTATGTCTGTGAAACACATGGGAGATTTCTTTCACTTTGACAGTATTGTCGGACCTGCCCAATCATTTATCATACATACCAGCATGCTATATTCAAACCATACCAGACACAGCACATTTCAAGACCATCACATGATATACAAACCTGAATCAGATGCTGCATTATTGAAGTTTAAAGCTGAATATCATTTGTTTTTACAGCTGTGACATCACACCATGGGGCAGTTGAGAATAATTTGCCATCAATGATATAATTTCATTGCTTAGATAAGACTTGTGATTGATTTGTGAGGCTGTACTTAGACAAAGCAGTGCTTTGAGCTGAATGCATACCTGGAGCTACCATATGGGTCCACATAAATATGACATAAAGCCTGACCTATTCTCTTGATCCAGATAAACAAGCTGAGCCTCCTAGCTTGGAGGATACCGAGTTAGCGAGTAGTAACTAGGTTTGTGGATGGGGGCAGCTATTAGCTTTAGTGCCCAGGCGCCACTGGGGATACTAATCCAGCCTTGGCTAAATGCTCACATTAGAACCCCAGTATAAAGTAAGCCAAGTGGCAAAATAAACTGTATAGAGTGGTTCAACTCTGGCTCTGACTGGCCATATCTGAACAGTTTTCTTGCGCAACTGTTAGCATGTTTAGTTCCAGCCTTTCTATCATCTGACTGCTCATGTTTCTGGCCTCTGGCCCACTTGGATGTTATTCTGGTGATGTTACTTTGTTTCCAGATCTCAGCAATTACTCCATAACCACTAGTACTGACGAAATTGTAATAGACCAGAATTATACTTTAAGTATGGCAAAGTGGAACAAGGGTGGTTCCGTTTGAGCAAATCCAACTGGTTTAAGTTTTTTTTTTTTTTTTTTGTTAAGTATTACACTTTGAAACTTGATTGACAAAATGTAACTAAAGGTCTTGAAAGCTGGAGCTGTCACTTTCCATTCGACTGTTTCAGCGTCAAAATGACCAACTTTCACTTTTCATGCATTTTCATTTGATCTGAACGTACATTTGTTGCCCCCCCCCCCCCACACACACACATTCCTGAGTAATGAATGAGACACCTGAGTACCAGACACCCTCTCACATCCCTTCCTTCTTTGCTGTGAGTCACCACCTCAGTTCCTCTCCTCCCTACCTGTCATCATAGCTTTAAATAAAGGGAGCTGAGAGCAAGTGATAAAAGAAACACACATACACTCCTCTTGACTTTAACATGCTCGCTGAAGCCCACGCACCATTACTGTATGGCACTCTGATTTATCTCATCTCTCATTCTGCCTCCGTAGCTTCCCAAATTCAAGCATACGCGCCCACACACATTTACACACACCCATACTGTACAGGATGTACGCACACCAATCATTCACCACTGTCTTTGCCCTGGATAAGCTCACCATTTTTAACTCATTCTGGGAATCTGTGTATTTCAGCCTCTTCTCTTCAGTTGATCTGTCAGTGTGAGTTCTCAGGGAGGGAAACCAGATTTGGCTTAAATTATAGATTCAAAACTGCTGTTTTCTTAAAGGAGCACTTCAGCAATTTTACGGTTTCACTTCCACAAAGCTTAGGAACATGTGAGAGGCAGAGAGAATTATGGCCAAAATGATTGCAGCAGAAGCCAAGACATTTTATTATACCCCCCTGCTTGCGATTATATTATACCCTTCCTGCTTCGTTTCTTGCCCGTGTATTTCAAATTCCACGCCACCTGTTTGTAGCATAGTATATTAAGTGTTTGAAGGTCCAAGCCCAACGCTGATGGCATCAGTAGAGTTATTTAATCAAGCTAAATGTTGATGTTTCTTGTTTGAATAAGCACCCAGGTCACTTTTTCATAAAAGTCACGATGGCAACCTGACTTGGTTGAGTGCTGTAGATACTTTGTCTGAACTATCTGGCCTCGTGTAATACAAGAAACGATGACCTGTGCCTTTTTTTCAGCAAGACAAAAAGAACGTTTCCTGCATAGCCACAGTTTTCTCAGGCTGTGCACTACTTCTCATGGCAAGTAAATTGGTCTTCGTGTTTAAAATGGGTGGAATCCTAAATATTACATGATAAGTGGGATATGTTCTAGACAGCCTGTATTTATTAACATCACCTCTCCTTATTCCTTCATGGTTTCCCCTTTTGAAGCCGTTGAGCCGCGTCATTACTGACAACGACGCAGATCAGATAAAAGCCATTCTTCCCTCCTCTTTGTTGTGATGGAAGGTGTCCTGCTCATGAGGCACACTCAGTGACTTTCTGCAGCATATCTCTCCCTCCCAACCCAGCTTCAGGCGAAAGGACATAAATTTCTTCTCTTGACCTGAGTGGTTTCAGAGGTAGAAAAAAAAGAAGTGCTCTGTAAATTCTGTTCCTCTCTTATTTACATTAGTGTGTCAGAGGTCCTTGTGCTAATTCAGCTGGTTCCACTGTTTCTGGGTGGGGAGTACATTACTTCAGTTTGGGTTAAGCATCCATTACCAAAGGCTACTTGAGGTTTGAAATTATTTACACAATTGGCCAAACTTATCACAAGCTCTGTGCTTCTTCTTTCCCTGGTGTCCTTCACTGGCATCTGGGGCCATTTGCTTTCATCTGTGAATTCTTTGCAGCCAGTAACTTTCTACTACTAATTACATATTGTGGACTGTTTAACCAATATCACAATACCCAGAATGCTGTAATATACTGTCTGTACAAATGTATTTTATGTAAGAGAACATTGGAATCAAATGTCTTTAAATGTCTATAAATCTCTAAATGCCATATGTCAGAATTTTACAGTCTTATAGCAGCAGGTGATTTGTAGAAAAAACACTACAAGATTAGTATTTTTGATACCACAAACTGCAGGGCATGTCAAATTGATCCAGATTCTGTGAAATGCCATTCAGTGATGTTGTTGGAATTAAACGCAGCATAGCAGTGTAAAAGGACAGAGATCGAAAGCAACAATTTTCAGCATACATTCATGTTTTATCCATGGGTGGTAATGTTGGTCAATCTTCCACTGAAATATGTCGGCAACTCTTTGATGGATTGTCTGAATTTAGTACAGTCACAGTCCCCAGAGGATGAATACTAATAACTTTTGTGATCCTGTGAACATTAACTTAGTGCCACCAGCAGGTCAAAGTTTTTATTTATCCAGTAAAATGTCCGTTAGCTCTATCTACTGTTTGCACTTGCTTCAAATGTTGTGTATTCATGGTTCCAAGAGGATGAAAACTACTCACTTTCATAATGTTTTAGTTTTGAGTGAAATATTTCTGATGAACTCCTGGACTCCCAGTGTGTTTTAGTGCCACCATCAGGTCAGCTTTTTTCATTTTCCATATACATTGTCTATTTACAGAGCTAATGACATTTAGTCTCACCTTTACTTGATGTTCAGTGCTAATTAGCAAATGTTAACATGCTAACACAAGGAGCTAAGACGACTAATATGGTAAACATTTTGATGAACATCAGCATGTTAGCATTGTCATTGTGAGCATGTTAGCATACTGACATTAGTAATTAGCTCCAGGCAGTGCTGTGCTGCAGCACAGACTCACAGAGCTGCTACCATAGTTAAGAAAGTGATAGTGCACCATATGTTAAATCTATTTATTACTGAAATAAGTCTCAGCATAGTGGTATAGAAGGCAAAAGAAACATTTGAAAGCACAAATTCTGTGCTTCCATCCAGGTTTTTCAGCCAGAAAGCCTCTAAAAGGCTGTTCTAATGTATCCTTGGACATAGAAAAAGCACAGGAAAGGGTATTATGATTTTTTTCCCCTTTTTTTATGGAAAGTATATCAATAGTCTAACTCAATTACGTTGCGCACGGACTTCAAAACCTCTCTCCAACATCGATGGTGATACTGTGATGGACAGACATTAGCAAGCACATGTTCATACTGACTCCATTTAAAGGCCTCCCGTAGAGTTTAAAATTAGAAATAGCCATCCTGGACTTACTTTGATGGCTCACATTTCCAATATGTGATGCACTGAGTGCCTTGTTCGAAAAGCTCTGAGTTCTTGAGATGAGAAATTTATTCCAAGGTTCAGAATGAGGAGCGTGAGAATAAGAGGGGGCCCATTTTGTAGATCTCAGTATGAGGTATTTGAAGTTGAGATCTTAAAATGACTCAGTAATGGAGGCTGTGACTTCACTTTCCTCCCTTAAGTATGTGAAAGCCCACTAAAGATACTATTCAGTAACTCTACCTTAAAATGCTAAAATACTTTTCATGGAGTCCTCGAAATGGAAACTTGATTGATGATACATGAAACTGAAAGTGGCTCATCACTTTCAAATGTGCATTAAAACCATGAAAGCTGAACTCTGTTTGACATCACAAACAATTGCAGCTGATTTTGTCATAATATTCAGTTATCCAGGGAGGAGGAATTACATATAAGTGACAAATTAACTTAACATAGTTGTAAAAATAATGTGATGCTAATAAATGGAACAGACATACTTCTCAAAAAAAAAGAAAAAAAGACAGAATGAACGAAATCTCCACTTTGGATTGTGGCTCAGGAATCATGTTTTAATTGATGTGATTACCAGCCACTACGAAATGTCACAGAAACTTTTAATTAAGTCTAGCCTGTAATTAAAAAAGTGGGAAAAAAGACACACTTCATTGGCAGCTGAAAGCCTGTCTGCCTCAGTGCCAGGGACATCAGGTCACGCTCAACCCACTTGATTATTGCTCAAAACCCACGTTTGGTGTCTCTCAGCTTGTCGTTTCACATTCATCAACATGTGCTTTATAGTGAACAAAAGATGAAAGATTCAATGACATGGAAATTAATGGTCTTCATATTTGCATGGTATTCCAGGCTTTTTTTTTTTTTTGGATCGGTTTGTGATTAAGTAAATGAATGTTATTCATGTTTCTCCAATGCACAGGTCAATGTAGGCGCGAATACGCACAATCTTTGATGATAACTCATCTTTGGAAGGCTGATGCTGTTTGTGAAATCCTTTATTATAATCAAGAGAGGGTAGAAATGTCATACATGGCTGCTGTCTCAAATGCACAATAGCTGTTTACAGTCCCCTGATTACAATGGCCTTATGCCACCCTCTGTTTTTGTGGCTGTTGGTGGAAAACAGGCCAGACAGAAAGAAAAAAAATTGATTCTCATGGAATCGAGCAAAGTTCTTTGCAATTCTTCCGACTTTCTCCAGAAAGACTTTGGCCTACTTGGGGAAGGAAAGATTAGTAAAAGACAGAACATCCCACATGGACTTAGAGTGGTTTTCTTCCTCGTCGCAGTGCCCACAACTTGGTAATTGTCTTTGCATCCAGGCTCTTAAGGGAAACGGGAGCAAACCGCTCTCCAGCCCATTGCTCTATTTGTCCCAACTTTCAATCGGATGAAGGAATAATGTTCTAAGCAGCCTCAATCTTTGGGCTTAAGAGAGGGTGATTGAAACCCTGGTGGCTTAACAGATGCGACAGACAGCTGAGTGCCAGCATGTTGTTTCTCATTCCGTCAATGTATAATCTCAAGTCCCTTGTTTCATGTGCAGCATGGGCCAAAACATTCTGACTACTATTAGGACTAATACTCCTTCTAATATTCAGAATCAAAAGGGGTCTTTGAGGGAAAGTAATTGGACTAAACTAGCCTGCATGATGTTTTTTCTACACATTGATACATAGTATTCCTTTTCTTATGCTTCCTTCAAGTAATGTGGGAAAAATCAAATTTAGAAGTTAAGTGCAAGGCCAGGATTTTAGAAAGAAGGTCCTGCCACGTCTTTGAAGGAAATTCTTCTTAAAATCAACAGCTGCTTACAAAATCAACACAGCCAAACTCAACTTTACCAGAACCTGGTTACACAGGAAATTACAGACCTGTAAAACGTGTTGCTTGGAAAAATACACAACCCAGAAGAAAAATACTGGAATCATCCAGGAAATGTATATGTTCTTAAGTGCAAATCATCAACTCCACTCTGAGGGGTAAAACCTCCCCAAGAGTTGTACTGGTACCATGAATTCAGGACTACTACTACTAATGCTACTGTTGTTACGACTGCTAACAGTCTGCTAATGAACACATAGTTAAATGAAAGAAGAGAGTAAATAAACAAAAGAAAGATTAATGGGAACAGGATTATGGTTTTTTTTTCAGTACCCTTAGTGGGAAGGACAAGAAAAGATCCAGGGTTTAAAGATGTAATGAACATCTGTTTCAAAGGATCAGTATACTGTATATAATCCATACAGTTCACTAAATTGTGACACATATCAGACCAGTGCAAAGAAGGTATTCTAGAGGTGATGTCCTCCCTTGTCTTTGCCTGTGGACGTGTGAGAACCCAGAAATCGGCCATGGCAAAAGAGAACCAAACAATTACATAGTATATTAGCAAATGACAAGCCAATGACAATACCAAAGTTCAAAACTGAATAAAAAATAACCCTTTGCCATTTTTTATTTTTGACATCTTGCATCACAAAATATTAAAAGTCTCATTTATAGGGCTAGAAAATGTATATTGTGGATATTGTGTAATATTCTTTCCAGCTGGAATGAATATTGAGCGCTCAGTCTTGAATACCAAAAGCAAGAACTGAAATATAATTGTGTGAGGTCAGAGGTAGAAAACTAGCATTTAACAAGGAAATGTTGAGAAATATTTGAGTTTAGACCCAACACTGGAGCAAAACAGTGACTTTTCACTGGCAGCAGCTTGTTATTTTAACCCAAATGAAGTACAACTCTATAGTTTTTGTAGTAATTGATCTAAAAGCAGTGCTTTAATGATGATAACAAGAGGTCAGTGTGAACTTTTAGCCCTTCAAAGTCGACAGCTGTGCTAACAGCTCTTTGAGACTGAAAGTCAACATGCTGATAATAACAATGCGTGCTGATGCATACAGGCAATGTTCACGACCTTAGTTTAGCATGTTAGTGTTCTCATATAAGCTAGTTCTAAAAGTGGTGGACTGAGAGACATTTCTAGAGCACCTCTGCAGGCATAAAAACCAAGATGACAGAAGAATCCAGGAGTTTGATGCTTTGGCTAAGAGCTTATCTCAGGTATAACTGTAGTGCTATTATAAGTACATTTTATATGTGAATGGCATGGCATGAATGGCCCTTCACAGATTAGAGGACAGCTCCTATTTCCTGAATCTGATGGAGAGCAGACCAGTGTCTGACCTTGTCTTGACACCTCTGCTGACGCTACAAAAGTCCACTTCCAGCACCCATCAAACACCATCCCCATCAGCTACGAACCCATCCCAAAGCAATCTCCCCTGGCCTGCTCCACCCTCTGACAACCGCAGCTGCCACTGAATCTCTGCCTTTTCCCTTTAAGTTCAGCCACAGAGACTTTGTCTGTTCATTCCTGCCTGTTTTCGTTTAGCTCTGTGTAGCTGCCGCAAAACAACCCGATCAGCACTCTCTGCAATTACTGAATAGACCGAGGAAGCAGCGGCTTGATTTAGCAGACTGTGGGGACTGCCATTTTCTATTATCTTTGGGTCTGTGATGATTTATGCCGCATGTGTGCAAATGCACGTGTGCTCGTCTCTCCCGCACTCTCTCACACACACTTTCTCTTTTTCCCTTTCCTTCCTGTCTGTCTGTACCTCTCGCTCTCTCTTTCTCCACATGCTAATATCTCATCTTTTTTCCTGTATGGGGCCCCTGACCCGAAGTCCACAATACCAGATGTCTATACAAACTAAGCGAGAGGAAGTCCTGGCTACATGATATGAAGATGAAAGCTAAGATGGTGTTCGATAGCCTTCGTGCTGTGCTGCTGAAATAAACAATAGGATGAAGAGCTGAAATGTAAAGGTGTGTGTGCCTTTTCTCAGAGGATTCCCACACAAAGCAAATAATTTCACCAGTGATTGTTCCATATATGGTTACATACGGTACAGAAGGGACCCCAGTGTGTTAGCTACTCAGCATCACATAGACTGCAACAATGCCAAGCTGTTCACCATTGCCCTTGGGAAAAGAGCATGTACTGCGCTCTGTAATAAATCACATTTTCTATTCTGTAATTAAAGTATCTAAGTACATACAGCTAAAAACAACAGAATGCCTGGGGAAGGGCGTATTATGTTAATATTCATCACCACATAGCTACATAGCACAAAATTAAATGACAAATAACCTATATGAGCCTGCAATCAAAGCAGCCTAAATATATGTTGTGTACCGCTTCCTGGTTAGGAGAAGAGAGCTGTAGAAAGACACAGAGCTGAATTTAGCCAAAAGCGTTGACATACTAAAACCCTCCAGTAGCCACAAGACCTTCCTTCCTACTTCTCCCCAAACCCGACCCAGCAGGCCGTGCTGTTCCAGTAATTGAGTGAGTAATGGACTTATTCCGCTGAGTGGTTCTCTGGGTGTACTCAATACTGGGATGTAAATCCTGTGGCAAATGGCAGATTAGAGGAGAAAAAAAAAACTTAAGGGAAATAAATAAAAGCAAAAAAAAAAAAAAAAAAAAGGAAGTACAAGAACAAAAGAAAATCCATACTCCAATTATTCCTACGCAGTAAATTCAGCTGATTTCTCAGGTTGAGCCATTTTCATCCGCCTTCTGCTTATATCTGAGAAGTCCACTGTTCTCTCTGGCTTTTGGGGTCGTCTGATGGTACTGCAGCAGCCAGACCACGGGTTTCGCATTCCCAGTTCTTTCTCTGCCTTCACATTTCTTTCTATCTCCCATACCCACCACTTCTTGCTTGTCCCTCTCCCCCCTGTCCAGACATAGTGTCCTCTATACACCCAAGCTGAACGCTGGACTCCTGCCACGCATTCCACCAGTGGGATACACTGATCAGACTAATCCCTTTTCTCCAAACGCACCATGCAGCCTAGATCCTCTAACAATTAGCTTGTACAATAAACCCATTATCCATAAATCCATCAGAGGTCTCGGCTCCATCCCTACCAAGTCTTGCCTTCAACACAACACAGCCTGTGCTTTCTTGTGGTTTTATGTCACCATTAACTAACAACACATTGAGGTTTGCATCTGGATTACCACACATCCTATTGGCTGCATCCAAGTTGTCTCATCATCACTCTGTCTACATCTTTTTCATCTCCACATGAATCAAGTAGTCTATTATTCTAATTTCATCTTCTATTTCTTCCTTGCCGCCTCATTCTGACTGCTCAGCGACCACCCTGGTTAAACAGTTGGCCCACACCATACACTTCACTGGAAGAATCGACTGACTGAAAGAATCCCTTTCCTCAAAACACACCATTCTGCCGAGATCCCCTCACAATTAGCAGGCCAAGGCCAGATAGCCTATAGTGAAAATAAGCGGCCTCGAGTCAAAACAAACAGATGTAGGAAAAGGGTGCAGAAACCCCCAGCAAGCCGCCAAGTGAAATATTTTT
This sequence comes from Chaetodon trifasciatus, assembly GCA_037975065.1. Taxonomy (NCBI): domain Eukaryota; kingdom Metazoa; phylum Chordata; class Actinopteri; order Chaetodontiformes; family Chaetodontidae; genus Chaetodon; species Chaetodon trifasciatus. The sequence goes on from JBBMOE010000007.1 coordinate 1,170,776, forward strand.
GAGTCGCCTTGTCATGCTGATGCTACAATGGAGATGGTAGCAGTGATCTCATCTGCTAAATATTGTTTTTGCCATGTAGGCTGCAGGCACTTTTTCCCCTTGTTCTGCATGCACAAATGGGGTGTATTCTTTGCGCCAGGGCTATAAATTAATGTTTTTGTGGGAGCCTGTTGCTACGGGGTGGAAAGGGGAGGGAAGGAAGGGGGGGGCGGTGGTGGCCGGGGGCCAATTAAAATACAGATGTCTGCCTGTCGGTGTAATTCCATTCAGCCATGATTTACATTTAGAACAGTCACCCAAGGCCTGCCACTCTATGCTCGTGCAGGAAATCGAAGCTGACTCCAACCTAATGAGAAAAGTGAACCTCCTGAACTTTTACGAGACTCTCGTCTAAAAGGAGCCTTGCAACTTTGGCCATAATATGAAAGCCCTTTCAGCTAATCACCCATTGACAGGGGAGACCGGTGCATTAGAAGCTCAGCAACCAATTTCACTTTGTGCTGCTGGCGTGAAAAATGCATGGCGGGAAAGTTGCCCTTTGTTAATACTCCAGCTTGGCAGCCTCTCCTAAGGATAATCCCTGTCAAATAGTTTACCTCATTTGGAGCAACACGTTCAAGAATGTACTTACCTAAGGATAAAGGATTTTATTGAGCTGAAAAGACCAAACTATCCTTTTTATTATTTTTATTTTTATTAAAAGCTGCAGTATTAGCAATGATCCCAATGGTTGGAACCATAGTATACAATGTAAAGCCTGAATTTCTACCTGCTTATTATCAGCCAGGACATTTAAAAAATGTGATGTAGGGAGCACGATGTGGGAGGCAATGGTCAGTGACAGACAGGTACATTTACTCGAACTTTGGTGTCAGTCACTTTTATCTAACATGGCCAGTGTCAACTCTCAGAGCAATTTCACCACAAAAGGATGGTACACAGTAAAGGGCTATCTCCACTTGTCTGAAGATAATAAGCTGGAACATCATGGAGGCTGTGAGCCTTACTAGTTTGACCCTTAGACAGGTTCCACACATTCTAAGTGCAAAGCTGCAGCTGACCCCATAGGCAGTCCAAAGAGGTCAAAAAGAGAACAAAAGGTGTCAGGGGATGGTACAAAGCCTGCGTTAGCTAGTGTTGGTACTCACTACCAAGAATATTTTGGTATGCTTTACCATTATGACTCTCAAAATTTCTCTGTGGAAAAGTGTGGGTCAGCAGGTGTATCACTTGTTCCTCATTTCTGCACCAGCTGCCACAGTTACCTCATAGTCTTGGCTTTATTGTGTTTGAGGAGGAATTTGGTCAAACAGGAAAAGTTTGAGTATTTCGGAAATACACAAATTTTCTTTCTTGCAGAGAGTTCAGTGAGAAAATTGACGCCACTCTCATGCCAATACAGAAAATCTGTATCTATAAAATCTGAGCCAGCAGCTGGTTAGCTTAGCCTAGCATAAATACCATAAAAAGCTTGCCTGGCTCTGTCCAATTATAATAAAATCCACCCACCAGCACCTTCAAAGCTCTTTAAATTACATTTTTGGGGTTGCTGTGGCTCAGGAGGTAGAGTAAGTCATCTACTGAGGGAGAATCCGCATGTCCTCTTATCCAACATGTCAAAGCATCCCAGGTCATGACAGTGAACCTCAAATTGCTCCCAATGGTCAGGCCAGCAGTGTGCAGTGTTGCTCACTGCCATCAGTGTGTAAGTGTGTGTGTGTGTGTGTGTGTGTGTGTGTGTGTGTGTGTGTGTGTGTGCGTGTGTGTGTGTGTGTGTGTGAGTGAAAGGGTGAATGAGTGAATGCGCTCATTGTAAAACTCTTGTAAAGCGCTTTGGATAAAAGTGCAGTATAAATGTATCCACTTACAGGTTGCTTGGTAACTGGTCCTGTTCAAGAAATAGCCCGGCACATAACCCTGTAAAACCATGAATCGTTGTCTTTACATTAAAGTGATTGTACAGATTCAACAAATGAGATATAATATTAATATGTTAATAATATTCACAATGTATAATATATTAACTGTTGAGCTTTAGAAGTGCTTGTAGATGTATATTGTTACCTTTTGACACAGTCAGGCTAGCTATTTCCCCTGGCTTTGTGCTAAGCTAAACTAAGTGGCTGCAGACTGTATCCTCATAGTCACTGTACAGACATGGATGGTGTCCATCTTTGAGCAGAAAGCAAATAAATGTAAACTTTTCCTTCAACTGATCTTCCGTATTGTTGAAAAATGACAAGAATCTTTATGATTGTGTGTACAACATCCGCCCACCACCCCGATAGTTCCATTTTATTTATCTATAAAGTGGAGTGATGTTTTGACTTTCATAGGCACTTAGCTGCAGCATTGATTTGGCCAGAACAAGGCCACATAAAGCACTGTGAGAAAAGATTGTGCTTGTCAATAATAGTAATCCAGTATATGGAACTGAACAGGATATGTTCTGTCAATGGCAGTAACTCACAACTTTCTTTACCGTCTGCCGCTTTATATCAGTGCTTTACTGTAATATCCCTGTCTGACAAATACCTTTTCTGGCCAAGGCAGTATTATCGTTTATGCCCAGCCTCCCGTGCAAATCAGCTCTGGCTTTTGATTCCCATTTTATAAGGAAAGGTCAGTACAGCAGTGATTTATAATATGTTCTCCCGTAAATTCAACAAGGTAATCCATCAACGCAACAAAAGAGAGCTCCTTAATAAACATTTGCCTCCTCAACAGCCTGTGAGCGAATACACAGGAGGGGTATTTTTTTTTATATACAAGTGAGATTGGGAAATATATCTGAAATTCAGCGAACATCCAGCAAAAATGGTATACACAGGAAAGCCAGCAAATCTCCAAATATCAGCTGTGAAGATAACAACCAAAAGATCGGCGAGATATCAGGAGATGGATTACTTTGTTTTGGACATCTATTTATTGATTTTTGAGCTTCCTCAAATCTACTTTAAAAGTCCCAAATTCAATGGCTGACCAGTGCCATCAGCATAGGTGTTGCCAGCCATTCTTCTGCAGCTCATCCAGCTGTAATAAACAGGATGCTCTCCTTGGACAATGCAGCCAGGAAGCAGACTCTTGTCTGCTTGTCCCTGAGGAGTTCATCTGGGGCACGGTGGCACGAGTACTTTCTACTCTTTGTGGCCAAGATGTGCAGGTCATACTCAAAAATAGAGGAAACGCACATTGCTTCTGGAATTCTGAGCTTGGTTTCAAACAATACCTCTGACCTAACCCCTGGTGTAAATCATCTGGGGCTTTGACTTGATGTGAAGAACAAAGAGGGGACTCCTTAAGTGGTATTTTCTTCTTCACAGTCAGGGGAGGGAAGCTGAGTTTGCTCTCAAAACCCAAACCCTTGCACACAAAAGGGGACACATAAAAATAGTAAAAGTTGTGGAACTTTTTTCCGAACCTCCTCGCTGCAGACATGAAGAAATTACCTCTTGTAAGATTTTCCCTGTGTTGCACATTCCTGCGTGTGGGTGGCTTGTGGGATTAATGCAAACAGCTGACCTGTCGTATTGATCAAGGAGGCTTTGTTGCAGAAAGCCAATCTCCGAACATAATATTACCCTTCTGATGAAAGAACCGGGGCACGCTTTGGCACCATATCCCACATCTGAGCCCTCGAGCGAAGGCCCTTCTGCCTCCTTTTTTGCTTCCCCTGTGCCATGCTGCACAGCGTGGGGCGGCAGAGACTGACAGACAGTGACAGCGGTGAGAAAAGGGGCGGGAGGGAGGCACTTCTGAGGCAAGCCTTGTCTCTAATAAAGGCAGTGATCAAACATGTTCTACGCCTGTGAAAGAAAATATTATTCTAGAGAACGACAGAACAGGGTGATGTAGGAAGCGAAGAGTGAGTTTGTCCTTCGATGCGATTGCTCTGATTTGGTTTTGGGGATCATTGCGGGAAAGTGAAAACAAATGTGCAGCTTTTGATGCGCCAACCCTCATGGATCTTTCTCTTTCTGCTTTTTTTCAGTTCCTCTTGCCGTTTTCTGTACTTAAAACTTTCCCTAGCTGGCCTGAAAAATGGAAAATTGCATTCTTCATCCCATGAGATGCAACAAGGCCACTCCAAGACACACAATTTCCCATAAACAAGTACACAAAGACTTTCTCTCATCTCGTCAAAGTCATGTGGACTGTGCAAACAAACAGAATAACCATGGAAACAAAGTCTTTCTCCTCCCTCTCTTGTAGGAAATGCACTGGGGATGGAATTACACTCATTTTATTGTTGACATCCTTGTGCTGTCATGGTGGGAGTCTGGGCAGGTAGACTGAATTTTATTTAAAGTGATTGTCAGTTGACGTATGGAGCTTATGTGGCAGAAAATGACCTCAAATGCTTCCTCCAGTGCTCTTTCATTTCTACATGTTTGTGCATCTGTGTCAGTACTGTTAGCACACTTATACACACACACACACACACACCCAGACGGAACCTACACCCAAGCTGACTCAGCAGGTTGGTGGTGATGATGCGTTCTCCAAGGCAGGGCCACATGTGTGCGGGGAGCTGACTGGTGTTCAGCGCGCAGCGGGATGACATCATCCCCAGGGCGCTAATGATTGGGTGACCTCCTCCTGCTGGCTACGCCGCCTGCGGAGCAGATGCATAGCAGACTGTTTCCTCATACAGGCTCCTCTGTGTGACTACTGTACTTACTTTATCGACGGCACTAACTCGAGGCCCGGCTCGGGAAAACCCAACGCAGCCGAGCCAAATACCACTCTGCATAAGACTGTATTATCTCTGCAATCTGAATCCAATTAACAGCAAACCCACACAGAGTTCAAGTGCCAGAGGGACAGAGGAGGAGGAAGGAGTGTGTGTGCGTGAGTGAGGGGAGATGAAACAGCAGGAGAGAAACAAATCGCACCATCTTTCCTGCGTTTCATTCAGAATTTTCTTGCCCCTTTTGTGACATTCAACAATAGCTTTGTTCTTTGAGAAGGGAAAGGCGGCGGGCCTCACCTTATCTGCTCAATTCCCCGAGGGCATCAAAATGGCAAGAAAGAGAATCCCCACTTCTTTTCTTTTATCTAATTTTTCACTCACGTAGGGTCACTGGAGTAGCAGGGAATCACTCCTCACTCATTGCCAGGGAAATGAAAACAAAGACGTGTTTGCATCCTCGTTTTTCTTTTTTTTTTTTTCTTCCTGTTCCTTTATCCTCTGTTGATACAAGGGCATGGCCATCGCACACAGAAGACACTGAATAGACGAGGCAGTGACAGCCGAGGCTTGACTGTGCTGCAGCAGGATATGGTAATGTGAACCAAATGAGTCTCATACGCATGGTGAGTGGCCCTCGAGACAGATCCCTTCCTATGAAAAGGGTGTTGAAACATACGGTAATTGCTTTCAGTGTCGTTTGGCAGCGGTGCACCTCCTGACTTCAGGGGCTTTTTATAGACAGGGTAATTCTCCATTATTCTGCCAACGTTACATTTCAAACGAGAGAGGAGAGGCTGGGGAAAACCGGGGCGACGACACACACTTAAAAACTTGAGCAGTGATAGAAACAAATGGGAAGCGGGGGGTGGAGGTGGGCTGACTTGCAATGGAAATAATTCATGTGTTAGTTTGGTCATGGCATAGGAGAGGCAGTGTGACTCAGGACCAAAGGGACTTTTATTTTCTCCATACTGCTGATAGAAACCTAATAAAGCAAGTTGAGGTGCTAAGATAACAAACACAGAGATAAATACAGCAAACATGGCTGCCTTCTGTCTCTAAATTATTAAAGGACTGCAGGGAAACAGCAGCTGGTGAGTCGAGCAAATGAAAAGCGTTCAATGTGAGTTTCATGAAGCAGCTTTTGAACTCACTTTCCCTTGGTCTTTTCTATGTCTCTGACACACATCTGAGAATTCTTGTGTTGACTGTCTCTAGACAGAGTGAGTGTCAGTCTCCTTTTCATGGCAAACTGATTTGTGGTGAGATTTTGACACAAAATGGCTGCCATGAATCACCCAGGCAGACCGACAGGTTGCTGACGGATGAAGTGCCTCCACTCCTGCCTCACCTCCGCCTTCACATTCTCAGATGCCCCAGCTTGTGAAGACCACCTTTATGGTTCCAATCATAATGCAATCAGCCTCAGAATAATGTCAGTGGTTAGCACTACATCTCATCACAGCTTGAAAGAGAAAGTCTTGCAACACGTCATAACTTACTGATTTGGCCCCGTGAAATGTCACCATGTGTCACTGTATGGGAGCTTTACCTTCAGGGCTGTGGGATTGTTGCATTGAAGCAGATGTCAAATAACCTCGTTTGGAATCCAGGACTTTGTGTACATGTTATCACTTCTTTTTTCTTCCCTCTTCTCTCATTTTTTCTCAACACTACTCAAGTGTCTGGTTCCACAGAAATGCCATGGAAGTATTTATTTTTTTCTTTCTTTTTTTTTTTTTTTTTTCAAAGAATGACATCAGGAGCGGAGGAGAAATGCCTGGCAGCTTTCTCTGAGGCTGCGGTCATGGCTGAGTGAAGTTCGGCTCCTCCTGAAATGCAGACTGGGAGTCAAGAGGTAAGAAAAGACAGCAGAATGACACGTTGAACGCTTTTTATCAGGTTACACATATAGACGCCGTGTGAGATTGAGGGATGGACAGACAGATAGACAGTCTGAATGTGCTGTGGCATGTGTGCAATGTTATATTTACCATAATTCATGCCTGGAATTTTTTTGTTTACAATTTAACCGTTACAGATATGTGAAAAGAATGTGCAGCAAATGGAAACATGATAAAAACTGATCTCATGTAAGTGCCATTCTTCTCAGTGGCCTAATACACGATAAACTATATACTTATTCTATAGAGGTTTTGACTATATAGTGGTGTTCACACTGGAAAAAGTGATGCAGTGAAGTCTACTCAAAGCACAAAATAGTCATCCAAAATACTGTCAGTGTTTGAGTGTGCTTCTAATGGACAGTGTTCTCCCACAATGCAACGAAATGGCACCGCTCCCCACTGCTGAAAACATATAATACATCCATGTGAAAGAAATTAGAATGAATTGTGCTAGTGATACAGCTACACAGAAATCTGGAATATATCCTCAGAAAGTCATTTTGCTGTCTATTTATGAAGTTTGATTGTCAGTCTGAAGTCGCACCGTTGTATCATTTCCTGTCAGAATGAAATGCTAAAACTTGTTAATATGTCTGTACACTGACTGTTACAACTGTATACTATGATGGGTAGTATGTAGTATATACTGTAGAAATTTGGGACACACCAGAACAGTCTACAGTCATGCTAGCAGTCCTGTGATGCTCTACTTAAGCACAGCAATGCTTCGTGCTAAGCGCTAATGTCGGCATGCTAACATGTTCACAATGATAATAATAACATGCTGATGTTCGGCAGGTCACATGTTGATGTTTAACAAAATGTTAACCATGTTCACATCTCCCTGTATGGGCATGATAACATCATCAAACTCAAGAGGCTTCATCCTCTGGGGACCACCAATGTCTGCACCAACGTTCATGACAATCCATCCAATAGGTCAATATTTAGATATTCAAGTCTGGACCAATTGACAGACGGGCAGACAATGCCATCCCCACAGCCAGCTCACATGGCTAAATATGCAACAGTTAGAAACAATCAATTGAGCTGACTCAAAGATCTACAAGTAACAAATTGTAAATGAGTGATTTTTCAACCTTTTCTCTTGGGCTGCATATGTTTTTCCATTAAGCTCATGTTTTGCAAATTGCATTGTGCAAACAAGGTTAGCAAATATAGGATTTTTTTTCAAAACATACACAGCAGTAATGTCTCTGCCTACTTTTAATTGCAGAGAAGCTTTGGAATTTTAATAGGTTGAGGAACTAATCTCCTGAGAATAATTTTGGAATATTTTGTCCCTGGAACTACAACTATGTCCCAACTCAGCCCCTGAAAGAAAAACGCTGTATTAGATGATCATAGTGCATCTATTAAAGCCAAATGTGTAGAGGGACCCAAGGGTGGAGATCAATTGGATAATTCAAGGGCAAACTCAGCTGAATATCTCAGAGATTTCTCTCTTTTTTTTTTTTTTCTTTTTTTTTTTTTTGAGAGTTGGAAAATGAGAGCACCCTTAAAAGCTGAAAATAGATGATATTACACACGATGTCAGAAAATGTCAGTCCTTTGAGTGCAATGCAGGCCCAAGGCTATGCTTTTAGACTTTCCTTCAGCCAAGCTAAAGAGGAGACAGACATTAACTCATTTTTGCATGCCTCAATATTGCACATCCCTTCTCTTAACGGCCAGATATCAGGGTGGAAATGATGGAACATTAGAAAAGCTTTTAAACCTTTTCGGTGTGATTGTGTAGTTCCTGACCGATTTTCACACAGTTGTTTAAGACTTCTAAAGCAGCACAAAAATGTTAGCCAAACACTGTGAGGGAAGTGGAAAAGTGGAACAGTGTTTGTCAGAAAGATTAGTTTAACATAAACAAGGAAAATTGTGGGAGTGAGCGGCTGCTCACAAACGATTTGGCTGCCGTCTGGAGAGCAAAGTTGACCAGAGCGATCAAATGCGTGGCATTCAGTGGAGTTGAGAGAGCTGGCCAGAGAAAGTAAGTCTCTCGGGATCATAGGATTTGACACTGATCCAGGTAAGAAGATGCCAAACTATCAAAACACAGCAAACCAAACAGTTTTAAAACACGAGAAGAAAACCACTGTTAATACTCAAACTTCCTGACAGCTCATGGAAGAGATGACTCACTGCACTGGGCTATTTATCGGCTCTTTTTTCTTAATTATACACTCTTATTTTCTAGTTTCAAACAGTTACAGGAATCTTCTCCTGAAGTAGTCTTTGTTACTGACAGTAAAAAAAAAAAAAAAAAAAAAAAAAAAATCTATTGTAAATGTTATTTCCTAACATATTTCCATCATAAATTTGAAGCCCATCTTCATAAAAGCCTGATGACCCCTCTATCTTCTAACAGTTCCTGCAACTTCCATCATGGCCCTGCTATCTTTTCTTCAGTTTATTACTCCCAGATGCTATAAAACCCTGCAGCCTTGTTGCCACCCAAGGTGACGATTAAAATCGCACAACAGCTCCATTTGCTGTGACAGACAGTCAGATCCTGCGTACAGTACCATCCACTTTCTCTTATCAGGACTTGTCATTGACAGCCTCATTCAGAGAGATCTCCACTTCACACGCACGTTTTCATACATCCCGTGCATTCTGTTAGTGCTCCCATTGTTTGACGAATGACAGGCCTGCGTTTGTTTCTTGCATTTACTATAATCTATGTATATGTACCTTGGCACGCATACAAAGTGTTGTGTGTGTGGTTGAGGGGGGTGGGAGAGACTACGAATGTGTGTGTATGGCATTCTGTTTCCTGTCAGGCTCTGCGGCTCCATGGAAGCAAAGTCCATCAGGCAGGCAGGCAGGCAGGCAGGCAGGCACTGCTGTGGGCTTATTGAATGTTGGTTCAGGCCTGCAGGGAGGGAGCGCTCGGGCTTCCTTAATCACAGCACAAATGCCTTTATTCATCTTCAGAACAGTGCAATTAATTTTGTTGCCTGTGTCAGAACCTTTGGGGAAATCTGACCTGTTATTGCCTCTCAGAACCATGCATGTTCTCTCTCTCTCTCAAAGTGCCAGACAGGCATTCAAAACAAATTTCAAGGCTAATATTATATTCATATTCACAGCTTCATGAGGCTGACTAAAGTTCCTTTGTTTTATAAGTACAATAGAGCCATGAATCCTGACCTGAGTCTGTTAGCACCTTAGTGGTTTCTCTAATTAAAAAAGTTTACTAATTGTTCTTCTGGTAGCACTCTTAATAACAGTCACAAAATCAGTCTTAAAAGAATAAGGCTGATGTTCTTTTATTTGTTTTTTTGTTTTTGCTTAAACAAATCCCAAGAAATTACCAAAACTAGCAGTGTGTCTCTCAGTACTGACTTCCCCAACCTGTCTGTGTCTCTCAAGCTCATTTGTTCCTAATGAAGACATGAATCTCTAGAATAATGTAAAAAATAGGCTCAGTAATTCCCTAAAACAGCTGGGCGCTCTGGGTTTTAGCAAAGAGTGTACATGCTGCATTTGTTTTGGACTTTTCAGTAGTTTCTTTTCACTATTTCACTAGTGAGTTTGTACATTTTTTTAAAGCAGTAGTGTACATGGAAAATGAACTTCAGTGCCCAGATATCAAGCCATGATCTTTTGGATTGGATTCGACAATAGAAATAAACAACACCACTACCTTTATCCATTGCTGTTAATTCACATTGCTGCATTGCAAACAATAAATAAATAGACTGAATACTGCATGACGTCAAACAATGTAGAAACTATTACTTATTAACTGATGGGATGGGAATTCATTTGTAATGTTGCAATAAAACTGTCAATAACTGATTTCTAACTGTGTCCAACATGTTATTAACCAAGCAGCAATTTCCTGTTACAGCAATAAATACTCAGCCGAGTATTTGCAATTGATTAGCACAATGTTTTAAATGCACATATTTCAAATGCACATTTTCCCTACTTATAATGCCATGACTCATTTCATAGTAAGTGAATTGACAAGATGGTTTGAAAACCTAAATGAGCATCATCTGATTTCTTATAATACATTTAAACTGATGTTTTTAAGGTCTATTAGAGGGCAAATATGCTATAAAATAGGAACATAAAAGGAGCTAAATGCAGCTTGCTCTTCAGTACAAGAATTCCAGTTATTTTGAGTTTGTCTTCAAACACTCATGCCATCATAAAACAAGGCCAACTTCCCTCCCTGAAATCCTCCACTTTGCCTTTGCACTAGAAATGAATGTCTCATGCAAAATGTCTTCAAGAGGATCATTCTGGATACAATTAAACAAAACTTTCCAAGCTCGCAAGATTTTACAACACTGTTCGTGTGATCCTCCAGCCGCGTAGAGGAGGAGATTCTGATACACGAGCTCTTTTAGGACCTCTGAGCTGCTGCGCTGTTTCTCAGGGTGAATCATGACATGGATTGATTTAAACCTGAAAGAAACCAGATGCAACCACAGCAGTTATGAATAACTGGGAGTATTAGCGGGCCCAGATTTCTGGCCATACAACTTCAATAACTGCCATAATCACCAGTACTCTTAATATGAAAGTGCTTCTCGAGGGTCGTACAAGGTTATTAAACACTGACGTGTTATTTATAGAACATGATATGCTGGAGTTTATCAGTGCTAATGGACATGGTTAGTGTTACTGACATGGTTTAGACAATGCGGAGCACAGTGAACATGCAGTATAGAGTGTAGGAATATCTTAACTAGTATTAGTTTGTTATATAGTTACATATGTTTGTTGGGTATTGCTCACACGATCCCTGTCCTTCTTTCTTTCTCTCACTGTTCCAACACTGGGCAGTTGCAAGACCTCTACAACCACATCAGCAATCTCACTATTTTCTTTTTAGATCGATCAACCAGTGGTGGATGAAGCACTCAATGTTATAGATAAAAATAGCAACCAACAGTGTTAAAATACTCTGACCGTAGCAGGCTAACTGTAGCTAACGCACCTAGCCTTCAATCACAAAAGTGCCAGGATAGCTGCTACGCTAGCGACAATATCCCAAAGCTGCGCACGCAACACAGCTAGTACACACTTAAAAACCTCAGCAACAAGCTAAATATTGGCAGCACTAATGTAGGCAGGTACTTCTTTTAGCAGCCGTCAGTGTGGCTAACCCACTCTGTGAATGCACAAGCAAAAGCAAACAGCAAAAGCTGTTAATTGGCATTATGTGGTCCTAGGGTCCCCAACAACATCACAAGTATGACTGAGAAATAACTCTTTACACTATTACACCATAACTATCAGCCAGCCAAAAGAAGGAAGGAAGCGGATCATGTGAGTCTACTACTAGAACAAAGAATTAAAGCTATTTATCCCTGAATAATGCATTTCGTCACACTGGTTTTGTCTATGCTTAGCACAAAGTAAATTCCAAGTAAATCCCATTTGGAGATGTTAAATATTTCCAACAGTGTTTGAAGTGTGTTGTTCAGGTCCATACAGGAGCCAGCAGTCGCTTTAGAGAGCTGACAGGACAAATATCAACAAGCAGGGAAAGGAAAAAATGACTCTTCCCCCAGTGACTCCCAGAGGATGTCGAGTGAGAGAGGGCGTGTGTGTGTGCGCGTGTGTGTAGACGTTTTTGTGGGCATGCTGGTTTGTGCAAGCATCTGTATATGCATGCGTGCAGGCGGGTGTGTGTGTGTGTGTGTGTGTGTGTGTGTGTGTTTGTGCATGCTGTTTATTAATGTGCACACATGTCTGCCAGACATCTGGCCTCACCTCAGTGTTTGAACATTTACACAGTACAAGCAGGTCAAAACAACAACTGCCAAATAAGTCATTAGGAGTGAGTTTATGAAAGTAACGGCATATGTTCTTGAGAGCAAATCATTATTTATCTTCCGGTGTTTCCTTCCTCCGTCTTTGCCCAAAATCACTTATGGATGACCCCATTTGTATCCACTCACCAGATTTCGCTGCCTCGCTCGCTTCAGTCGCCTGATATTCACATTGTAATGGAAGGTGATCTGACGTTTTTGTCCAAATCCACTCTGTCCCTCTTTTCAGACAGATGATGTTCTGCAGCAGCGTGGACCCGAAGTGTATGAAAGACATTTCATCTTGCTGCTGTCATGGCACAGATCCCACTCATTCCCTCATCTCTTTCTAATCATGCAGTCCTACGTATTTTAAATTGCTCCATAAAATGTGTTTCATGTAAAAAGTAAGGGCGCAGAACCCAATTAGTGCTGGAGCAATGAGAAAGCATGCTGTTCTTGCTCAATAGAGTCAATTATAACTGGACGTGGAGGTGTGTGTGTGTGTGTGTGTGTGTACATGTGTGTGAAAGTGAAATGAGCCACGTGGGACTCATCTCCACCTGAATTGACAGAATCATGCGGCCAGTGCCTAGCCATATTTTCATGGGGCATTAAGAACTGGTTTTAATTGCAGGCAGATTCAGTAAATTGATTTGGCTTTAAACTGACCCACAACTGTGACATTCGGTACAACAGATGAGCATAAAAGAGCTTTTTAAACCTGCGTTCTGTTTTGCTTTTGAAAATATTCAGCTGTAATTCATTTTGCTTTCGTAATACATTCCTTTTGTACTGGACAACCCTGGCCTTGGATTGAACAATCAAGCGGACGCAGACTTTTTCAGGATAAGGCGACTAAAATATTTGTTTTAGGGTGAGTCCAGTTATTTATTTTATATATCTGTCTTTTGCATAGTTTCAGCCATCGTTCCCATCAGTCAAAACATGATACTCACCAAGTCAATTGGTAAGCTAATTGGTATGCGCAAAACTGGAAAAGAAGGTTTTAACCCCCCACACACACACACACACAAAGTTATCGGTATCTCGATAATTAATAACATCCAGCAGACGCGGAATGACATTAGCTTTCGTCACACTTTTAGTTTAGTCCTCACCAACTCCCGAGCTTTAAATATTTCACTAGCTAGTCGCAAACTTTTTCTGCCGTTTTGCACCAAGCTTTTTAGCTGAAAGACAAGTCCTTGGTGTTAGCAGTTAACAGTTAAGCTAACATTGACCTGTTGAGCGATAGACAAAAAATTAGCTGAAAGATGCTAAAGCCCTGCAAATAGCTTGTACTACGTTTCACATTACAGGTTAATTTTATATATTGTTAATGTAAAAATATTGGTAATGCTTTAATGTTACTACTTTTGTTGTTGGTTGTGGTCATACTGTATTAAAAATATCAACACTGAATTGAAGAAGAATACTCACAATATATGACAATGTATATATGACTGTAGCTAACCCATTCTGCAGTGTACTTGGCATGACATTGATCAATCTGAAAGCTTAACCTGAACGTAACTCTTAAATTCCCAGGCGTGGATATTACAAGGAAACATATCAGCCAAAGCAATTTAACTGTAATTGAACCTAATTTTTGACTGATAACTGTTTCTCTGAAATTCTGTTTCATGATGTCCTCCAAAAATAATTTTTCTCTCCAGCAGCAGACCTACTATGGCAACGACTGATTTCATCATGCTGCTTGGTCTGACACAGTAGCACACACACACACACACACACACACACACACACACACACACACACACATGAACATGCACCCGCACTGGCAGCTAGATAAGTTGTTGTTAGCCATTCCCAGGCTGTGTGTTGTCAAGGACTGCTTTGGCTATTGATTTCCACTCTTCAATAACTAATGCGTCTCCTAACCTTGGCTACATATTAAGAGGAGTTTGGCCCATTTAGAGTGGAGAAGGGGAATGAAGCATCAACAACTGATTTGGCACAAACTGCCTCACAGAAGCGATTAAAGCTCCAGATTTCAATGAGCCATTTAGCCCCTTTCTTAGCTTTCGGGTGGAGTGCTCAGTGTAAGATGAATTGTTTTTTTTTTAGCCAGAGTGCTAGAGATGACTACGACTTTCCTCTGTCTTACTCTGCAGCAGTGGAGAATACTTTAGTTCTAAATCTGTGTGGTAAAGATGATCACCTTAACAGTGGGAAAATTTCAGTATCGCAGTATCAACAGACACATTTTTCACTCTCTGGCCGAGTGTCATTATCATACTCTCCTGTACTTTTAGATGCACAGATTTAAATTCCAATTTACTTTGAATTTCTACTATCTGAAATTACCTGACATCGTACCTACTCATAAAAGCATATTTATGAATCCCAGCTCTTATGATATTAAATTAAAAAAAATAAAGAAAATTAATGCCCCCAGCTTCTTAACTCACCCTGAGTGAGAGTACCTTTGCTGTTTATGTGTGTGAGACAGGAGCAGGTCAGTCATGTTAATCATGTCCTTTCATTCTTTTTTTTTCTATCTTCATTTCGCACCTCACTTGCCTCTGCCACTCCATTCGCAGGCCTACGGCACTATTGATTTACACCCCTCACCTAATCACTTAGGTAACATTTCCCTGGCGGCTGCTTTTTCCTCCCATGATTCATAGCCAAGTGGTGAAATCTCCCCGTTGCCACTAATTAAGCGTAAGGTCAGCCTTTAATCATCACCTGCTTGTGCAGCATGAGCGACTGCCCTTGCTGATCCAGTGCCTTGCTGAAAAGCTCCAAAGCGTATTTGTACTCGAGCTGTGATGAATGATTATTAAGTTCTGTCATTCCTGTGGCTTGAAAGATGTTCGCTTTGTTATTGCAGGAAATGTGTGAAAAAATAAATTAAAAAGAATTCTGAGCAGAGTCTTCCTCAGATATTTTCACGGCTTGATAATTGAAGTTGATGTGAGCAGATGCTTGACTGAATCATCTTTCTCTTTGTTACACTTAACAATCCCACAAGTACACACACACACACACACGCGCGCGCGCACACACACACACACACACACACACATACGCATATTATACTGGCTACCTAGGACCAACTCATTCCAACTGACGTTTATGTGCTATAAGTGCCACTTTGGTCCTATGTGTGATGATTTAACCACTTTCGACACTGGCCAAGAACCCCTCTCCCCCTACACTCCGTCCCACACCCACATACACACATATATTGGCCAATCCACACATGGAGCTCTGTAATGAGTGACTGTAGGCAGGAGTTTAACCTTTAGCTGCAGTGTGTGAAGAGAGAATGAAAGAGTGGCCTTTTTGGAGTTATTTTCTATCCTCCTAGTGGAAGTTCTTTCTTTGCTTTTCCCATCTCCACAGGGAGGTCAAAGGTCAGGGGTGACTGCAGAGGCGATTATTGTTGTTGGCATTATTGTCACTCTCAGGGTTTCCAATAAAAGCACTGTCTTCCTACTTAACGTAAAGCTTATGTGAGGCCACCACTGCTCCAGCACGTCATTACCTCCAAAATAGAGCTCATTTCACCCATGCGAGCAATCAATATCCCACACAACAGTACGTGGATGACACCTATACAAACAGCTTGCTTCGTCATTAAGAATCCAAGCAGTGTGATATTTCCTTTCAGATGAATTCATGTGCCATTTGGGATGTTATACTCTGTCATTTGTCATAGAGTGCATTTGCAATTGCTGTTATTTACATCTTAGCATGCCTGGGAGTCTGTCCTTGACAAATGGAAGGTAAAATAGGAAAGCTAGGCACTTGGAGGATGAATCATTTTTCATTATTCTCAAGCTTTGCATTTCGAGTTGAAAAAGTGCAAGTAAATGCAGCTGTTTGAACCGAAACTAAAATGTTTTGCTTAAACTAGGTCTCCTTCAAAGTCTAATGAGTTCATGGAGTTGGGTCATAAATCTTAGCTCACTTCACGCTACACCCTCAGGAGGTCAAACATAGTGCTTAGGAAGATTGCATGAAGGGATCATTTACTGGCCGCTGGCCATCACAGTCAATTCCTGATGTGCCAGAACAAAGGGAAAAAAATGTCCACCAGTGTCTGAGGTGATGTATGCCTGTGCAGAGGGTAATTGCAACAGGCTCAAGCAGTGCATGGAGGCATCATCCAGCCGATGAAAGTAGCAGACAGGCAGGGGAACAGGCATGGAAGTGGTCCATCCGCTGGAGAGAGGACTCGTGATGGATGGGGTGCAGGAATGCCACACTCTCTTCAACAGATTGAAAGCAATTCTCTCAGTCCCAAAGTGGCAGAAACAAATGGCTGTGATAGAGGTTGGGTCGGCTTGTTATGAACTCCCAGACACTGATGCCTTTCAGGTCGTGTAGATTCTCTGGGGGGTTTGGGAGCAGTGGCTGACTGGGTGGATGGCTGGTTGACAACCACCCTGACTGCTGGTCTAGGCTTACAGCTCCCCTGTCAAGACACATCCAACCCTCTCAGCAAAGAAGAATCCAAGACTGGGCCAATATTAAGTACAATGGATGTCTTCATAATCAAGACCATTTCCTGGCAATGGCTGTGAAGAAATGTTTTCTTATACAATCTGTATTAAAACGCTGTTCACATGTATGGTCTCAGGAATTTGAGCTTGTTTTAAGCACAAGAGGAAGTTTTGCCCCAAAACTAGAAACAGGACAAGCAAAGCTCAGTCTCTGAAGGCATCAAATGACCGCAGTTCATTGGAAATGAAGTAAGAAGGATTTTGTGGCCACTGTGGTGGCACCCATTGGTGGCTGCTGGTTAGAATATGAGATATGTCTCAAGCTCAGCATTGTAAAAAGTGGTAAAAGCTAAAATTACTCTTAAAAGAAAAAAATTAATTGAACATCAGCCGAAATTTTTGATTGTTTGAACTCATGAGAGATAACATTCTTCCATTTGAGGTCATGATCCCAAAGCTTCAGCTTTTGATCGAGTAGTGTAAGTCCAAACGTGAAGAGGAGCTGCAGTTCGCTTAGCTATACACGTTGCCTGCTAACAAAGTCAAAGTCAGAAGTAGCTTCATGGATGAGATATGCTGAGGCATGAGTGAGCGGTTAGTGTCGCTGACCATTGCCTTGAACGGGTTTGAGTCCTGGTGAGTGAAGCCTCTGCAATAATTACTGAAGAATAATTAGAAGTGTGATGTAAAAACATGGTTGTTTCACTCATTTTCACATTTATTCAAACACAAGTGCAAATAATTTTGCTGCATCAACAGATTCACTATTAGAATTTTCCAAAGACAGCAGAACATGGCAAAGTCTACTGAATCATAATCTAATTATTGTAATAGCAGTTAATAAAATGATGTGGCTGTCAAATGAGCTGTCATATCTGTCTGTCATATATGTCAGCAGCAGATCTGGCAAAGTAGAAGCAAATAATCTAAAGCAAAGAACAAATGTTACTGTACGGTCATGTTAAGTCTGTTCATCTGTATTGGTTAAGATAAGATTGCACTTTATTGATCCCTGAAGGGAAATTCAGGTACCACAGCGGCAATTACAGGCAGTGCAGCAATGTACAGTATGAAACAGCAAGATATAACATGCGAAATACAATAAGCAAAATAAATAAGCTATTTTTGAGTCATGTTATTATAAAATCTAAAAAACTGTACAAGATAAAATAAAATAGAGGACTTTGATAAAGTGTCAGTGTGTCTGAGTGAGAGAAATACTGCCGAGTCTCACGGTGTCCATTGATCCAGTGATTACAGAATCGGTTGTGTAAAATCCAGCTTGTTCTGTGACCCAGTGAACACTTCTGGAAACACTGCAGCAGACTGCTGATCCAAAGCTGTGACAGCAGGTGGTCCTTCACTGTGATGTTCAGGTGAAACATCTCTGTCTGCAGGGAGGGAGATGACAACTAAATGCACAAGCTTTTCTCTGTCACAGGGAGGGCTATGTATCATTTTAAAATACTAAAATATGGCATAGTGCAAACGGTTTAACAGTTTGCTCCGTGGTTCCTTCCTTTTGTTTGACTTCAGGTAAGTAGCAACATGGCCCTGATGAGGTAGACAACTTCATCAGTGCTCATGAAACAAAGTGTAAGTGAGCTAACCATGAGCAGTCACCTAAACCCTGTTGTGATTAACGTTAAGCAAAACTATCTGACACATTTTAATGTATGTGCTGTAACGTCAGATAACGTTAATCCACTGTGGAATAAATCAAGGTAATGTTATTCATGCCTGTTGGCACTCACAGCTCCCCCTGCTGTCCATAAGGTGCAGCCGTGCCCCAGCTGTTTGAAACCCTCCCTCCAGCCTCTGAGCCACACCTTTATATTTACATACAGCCAAATGTCAAATGCTTAATGGAAAATGGAAAAGGTGAAGTTTAAAATGTCAAATGCCAAATAGGAAAGTGCAGATGCAAATGCAAAGAAGAAAAAATTGTATTTTATTCCAGCATTTCATTTCCATTTCGAACTATTTTGGTTTAAGCTTTTCCACTTCCCATTTTAGTTTCATATTTGATGTTTCCCTCTTCTTATTTCCACTTTCAATTCCACCTTTGCAATTTAAGCTTTCAGTTTGAGCATGTCTATTTCAGCTTTTACATTTCAAATTTCACATTTTTCATTGTCACTTTATGTACTTTATTTTCAGATCATTGAAAATGATGAAAATAGTAGTCCTATTTGTGTGGTAAAATATTAATCATTTAAATTGAATCTAATTTTGATGTGGACTTTTAATTTTAGTTTGGCAAAAAATATCCTCCATAGTTACTGGTGGTGACACCAAGAATGTCTCAATCATATGGGCCCTGGAGTTTTGTACAGAATGACGTTATCTCTCACTTTGAGCAGTCACTCTGTCAGAAATATGAGGAAGACGAGCAGCTGTGAAACTTGTACTCTTTAGAAATTGCTGAAGCTATACTTGCATCAACACGAGCAGGTTTCCTCTTCAAAATGCCGAGGACCAGATTTCCTACTTTTTTTTTTCTTTTTCTGGATTAAGTCATTTTGTGAAATATGGGAAAAGCAGAAGACATCTTGTTCTCCAGATTTCATCCAATGTGTACATACATTGTGTCCAGTCAGTCCTTTGTGCATCTTATTCAGCGAGGTAATGAATGTTAATTCTTTTAATGAATATAGCAGAATAAATGGCAGGCACACAGAGTACGAACCATCGGGTTTCATGATAAAACTCATACTGAGGATTTGAAAACTTTGAAACTTTAGTATACCTCTGTAACATCAGATATGCATGACTAAATAAGTAACATTGAAGTTTTGAAAATAGAGTATTATGAAGAGCTAACACTCAAAAACTCAGTTTTATGAGGACTGTTTGGGTGTGATTTGATCAGATTTGATTAACAGTGGCTTGGCAATATGCACAGACTTCACATTTTTGAGCTCCACCCATTTCCAAGCAGTGAGAAGAACACAGTCAAAACAGAGATGTCTCTCATGGGAAATAAGCAAATCATTCAGATTTTGAGAGAAAAATGTCAGCGTGAAAACCTGTTGGAGAAAATAGCTTTTCAGGGCCTTTAAAAACTATATTAATAAACGTTGATGGAATTGGAAATCTCAATCTGCTTTTAGTTGAATTTCCCTTCCCAAATGATGCAAGTTTTTAACCCCACAGGACAAACCAATTCATTATCCCAAAAAATGAAAAATCTGAAACGCGCTGCAACCATTTCCAGGTGATCATCTCTCCAGCATTTCCATATTAGAATCCTATTCTATCGGATTGATTTCCCTGGGAGACTTGTCAGTTCTCATTCATTTTTCAATTTGCAACTGCATCAGCGCGGGCTCACAGCCTTTGTTGAATCATAAAAAGGCTGTTTTCTCGGCCACTGCCCTGCATGCCAACTGCAAACCTATGATCTGGCTGCCAAATCAACCATGTGATATATTGATATGATGCAGAATTGTGACAACTTAGCAATAGATAGCAGGCTGTCCAAAAAGAGGAGGGGGGTCCTCAATTGTTGTTTCTGACATAGTTGGTTGATTTCATCCCTCTGTGAATGTGGATGCTGTTTAAAAGTCTGTCCCCATTTCTTCCTCCTCTTTCTTGCTCGCAAAGACAGACAGGCTCAGGACAGCCTTTGTCTTGATGTATTAATTACGTGGCTCTTCTCCCTCAACCAACATGAAGCAAGGGGGGAAAGATGGGTTTTTTGGAGCACGGGGAGCAGTTCCGTCCTCCTCCTCTCATCACAGCAGCAGAAGGTGCAGCAGATTAGGTGTCAGATGATATTTAATGTGAAGAGGGCCTGTCTCTTTCCCTGACATCCTCTCCTGGGTACACTGCTGCACAGCACCGATACTCCACAGCTCTCAATCCAGGTCTCATCAAATGGCACTCAAGTCAGAGGCAGAGAGAGAAAGAGAACATATGGCAAGGAGGAAGAACAAAGATAGTGAGGAATGGGGAAAAGAGTCTGAAGAGGGGAGGAGATGTGAGATGGAGAAGAGAAGTCATTAACAGAAAGTGAAAGAGAGAAAAAGTACACATGGGAACAGGAGATGTGAAAGGGATGCATGCAGGGATGGCAGGCTAGGAAAGGGCAAGAGATGGAAGCATAAAAAGAAAAGATAGAGGGACGTAAAGGAAGAGTCCCCCAGTGTTTCTGTAAACCCCCCCCCCCCCCCAAAAAAAACAAAAAAAACAAAAAAAAAACGTAAGCTCAGGCTTCCTGCTGAAGCCTACAGTCGCTGAATGGTTGTGACAGTGTGGAAGATAAGAGAATGAGAAGAAGATGGCCATGGAAGAGCTGTGAAATACCCTGGGATGAAAATACCTCACCCTTAGAGAGAAAATGGAAGGAAAAAAAGCAGTTGGTCTCCTCAGATGTGCTCCCTGGATGGGAATGGCAGAGGACTGGAGCTGCAAGAAAGCGTGACCGGATGCAGGCCCGCAGGTCGTGGAATCAATTTAAATGGTATCACGCTGCTCCTCCTTTTTCTACTTCTCCTCCCACTCCACCTCCTTTTTCATCTTCCACTCTTTCAGCCTTGCAGTCTTTCTCTTCCTTTCCCTCTCTCCTGCACTGTAGGAGAGGGAGAGAATACTTCATGATGGCAAGGAGTACAGCTTTGCTTTGAACGGTTACTTCACTGCTCTTTACACATCTCAGTACTCTTTTACCGCATCAATTATATTTTAAGGAGACATCAGGGGCAGCAATGCACATCGGTAAAGTAGGCTGTTGGCGCTTCTCATTTTCGGATTTTCTGCCCTTTTCGTGCAACGCAGTTGCATATTTTGAGGTAAACAGTGATATTTCAAGCAGTTGTGCACATCGATGCCAAACTGAGGTTTCATATAAAGCAGTGGGTTGGATCAGATCTTTGTAACAGCTGGTATTTACAGTTTAGTTGGTGTTGACAGTGTAAAAGGAAATATCAGTACATCTCTGCAATGACTTGATAGTTTCATCATCAAGTCCAATGAACTGTGATTTGTGCAGTTACAACTCCCTTAAAGCGCCAGCACACTGGTGTTGTAACTGTAAGTTACCCACAGAGCTACTGTCACAGGTGAAAGAAGTACTCAGATCTAAATCTCAGATCTCAAATAAAAGTAGCAATACCACAGCGAAAGTGAAAGTATCCATTATGCAGAATGGCATATTTCAGAATAATACATATTAATGGATTATGATTGATGCATGTGTTCATCACATTAATGTTGAAGCTGGTAAAGGTGGTTTAACTACCTCAAGTAGTTAATCTGATGGGTAGCTTGTGAATTTCCCCTCAGGGATGAATAAAGTTTTATTTTAATTTATATAGATTATCACTAACATTAACATGTAATATTATAACGTTACATTATCATTTATTTAACCTTACCCTAACCCTTTTTATTTTTTACCTTTTATGTATTATGAAACTACATCTGCTATGTAACTAACAAGTAAAGTTGTTAAATAAATGCAGCAGAGTAAAAAGTGCAATATTTCCCACTTAATTATAGTGGAATAGAAGTAGAATGTAGTAGAAAATGGTAATACTTAAAGTAAAAATACCTCAAAATTGTAGTTAAGTAAAGAACTTGAGTAAACATACTTAGTTACCTCCCACCAGGACACTGGTGGAATACTGGATACTGAATAAAAAGTATGGAGAATAACTGATCCCTTTTTGATAATCATGGTTTAGACTCAAACTGTGGATTGCTGTCCTGATGACCTCTATTAGTGTGACAGGACTGTCACTATTTTGGCCATCATAGCATCATGGCTCCAGAGGTGCTAATTGGTTGTTGCATTGCTTGGTCTAGAGTGAAATATAATACAACTGCATAATACTATGTAATAATACAACTACTGATCATTTTAGCATATTTCATCATTACTTAACCTTTAAGAGCACTGACTGAATTCTTATAAACTTTGAGACGAAAGCTAACAGACAAACATCAGCATGTTCGTCTCAAAGTACAAGTGAAGCTGATGATATTAACTCAAATGCTAACATGCTAACTATATACTAAGCGTAAGCATGTCAACATGTCAAACTTTAGAGAAACTACCTTTTTGGCTAGTCATGTGCTTTAGCTTGTTAGCAACTTTAGCTTGTTAGCATGCTACTAATTATAAACATTACATACTGAACCTGTCAGTACGTAAGCAGGTGAGAACATGCTAACGTGTCTAAAATTACACTGAAAACTAAATGTTAGCATGTTCACATCCATTTAAGTGTCACATGATGTTGATATGCTAAATATATTATTTATTAATAATGAATTCTACAATTGTGAATCCAGCCAAATAAAAAACTGAAGGCTGCATGTTGCAGTACAAGAGATTAGACATTTGTCAGAGTCCTGCCACACGTGCCACACTCACCCATTCTACAGTTATTGCACAGTCAGGGGAATAACACCTTTGGCGTTACAAGTGATCTGGCAGATGGTCAACTCTGATTGAATTCTCCCCTCATCTCTTGCCTGCCTCTACAAGCTTCATTGCATGTCTCACATCTTGGCCAATACTGTCCTTCGTGTCCCACATGGGTAGAAAAGCAAAGACTAGCTGATCTACACACAAGTCAATGCCCAGCAGCTCCCTGCGGTTTTGGGCACTGTCCTGAATCGAAGAAATAAAATCTTTGGACTTGATTCACCTTTATTCCTCCTGACAAATGGCCTCAGACAGCTCTCGCTCTTTGTCTGGCACAGCTCAGCACTGAAGTGAAACACAAGAGAAAGGTATATCCTTGTGTTCACTTTGTGAAACGCTAAGGATTTGTTTTTGCCCAAAGCCTCTTTCTCTGTGTGTCTCTCTTTGTCGGCCATGTTGAATTCCTTGTGGAGTTTTTTTTGCATCAGTTTGTGGCCATTTCTCCATACATATATAGGTACTTGTGTGTGTTTGCGGGTGCATGTTGATGTGTCTGTGTGCTCACGCTGGCATCAAGAGCCAGTCTGCCAGCGGGGCGTAGCCCTGTCTGTCCATCTGTCAAGCCTGGAGAGGTCCCACTCTGCGACTCCTGTGGCTGTCAGGGCACTTTGCCCTCCACAGTGTGTTGCTCTCCTCCCATGCCTCCCTCCTCTCTCTTCTTCCTCCCCCTCCCCCCTCCTTCCACCTTCTCCTCCTCCTCACAGCTGCCTCCTCAGCTGTGTCCACTGGCCACCGGCCCACTCCTTGGAGCATGTCCTGTTTATCTCACACAGTCCGGGCAGCAATCACACCCGCACGTTAACACTCAAGATGCACATGAATACTGTATGCGTGCCGACACACTTAAATAGGCATACACTTGAAATGAAGTCACAGACACACACACACACACACACACACACACACACACACACACACACACACGCTGTCCCATGTATGTCTAACAGATGTGTTTTTTTTGTCTTTGAATATCTGCTATTTATGTCTGTGTGAGGTCATTCAGCAAACAAACAATAATACCTCACTGATTGCAGGTTTATTCCACTTGAAAGCAAGAGGCTTTTCCTGAAAATCTGCTTTTGAACAAGACGGTCCTCTTGTTTGATTTAATTGGCGGTCCTGCACAATGAGCGCTGTAATTCAAAGCACAGGATTCTGTTTTGACGCTCAAGGTGACCCAGAAAGAGAAACATTTTGTTAACCTTAATCAGTCTTGACTCAGACACTGCATCTTACAATCTTAATAAGTGTTGGTCACATATTTTCTTATTGACCTCTAGTTGTCTCTGACCTCAACTAGTTGTAATTTTTCCCAAGTGTTGCCTCCACAGTCAGTGATGGAAAGTAACCAAGGTCATTTACTCTCAAACTGTACTTAAACACAGTTATGGAGAACATTACTTGAGCATTTTCATTTTCTTATACTGTACATACACCACATTTCAGAGGAAAATACTGCAGTTTTTACTTCATTATTCTTGCATTGTTATGTGGCTACCCAAACTTAAAGGTGCCCTGTGCATGTTTTGTCCACTTGTGGTGCTGTAGAGCAGTGGTTTCATGTGTCGGTCCTTGTGTTGTTTGCTGAAGGCACATGGAAAACATTACACGTGCATGTACACAAAAACCCAATTGTAACATATCCTCTCAGGATAGGTTAACTCAGGATAACCCACAGACCTCACTGTGAACAGTTTTCATTGAAACTACTCTTTTTTTTTTTTTTTTTTTTCCAAGAAAAATGAGGGAAGCAAACACAATATGAGGAAACATTGAAAATTGGCACATTCATGGAAATAAATGTAACTATGCATTTCACTGGCATTCTTTTTATTTAGTTTAGCAAAATAAAATGTAAGACTGTGTTTAAGTGTCATTTAGTGCAGTTTAATTGCTGTGCTTTATAATGTAATGAGATGATTCATCAGTTGGAATAGCAGCATATTTAAAATATTGATTCCAGCAGTTTCAATGAGGCATGTGCATGCATTTGAGCGAATATTACTGTAATTATCACTGGCAACGAAAGATTCAAAAGTATGAACACACAAGCCCAAGGATGTGATTAAGTGAGAACACCTCTGCAACGGAAGAATGGGCATTCACAATACACCAGATTAAATAAAGGTACACTGACACTGCCTTGCCATCTCCTTCTGTATTTAGAAAAGACATCTCCTCCGCTGCTCCAAGCAAAGAGAGCGCAGCCCTCGGCCAGAAGGAGACTCGCAGCATTCATCTCCAAGGTAAACAAACACCCAGTGGAAAAAAAAATGGGGATAATATATGGACTAAGTTGCCTTAAGCATTCTTATCATTACAATAACACTGTTTCCCATGGTTAGAAATCTGTGGCCCAAGCTGTGTTGTTCTGCTTAAATGAAATTTATTTCTGGGTGGAGATGCAGGGAAACATAGTGAGGAGAACTACACCAGCCAAATTTAACATGTCATAAATTACACACATATTCTTCGCTCAGCTTGCTTTGATTAGCGGCTTTGGCAAATACATCACATTTTCCACCAGTGGCAAAATGGAAGACCAGTTAGAGCATTGACATGATCTCACTCCCAGTGTGTTAGGAAAGCACTTTGTTAAGCTAGACTTCTCTTTGTGA
This sequence comes from Chaetodon trifasciatus, assembly GCA_037975065.1. Classification (NCBI taxonomy): domain Eukaryota; kingdom Metazoa; phylum Chordata; class Actinopteri; order Chaetodontiformes; family Chaetodontidae; genus Chaetodon; species Chaetodon trifasciatus. Next base: position 1,196,694 of record JBBMOE010000007.1, read on the forward strand.
CTTATACATGATGACAGGAAATTAGAATGTATGAAAACACATTCAAATCCACAACTTTAATCTCAGTAAATACATCAGAGTCTAAGAGTGTTCTGTGTATTTGAGATGCATTCCTTTAATTAAGCAATTTATTGACTTCTCTTTGCACAGCGGCAGCCAAAACTGGGCTGGGGCTGGCGTTTTCGGGAATGATAGCACACTTTGAAATGCAACACTGGCTCGTTGAGATTCGCCAATCACACTGACTTCTTCCTGGCTCTGTTTCCCGACCGCAGCATGATCATGAATCTGAGCCGGAAAATGCAGCTGGATTTGGCAGATGAAAAACTTTGAAATTGAGTTTGACAGTGTTGGAGTAGCAGTGAGTGATACTTAATACCGCGTAGAGGAAAGAGAGGACAGAAGACGAGGTGAGTGATGCTGCGGATCTGGACTGTTTGTGCCTCCATGCTGGGAGGCATCTCTGCCAAATACAAATAAACACAAAGCTGCATTGTGCAGACATAATACATGCGAAAGCAGGCCTGCGCGCACACACAAGCTCCAAGATAAATCTCTGGAAAGCAGAAAAATGTATTTCAGCAACACAAAATTAATTGTTTGTGTTATATTGTTTATTGAAAAATCTGAATGTGAATAGAAAAGGCAACATTACAGTGAAGTGTTTGCATGATTTCGTTTTCCTGTGCACCTGTCTACCAGTTGTGCAGTAGAGGTTTTCAATGTCTGATGCCATGGGCCCCACTTTTTTTTTTTTTTTTTGTTAGCAGTTTTGTAGTGTTTGCATGTTAAAAGTATGCTAAATTAGCTACTGGCAGTTCCTACTTGCAATGTACCCATGGATGCACACACAGTGATCACTGGAACATTTTGATACTGGAGTAAACTGACAAACATGAGGATTGTCGGGCAAGTTCTGGAGTTATATGGAGTGTCTTACATAGATATAGATATAATGATATCTTGGGATCCTTGGAAAGTGTAATAGTGGGTTCACACTGAAAGCGAAGCAAATTTTCACTTTGCACATGTTTGACTGTGTGATCATTTTTGTGTATATGCCCCAGACAGCCAGAATACCTTACTGTATATTAGCCTTAAGCTAGTGAGCAATGGAAGGCACCATGTGGTGTGTATGTGTATGTGTGTGTGTGTGTGTGTGTGTGTGTGTGTGTGTGTGTGTGTCTGTGTGTTTGTGTGGAGTTCAGCCTCTCACTGAACTCACCAGAGACTCCTGTTCCTTGTGTTAGTTCCCTCCAGTCTCTCTTTCGTTTCCTCTCCTTTCTGTACATTCATGAAGTACATTTCCCTCCAGTCAGCAATTAACATGGACCAAGAGACTAATGAGCTTCAGTACATTATAAAGACCAACAGTGGAGGTCGGCGCAGCTGCAGACAGGTCGAGAGGCGAGGGTGAAGATAAATCCACTTTGTAATCCTGAAAGTTCAAAAAAAATAAACTCTGAGCTCTCCTCCTGCTGGTCACAACGGCTCTGATGTGACTCAGGGTATTGATGCCTACATGAATTTTCGCTCACGTTGAATATACTTTGAACTGGTGCTAATGTGTGACGCAAATGTCACATTGCATAATTTGCATTGACTGGTGCAAATAGATACAATTTTATGTCTCTGCATTGAATTTGTATCTAATTGCATTATGCCAAAAAATGTCACAGATGTCGACCCACAAAGAGAAACTTTTGCTAACCTTAATCAGTCTCGACTCAGACACTGCATCTTACAGTCTTAATAAGTGTTGGTCACGTATTTTCTTATTGACCTCTAGTTGCCTCCTACCTCAATTAGTTGTATTTTTCCCAGGTGTTGTCATTACAATCAGTTATGGAAAATCTCCAAGGACTGTTATGACTCTCACTGAGGAGTACATAATACACACTGTGACGAGGAGTCCCAGTGAGTAAGCATACTGAGAGCTTTCTTTAAAGGGGTTGCAAGTCAAAAATGTTGGAGACCAGCAGATCATCTACAGCTTGAACAAAATAATAAACTTCAGATACAGTTTTCAATCAGCAGCAGCATTTAAGAGTAATGGATTACCTGCAAATTGTCAATGAAAAAGGGCCTTGTCTCAAAATCCATCCATTTGTATGTGAGCGTACGTATAGGAAATAACCACTCACTGATAAAACTCATTACACAAACTTAAATCAGCCACTGCTCATAAGCTCACGGCACGCCCGGAGAGGATGTGTTCATATCAAACACTAACAGACACCCATGTACTTAAGAAAAAAAAAGAAAAAAGAAAAAGAACAAACCAAAATTAATTAAACACCAAGCAGAGTGTAAAGATGTCACGTTCTACCTTTTAGCTCCAACTGAAGACTTTTTTTGTCACTCCCCTGCTAATTTTCATCTCCAAAGCCACACTCCAGAAACATCCACACAAACACACACACACACACACACACACACACACACACACACACACACACAAACAGACGTGTCATTCTGTAATTTCTGCTCCTTTGTATTTCTATCCACTTGAGTGTTACTAATAGAAAGAAAATGAGCAGCAAGTCGAAGTGCTTTGAGGTTTGCCAGCAACAATTGAGATGATTGATAGTTGGGTTTCTAAATAGCAGGATATTGCATCCAGAGTGTAGAATAACAATGTGAAACAGCATCGGCAGAAAACGCAATCGGTTTTCTGCCCTGCTCCAGTGCTGTGAATGCTGCATGGCCACATGCACAAATGCATATGCCAGTACAGTCATCTCCACATACATGCAAGTGCTGACAAAAACACACATAAGCACTAGCAAATAAACTGAAAAGAGTGGGAGAAGCCACAAAATGCATAGATAACTAAATCGGTAAATAATAGAATACGTTTGTTCCTGGTGAAATGGGCTCTTTGGAGGATAAGACTCACAGTGGTTGCCATCTGGGGGATGAGAAAAAGGGAGAGCGGTAGAAAGAAAGTCAGTGGAGAGAGAATAAGCACAGCTCATCAGCTGGTTTGCGATAGTAGCTTGGAGGGGAGAGATAAAGCCATTTTGGCACAGTCAAATCATGCATCCATCACAATGCTTATCGGTCACTTGGGAAAGGTGCCTATAATAAATCGCCAACTGCAGCGTCAATAGCTCAAAGCCAGACAATGGGAGGCAGTGGAGCAGCGCTCTCTGCTTGTTTGAACAGTGTGACTTATTTGGAGGGCAATCAAACAGAATGGAGATATTTATAATGTGAGCTCACTTCATATCTAGCCAGAGGGAGATACGAAGGAGAAGTGATGTCTTCCAGATTTTTAAGGAGAGCGTAGGGGGAAAAGGTGAGGAAGATTGCCGTTGCTGTAACACAACTGACAACCTCTTCATCTTGTTTTTGTCATCCCACCGAGGCCATGTGCTGGTCAAAGGTTCAGCCACCTCTGAAACTGTCCACACACAGTAAGAAAAGGGAGCCTGTTGCTGTCAGGCAGAGCTGTTAATGTCAGGTTTGAGCTCAGTCCATGTTAAGCTTAGCTTAAGGGGTCAGTTCACCCTATTCATTTTCCTCTTGTGTCTGACTACGCAAATAGTTTTGATTTTATTCATCAAGGTTTTGAAATACCTGTCTCTGGGGCTTCTGACTCAGCAACAGAGGCGAATGTTTGAATTGTGGTGCTGAGAACATTGAAAAGCACGTAACAGACTGAATATCAGCCTGTCTATCCAGAGACAACGAGCACCATGAAAGAACATTTTTGTTCTCTTTCGCGAAAAAAAAATTCCAAGTCGGATCCACCAATATCTGCTCAGGAGGAGGTGTGTGTTCATTGATCATTAGATTTGATCAGTAGAATAGATGTTCATAAATTGCCATGTGAGACTAGCTGTTCCATCTGTGGACAAGTTTCATTGTGAAAAACTTTTAACTCACTGAAGTGCTGCTGAAGCTCCCTGATGGCTCACCTGGTAGAGCTGCTACCATGTCATAACGCTGAGTCCGTGCCTCAGCAGCACAGCCTTGATTCATCCCCCTTTCTTTCTCCCCTGCTATTCCTGTCTCTCTGCCACTGACACTATCTAAATAAATAAATAAGTAAAGCAAAAATATAAAAAGAAAGAAGATCTGTGTTTTTGTATGAGGCCCAATGTTCTGATTAGTTGGCATCATCCAGAGACCTTTGGTTAGCTAATGAAAACCGTACACAGCAAGATTTTGAGAGTTTTTTTAAATGATCATGTCAGTTTTTACCACATGGACCTTCCCTTCCGAAATCATTAATATCAGTGATAATACTATTGTTAATTAAAGCTGACATGGCCTGTTTTCAACCTGTGTGATTGTCTGGCTACTTGTTTTTGCCTAAAACTGACCCCAAAGCTTTTCTGTTGCAACACTAATGGATGAATTTAACTCAGCTCTGATTAAATCACAGTCTTTATCAAATGCTAATGCTGCATTTATTTCAGATAACATGAATGGGGGTCACAGTGGTGCAATAGCTAAAGTACCACCACAGAGATGAAAATAGTGCAGCGTTTGCTGTTCTCTTGGCCAGTGGATTTTGCTACACACATTACAGCCCATCACACCGATGCTTATTATTTTAGTACACATGCTGCCCTTCTATTTTCATATTGACAGTGGGAGCAAATCTGCTCTGTGGGGATTGAAACATTGGCCTTGGAGAGCCGCGCAGGCTACCAAGACAGACGGTAATCCTCCGGCAAACCCCAGCTCATCCCAGCCCATCATTACATCTCTGTGACCTAGAGCACTGCTTCCGAAACCCCCTCTTCCTCCCTCCCGCCTGCTTCCTTCGCTCTCTTGGAGAGAAAGATGATGCTTCCCTCAACCTTATTACCATTTCAAAGATTTCCCACAAAATCAGTCCACATGGCTCCACATTAGACCGGTGGCAGGGGGCACAGCGCTCTCCGATTCCAAATGTCTCTGAAAGTTAAGACACTGGGAGGCGAAGCAATATTTTGCTGCTATCCAGCCAAACACAGGGGTAAGTATTCCTGACCCGACTTCAAAGTTGCAGTGGGGAGTGAGGCAAGGCTTAACCGTCACGCCCTGACTACACTGCAATCTAGGCCAATAAAGAGACTCATACACAGATTCTCTGAAAGGAAGGGCTTTAATGATTTGCTCTTTCCATGATTCAATACTTCTATAGTGGCCTCTGCTGTATAACCGAGAAGTAATTTTCTTGGCTATGAATGCACACCTAATGTAAGTTCATTTAATTTGTTGGCACTCACTCAAATTTTGATTTAAGCTGTTATCCAATTTAACATAAGCGCTTACATTGTGTCTTGGGTGCATTTTGAGCAGGGAGAAATAAGGGTTGTCCCTACAGAACTACACATTAGTCACATGGAAGCCACATTTCCAATGCAGGAACTTTCCCCAGGGACGAGGAACCATTGGAGGAACCTTTTTCACTGTAGTGACCAGAGTCTCAACTAAGGACATTGCTTTAGCCCCAAAAAAGTCCCACTCAGAGGGGAGCACTTTCCAAAAGTACAGGAATCCTTGGGGGTGGCGCTTGCAGTGCTGAACATTTCTGATTGTTTGAGTAGTCGCAGCATTTGTGGCTTTAGTGAACACTGGCCTATTCGCAGTTGTCACAAATAGCCCTGCAGTGAATGACCAGATTTCAGAGCCGAGCTGAATGTGATTATAGCGCTGAACAATGACTCACAGTCTCCTGTGAAACTACAAAGACATCCATGAAGGTGAACTTCTGAGGATTTCTTAAAAAAAAACAGTTCACCTCGCTACTTCAAAAACACTCATCTTGACACACTGTGGTGATGTGATTTCATATTAAGGAAATATTACAAAAGCATGTCCATTTATTTTTCAATTCCAAAGGCATGAAACATTGGTGAGAGAATAACTAATGCTGACGCTTCTTTGCTGTGTGCAAGGGCATTCATTCCATCTGGGGTATGATTGAAAAGCCCCAGTGCCCCGGGTTCAAAGCACTATTACATGGCACTGTGTCTGGGTTTTTCATCTCAGATGGGTATCTGGGGGCCGACATGGAGACAGATAGGATATCAGAGCCAAGGATGATACAAGGATCGCCTCTGAAAATCAATCGGCAGGCAGTCCTACATTGGTCTCGCCTATTTATTTCTGCATCACTCTGTGCGAGGCCCTTCATCAGTGCAGGCTTCTGCACAAAGTCCAAAACATAAAGCCAGATCTGGCCCCACTGAGCCAGACAGAGACAGAGAGAGAGAGAGGTATGCGACAGCCTATTTTTTCAGTTCCTTGTTCTCAACACATCAAGCCATGATCTGCACACAGAAGAAAATAGATAGATATGCATATTAAGTATACAGTACCTATCTATATTTATCAGGAAGGGCTGTGTCAATTCTTATGCAGAGATCTTCCCTGTATTCTGTATATTTATGATTTCAGTTTGGAAAAACCTTTTCTGAATTCTACATTTTGCTAGTAAAGTATATTTTGCTAGTATAGTTTCAAATGCAAGGAATATGATGTTCTTGTATTTCAGTGTTCTCACAGAACAGCTGAACACATGAAATCCAGAAGCCTTACAAGGGACTGTGTCAGTGGTCTACAACCTGGAGGTAGGGACCCCTCATGGGTCACAGGACAGATCTGACAAGTCAGTTAATTTACACAACAGGAAATAAAGATAACGTCCCATTTTGTTCCCCGCAAATTATTATTTTTTGGACTTTTCTCAGATTTAACTTTTCTTCTTCATGCCACTAAAAGGTAAACAATCTGAAATGGGAAGTTTGTTGAATTTTCTTTATGTCAATATTGTTAATCGTGTCAACTTAAAGCAAATTTCATAATCATCCTAAATTAATCAACACATATTTTTGCTTTAACTCAACAATGTATTTATCAGTTTACATTGTCTATTTATTACATTCAGAAAGATCTCAGATCTTGTAATGGAATTGTTGTAAAGTATTGTAAAATAATGAACCAACTGATTGTTGAAGACAGACTATGTAACATTTGAAAGAAGAAATACACATTTAGTACACTGAGGGGTTTTGCTGCTTCAGATATGTAGTGTGTGGTCGTTAATGTTAGTTAATGTTAGCAAAGTTCAGATTATCTGTCTAACTGACAATACCGAATTCATGACTGTTCTCTAGTTGTGCTCCAGCTGCATTTCAGTCACAGATACCCATTTCAGTGGTTTTTATCACAATAGTAAAACAGCAAGTAAACACACCGTGTCTGGGCTGTGTCTGAAATGAGTCCCCATTTACTATAGAGTGCACTTTATCTTCTGACGTTTTATTTGAGTTCCCGTATTCTGTGCAAAATTTATGCTCTATACAAATGTACAAATATACTTTCTGCTAACAATTCTATGCTCTACAGCTGTCACTGATGATGCAAAATGACTCATAAATGTCTGAAATCTCAATTTACTGCTCACTGAGTTAACTATTGAGTGTCTCTTATATAGACAGTAGTGAATGAGTGATTGATTTCAGATACAGCTATAATGTTAACATGCTCATTGTTAGTTTATTAGTATAGTTTCAACATTCATGGGCTGAATTATTCAGAATGTTAGCAGTATGTGTCATTTTAAACAGACTAATTAAGTTGACTGAGTTTAAAATGAGTAAAACAGTTTAGTTAACTTAAAATTCGATGGCAGTGTGGTCAGTAACAACTCAGTTCACAACTCTGTGTGACACATTCATTTGTATTCCCCACCTGTGAAAAAAATATCCTCTAACTGGAAAGTCTATTCTCATTTTTTTTTTTTTTCACCTTTTTTTGCTCTCTTCAGCTACAGAATACAGTAACTGAATACAACAAGGTTACACCTCCTCTCTATTGGCTGCTGAAAGTTAGAGTAGAAGTAGGTGAGGCAGACTGAGGGATGCAGCCAATATATGTTGCATCACATTAACATCAGTAATGATAATACTGTATGCTTTACAACAGTGCAAGAGTATTCAAGAGTGGGTTGCTTTTTATATTTTTTGGGGCCTTTTTTTGGGTTCCTGGCTCTGCAGGTCAACAGCAGCTTTACTTACACTTCCACCTTTACACTCCTTTATGAAGAAAGGTGTCTGTAAAGCATAGAAATAAAGCCTGCTCTGCTGACAGTGTGACCTTTGAAATTTCAGAAAGAAATTGTGGAAATATTCCTCACTCTGTAAGACATTACATCTAAAGGTTAATGACACTACTCCATCTATTTGTCCCACAAGCTCCCCTTCCATCTCTTGACTCAGGCCTCTAGCTACCATTGAGGACATTATATCCATTGTATTATTTTCTAGGTCTTATTTAATTTTTCAATGTATACTTCTTAAAATGTTAAAGAGACAAACTGCTGAAACTCTTTGGTTTTGTCGTGTGTTGTGATTTACTACAAAATCAGTCACACTGTTTGAATATTGGTGACACTTTCAAAGCGCATATGGCTGGCCTTAGCAATATAACAATACCAATACTAACCCCTAACCCAACACTGGTAATAAAAATGATACAAATCTTAAATACACTAATTTAAGAATAATATAGAACACCTTTGGTGGATCTGGTACTCATGACCTCAGTATTTCTAAAATCCTGGCTCCTGCCCTGCCTTCATTTGGCAATAATCCAAGCGGAGGCAAGTCTGCATTCAAACTAAACACTTAAACTTCTAGAGAATTAACAGGATTAATCATCTTCCGGGCAACTCAGGCAAATAAATAGGAAAAGCTTCTTGGCTGGTGCTTACGGGTCAAGAGGGAAGTAACAGGTTGCTTAACCTTGTTAACTGCCCTGAAACACAACACCAACAAATAGGTTTGTGTAGATTAATTAATGAGCTGGGGGCACGTATAGGCAAACGCCAGAATGCCTGGATTAGCTGCTTATACTTTGTGTTTTAAAACCCTTATTTCTTCCCATCCTAAGCTCAAGCTTTGGTCAACAAGGTCTTTTCTGTTAGTATTCCTTTAGGGCTAAGACAAAGTAGTCATTTGTTTTTCTTCTTTCGTTTGTTTTTCAAATTTTATCTTCTTTCTGTTGCTTTTCAAATTTTAAAGCGGTGCTTCTAGTTCCCTTTTGGTTGGAACACTTGGTACAACACGTCAGTATGGGAATTGCATCCATATGAGACCAACCTGAAGAACCACTTTCAAAACACATGTCAATGTCAATGAGACTATCACAGACTCTGCCTTCCTGTCGGGCTACAGAAGACCCTTCAAGGTCTCTTCTCCTCAACCTATTTGCACCTCACATCATCTAACCTGACAACAGAATCATTGTTAAAGATTTGATTTTCTGATGGTAGGTGAGCTAACTCCTGACCCAGGATGTCACTGTCAAGTCTTGTTTCTGTTTTGTGTTTGTTTAGCTTGCTAATGGTGCACTCTCAATGGATATTTGCCTATCCTTGCTAACAAATACGCTATTCCCACACCTTTGGCATTGGCTTGCGAACAAAGCGCATGTCTAGCATGTTACCATGCAAAGTTTCACGGCTCCAGGGAAGAACATCTCTCCCAGTGGGTCTGGCAAAGCTTCCTCTCTGCTTCAGGAAGTTTCTGTGAGGAAGACACTAAAGTCGGGGCAGAGGAAGATCGACTGTAAAGCTAGAAATTATGGAAATAAGTGAGGAAATAGCTTCTACCCGCACATACCTTCCAGTCATGGCTCCAGCCCACCAGTAGAGAGCATAGTTGCATCACGAGCAGAAGCCTGTTGGTAGACATCGCAGTGGATCATAGGAACTGGCTAGTACTCCATGCTTGGGTACAGGTTCCATGATTCCAGTGGTGTCTCTGGGTTTGCTGATGAGGAGGAAATTCCAGCAATGGGTTGCATTCCAAACAGACGTTCTCCTCCCATGGAAGGAGACAAAAATGTATTGGTCACTCGATCATGCTGACGAGCTCTGCTCCTGTGGAAAGAATGACTCTGAGGTTCAAGTGCTGACTTACTTACTTACTGACTTTATGGGTGTTTGGGTTTGCTTCACCCAATGACGATGTGCACATCATCATTGGGTGAAAAGTTCATATGAACATGCAGACAAGTCAACTAAATGTTTTAAGGCTCAGACAGCTGAATGTTGATTTGCAAAGTCAGTCACCTTACTTCGATCCGCCTAAGCATGTCTTTAAACTGGATTATGACCTTACGAGAGGCACACCCTCAAATTAAAGCTGAAAGTTGGCACATAAACCTCATAGTCATGTTTCATCTCAAATTCAGTGCGCTGGTGTACAGAGCCAAAACCATGTCAATGATGTCAGTAATAAAACTAAAGCAGAACATTGACAGTGTATTACTGCCGGCCCACCTCTTCATTGGCAAAGTCAATAGCAGGGTTTACATGCACATGTGGTAACCTGGTTATTGGATACTTGCCAGGCCTCTGGTCTTATTAGGGTTAAACCATTTACATGAACCTGTGAAACCTCAAATTACCTCTCCATGCTGCCATCAATTGACCAGATAACCAAATGTTTCTATATTTCTGAGGTGTGCCTTCCTCAGATTGAACAGTCCTTCAGCAGAGAGCAATCCAAGCAAGATATTTCCACAACAGCTTTGTATTCATATGTAGTGTATGAATTCAAATCAGTGGGGACAGTGTTTTTTTTACAAGCAAGAATACAAAACCCTGGCAACAACTTCATCCTTACCATATACAAAATAATAATAATAATAATAATAATAATAATAATAATAATAATGAGCAAATATGTCCAACACAAGATGAGAACATCAATGCTACTCTCTTATCTGCACATTAAATATGAAGCTACAGCCAGCAGCCGGTAAGCTAGCCTAAGTTTGTTCTTAAACACACTTTATCCCATTTACTGAATTTGAGTCTAAGTCTAAAAACAACAGTTTGTAGCATTACATGGGGTCATGTGAAGGACTATTTCTTGCGCAGGTACAGTGACTTTCGGGAGTCATTATACTTGACCAAGAAATAGTCCCGCACATAACCCCCACTGAGCTTTAGAGGTGCTGGAAGTTGGATGGTCACCTTCAGAAAGAGCCAAGCTAGCCGTTTACCCTCATATTCAGTCTTTATAATAAGCTACAGTGACCTGCTGATGGCTCCAGCCTCCTATATCACATTCAGACATGAGAGCAGTATCAATCTTCCTATCTACTCTTGATACAAAGCAAATGTGTATTTCCCAGAAGACTGAACTAGTCCTCTCAAATGAAAACATTGTTTCTGCATTTTTGTACTGATTGGATGAAGATTTATAGGGATGTCACTTTTTTATATTTTGAAAATGTGTGGTTTTCTCAGGAAACTGCAACTGAACATGATAACATGTTAGTTTGAATGCAGCTCAAAAAATGGATTTAACAGATGCAAATAAGCACTGGCAGTATTCTTTACGAGGAGCGGGCAATCCAGTAAGCATTTCAGTATTTTCTTATTATTTATTTAGTCATTACTAAAGAACAGACTGAGGTACGAAATGGAGAGAAAAATTTGGTGAGTTTTGATCCTTCAGGGCTCACAAGTGTTTCCAGAAGTGGGGAAATCTATATGGGTGGAGGTAATAATTGTTTATGTGAAATTTATATTATATAGTATATGAAGCAATAACAGGAAAGACTGACTTCAGCTGACTCTGCCATCACATATGCTTTTGACTGTGGTCTCTCATCACTCACTGAGAAAGTAATGGCAGTTGGCTTTAAAGGCTAACTCAGCATGATATGACTGCCATATTAAACAGTTTGGTGGAGTGTATTGCCTTACACTAAAAATCCCCTTTGACCTTGAGACGATCTGGTATAGGTTAATAGGTATGCATCTGTCAGTGGATGGTATAGTATGTCCAAACTTTTACCGCGTCTGCTTATATTGGAAAACATTTCTTTCCTTTTATGGACTAAAGCATTTAGATGAAATGATACTGTACTACTGACATAAGTAGTAAAACTCTGTTTTTATGGTTCTTTCTTCTCTTTCTCAGACTCATGCAGTGTTCTCCCAACCACACACACAGTTGTGTTTCCATCTCTTTTGGGGACATTACATAGACTTACATTAACATTACATTACATTATCTTGGAGACTTACCCTAATCATAACCATGACCATTACTTGCCTAACCCTAACATTAAACTTAACCTAAACCTAATCTTATCCTAGCCTCAATCCAAGTCAGCAAACTAAAATTTATTGATTTACATCTTGGGGAATTGCGTTTTGTTCCCATGAGGAAATTGAGTCCCCACAATGTGGCATTATAAAATTACTTATGTCCCCACAACGTGACTAATAGACATTTACACACACACACACACACATACACTCAAACCACACACAATTATTATCACAGCTTTCCAGAGGCAGCAAAGCAGCTGCTGTTTCACTTGATCTTTTATAATGGGAACAGCAGCAAAGAGTCAGTAATGACATCTCAGCTCACGATGCTATTCCAACACTTCCCATAGCATGACCCCTGAGTCGATGAGAAAACTCCAACTCTGGCTGTTGGTGGAAAAAATGTTTAAAGGGGGATTCTATTGTGGTCTGACTGACATTTATTGGATGTGACATTATTGCCAGCTGTAGATTTTGTATCACGGAGGATCAAGAACACCGGAACACAATCACGGGTCATTTGCCACAAGGCTGCTTCAATACAGGGGAGTGGAAGAAAGTCATACTGCTAATCCTGCACATTTACTATGGGTAGAATTTTCATGTGGTGTGGCAGCTACTGTATATAACCGCATTAGTTTCATCAATAAAAACAACAGTGAAAAATAAGCATTGACATTTTTTTATGGAGAAAACAAGAACTTTGATAGAACATTCAATTTTTTGTCAAAAAAAAAAAAAACAAGAATAAATCAGATCAGATCAATCATCAGAAGTTGATCTTAGTTGCTCTCTCTGCTGGAATTTATATAGCATCTAGCATTTCATTAAGGTTACCGTGCCACTAATGTTAGCTAAGGTAACATAAAATGCAGCAACAAAACAACTGGAACAAAAATTCAGGCTGGCATGCTAACATATAGATGACAGTGTGTTAACTTTAAGATAATGAGCTCTGGATATAAATGTTGTCCTCAGTCAGCTGCCTTTTGTGTTTATGGGCCAGTGGTGGGACAAAGTGAGGGATTCATGTAAGATGTCCACCATCACCAGTGAGATGAAGATGTACCTGCAGGTTTGCTCAGGATGTTTTACTGTGTTACTGTTATTTGATATGGTAGCTATGCTTGCTTCAAGATAACGAACAAGTGAGAGCATGCAGCTTCTCCATGCAGTGAGCTGCAATGATGCCAAATGAGCAAAAACAACAGTGAGTGAGTGGCACTGTATTTACTGAGGAGAGTGAGTCAAACAGAGTCTGGTACAAACACGTAACCAGTACCTTCTCTGCTAACCTTGCAATAGACCACAATAACACTTTCAACCATGGTAACTGTACACAGCAACCTTGGAAGGCTTGTTGTGTACAAGGAAGAAGGCTTAGAAGACATAAAGAATAAAAATGCTTGAAAAAAAGAGTCTAAAATGTCACTACCACACTAACACAAAGCTAAACTAAATTTGCCTTTAGCTTTTTTTGTTTGTTTGTTTGTTTGTTTTACACTACTGAACTTGAATGTATTTTTTATATTAATGGCCCTTCCATTCCCTTTGTTTTCTCTTCCAAATAAAGGACCAATAAATTTCCCACATTCTTCTATTTATATTCAACACCACCCAATCCCTTTGCACATAAAATGTATTTTGGTCATCTGTTAGTAAGCAGTATATTACTAAAATGACAAGCATGTTTTTCATCCTTTAGCCTCTTATTCTTAACATCTTTAACTCATTTTATTTTAGCTATAATCTAAAACAAACAAAAAATAACAAGAGTTTGTGAGTATTTGCTGTAGAATTGGTGCAATAGAAAAGTAATACACATCTGACGCTCTGCCGCACTGCCTCAGCAGCAGCAGCACAGCTACCCACACGGTGACAGACTCAGGCAGATGAAGTAATGGCTTCAGGGAGTTCATTTTTTTCACGTAAAGATATGTTTTAACTCATTGAGACTAATATAGTAAGAACTTACAGTAAATATTGATAAAAACCTGCCTGAATTCTGGTAACGATACCTAATTTCTTCCTTTGTACTTTAGTGTGTGGATACTAAATCATTCCTCCCAGTGGCCACAGTACTAATACAATGCCATGCCATCCTTCATGTAAGTGATGTTTTGATTAAATCTTTAATTAGCTATGTTTGACATACATCATTGATTTATCCAACATCATGATGTGATAGGGGACTTATTTATTTATTTCACCAAACTAATAGTGACTGCTGTCATTTAAATTAAACTGTGCTCACAAGTTTACACGCACAGTCCCTGAACACTACTTTATTTTCTGAAGCAGGAAATGGGGGTATGAGTTCTGCAGGGTTCCTGTGGGACGGTAAAGAACTATTACATGGTGTTGTCAGGTCCAGGAACAGGCAGGAAAACCAACCCCCTTGAGTGCATGGGAGTTAGGAGGAATCACTGGGCAGTCTCTAAATAAACCACAGGAGCTTTAGAGTAATATATGATTACTGCTCAACATAAATTCCATTATCATAGGCCTGCGCAAAGCAGAGCCAGATCAGTAGACCAAGCCAGCTGAAAGTGAAGACTCAACATTATCATATTAAATTTAGAGGTTTGTTTAGTATGTTCAGACTCACCCCAGGTTCATTCAGTCGAAACTGTGTCATAGTTAAATTAACAACAATGAGAGTGCTGTCACGCCTAACTTGTCTAGTGCAGTTCAAACAAACTCAGGTGTGTTTGCCTGGTTTGCTCAGGCCAATGTGAAAGCTGTCATTCAGATTTTGATGGCAGGCTAAACAACCAGACCGAGACTGGCTCGTGGAGGTTGTCATCGGGGTTGATGTGAAAGCAAAATGGACCAACCACAGAATTAGATAATGATGGAGATGTGATTTTAACATCGGTTCTAATGCTAAACTTATTTTAAATCCATCTGCAGACTGTGAAACATCAAGGAAGTGATATTAAAATCGATCTATATAAGTTGCATATATGTTAATGCATTTGGTAACTGTGGTAACACGTCACCATGGAATTTTCCCAGATACATCAGAAAAATAAATAAGTTTTAACAGGTGTGTCGAGCTTGGATCATGTATTATATTTCCACTTATTTGTCATTATTTATGAAATGCAGTTGAGTTGCAGTCTCGACTTGCAATGCTTATTTCTTCATGAGCTCTCTGTGGCACCAGTATGGTGCCAAATGAATTGAAGTACTGGTGTGTAAGTAACCTGTGTGGCAAAGTGGAAAAGTTCCTCCTGATATTGGCTGGTAGGGCTGAGAGGAAACATGTCCAATAGAGATTTAATAGGCACCAAACCAGTCAACAGGACAAATTCAACTGTCTGCCAACAGTAATCAAACAACTACAGATTGCTGTATGACCCTTTTAGTGGCATGAAGAGAGTCAGAAAGGCTTATTTATGGTATCTTATGGAGGATGCAGACATCCTACAATGACCTTGGTTCACATCGTGTGGCTAGGGAGCTTTTAATATCATCCCAAAATGTGAAATATGCATTTGTGCCTTTAGGGTGGCCAAAAGCAAAGAATAGCTCAGATGCCTGTACAAAATTGTCAGCAATGGATTAAAAAAAATGAACGCTGTGTTATTTGCTTCATGCTCAGACCTAGTGCTCATGTAGCACTAATCTGTGCCTCTCCAACTCCTCGTTCCACCCCGGCATTATTCTTTCCCAGAAGCTGCTTGACTCTTCACTCTCGTTGTTGTTGCCCGCTCTGCAAAGCTCCTCAGCAGTTCATTCATTCAGGTATGACTAAAGTGCAGGCTCAGATAAAGTGTCCTTAAAGATAATTGGTGGCCATTTATTTTTATCTTTTTTTTTATGCTGCATTCCTCTCTATGCTCCAGCTTTTGTGTGCCATAACAAAATAGCCCCTGTTCCTGAGAAGGATAAGCATTGAAGCCAGCAGAGAACAATTGGTGAATAGCTGCCGTGCGATCACTTGGCCGCCAAAGGCCTTTTTCATGCAAATGCGCTGAACACACTCTTCAGAAAATAAAAATACCTAAACACTTTAGATTTCAGTGTTAGCGTCACACACAGTCTGCTCTCGTTAATCTATTGTTTAGGGCTTAAATCTAAGGTGACCTCACCTTTCTGACCCAAAGATATTCACAAAGATCAGGACAGAGGCTCAGAGAGGAAATTCAAATGTCCTGCGATTTTAAACAAGGTTACACAGGAGGTGTGCTTCTCACAGCCGTGAAGTAAATTCATCTTCCTGGCAGTTTCAAAGGTCCCTGCGTTATTTTCATCTGTTCTCTGCATAACAGGAGGGTAATATCGCTCTCCCCTCGCTGTGAATATGTCAAACATGAAACAGTGTAACTGCCAACAATGCAACATTGCGTGCAGTTCACAGTTATTTGATCAGAGCAATCGTAACTGAAAATGCTGTTGGCTGAATTCAGATGACTTTGTACTGCCGACTATAGGAAACATGAAGAAAGAAAAATGACCAAGAGAGAAAATAAAATGAAAAATGCACTTGGCAAGGATGTCGTGTCTATTCTGCTCCTTTCCTTTTCAGTCAACTCCATACTTTGTGCCTGTGCATTACCAGTCTGTGCATTAAAGGTTTGGATATTTGGCTTTGATACCCTGTGGCTGATTTTTTGGTTGGGTTATCAGGGTAATGCTCTCTGACAGAGCTGTAACACAAGGCTGCTGGATCAAAAGGCATTTTGTTTTCTTTTCATCTCTCATACTCTCAGCCAAGACTTCATTGAGCGAGCGAGAAAGCGAGAGTTAGAGAGAGAGGGAGGGAGAGATGGACAGAGGGAGACAGAAATAGACAGAAAAACATACCAGATGACAGGGTGGCTTACAGGCAGGTAGTGGAACAGCCTGCAGTCCTGGATTTGGCCTGTAAATATCTGGGACGTTGCTCATCAGCACATTAATTTCTCTCCTTCTGCTGGAGGAGTTCTTCCATTAGCTCATACAGGAGTATTTTGGATAGAGAGTTGCGGATGATTAATTCACTTGCATCAATTGGCCGCCTCTGATGGTATGAGTGTTCCTCTTTTGTGAAGTTCACAGTCTCATCTTTCATCTCACAACTGTGATGGATGCGGGGTGTAAGTGCTAGTGTGTGCTTCTGTGTGTATGTGTGTGTGTGCGCGTGTGTGTTGTGGTGCTCCAGCTGGCTCAGTTGGCAAAGTCACATATTAATGTATGTAACAGCAATGTTCTTGCCTTCAGGGTGGCCCTATTGATAACTGGCAGACAATAATGAAAAATACTATTCAGACTATGTGTTTTGTCCACATGTTCCACATAGTGACAGTACTGTTTCATTATGTATACAATGAGGTGACTTTGCTTAATTACCAAATGTTATTTCTGTAGTTTCTATTTTTTTAACCTATGCAAGGACGCTTCGAGGGTCCAGTTCACACTCATACAGTTACACTGATTCACAGTCTGATTTGTTGGCCACTAAGCAGCTTCACTGGAGCTGGGGTGGGGGGTGGAGGGGAGAATATTAATGAAGTTTTGATCTTTCCCCACCCACATTTATCCTGTCAGTCCAGGGATCAAATAGGCAAGCTTCCTGCCAAAAGCCCACTTCTCTAACACTGCCCCCAGTCTAATAATAACATTGCAGTAACCAGCATTTGAGATCAAGCAGCCAGATGATCACACAACTTTTAAACCAACCCCAAGGTTAGCTGAACTTATTTGGAAGAGAAAAGACAGGCGAATGGGAACATTTATAACCTAAGCTGTAAACATCAACCACAGTTTACAGACTGACTTCCTGGCTCAACTTCGACCTGCTGCGGACACAGTTTTTTTTTTTTTTTTTTTTTTTTTTTTTTTTACTTTGTGCTAACACTTGTGTTAGTGAAGGTTAGGTGTGCTCACTTTCAGTTTTCCAGAACTTTCTTGTTACTCAGACTTAAACACTTATCTTAGCTGACATGAATGATGGTCTAATCTACTAAATAAGATGCACGTTTTAATAAACCTGCTGTAAATATCCTTTTATATTAGGACTTGAAAGTTATGACTGCAGCAACCATTTTATACTTTTGTTATGACGATTGTGACATAAACAGTAAAAATATGGTGTTGCATGTATTTCCAATGCACTGCCTAGACAGATGATGTTGCACTGCAGTCCGGCAAAAGTTAAACTCGAACCAGGTTCAACTTTGTTGCTGGACGACCTTATGTTCCTTTGCCAGAGCCCCTTGTGTTTGCACCCCTGCCATATGATGGACTGCCCTCATTCAAATGATTTTTTTCACACGTGCAGAGCTGAAGTTGAACGCAGCCTAATTCCCACTCCCAAACCAAGCAGGCAACACAAAGCCCATTCCCTCTCTGCAAATCACAGGTGTGTTACCTCACACAAATCACTGTCAGACGAGGGGGCATGACTGACAGGCCTGACAGCCTTTAAACTGACAACATGTTTACTTACACCTGGGAAATCTCAGTCGCTGCACTT
Organism: Chaetodon trifasciatus; assembly: GCA_037975065.1. NCBI lineage: Eukaryota > Metazoa > Chordata > Actinopteri > Chaetodontiformes > Chaetodontidae > Chaetodon > Chaetodon trifasciatus. Next base: position 1,215,233 of record JBBMOE010000007.1, read on the forward strand.
AAACAATCATTTTATCCTCAGTGGTGTCACTTAGCTAAAATCTCTGGACAATAACACCCATAGAATAACGGTAACTCTAAACATGTCAGCCGGTCCATTACAATAATTTACAATATTGCTAGCAGTAACGTAATCAATACAAGCATGCAGAGGGGAAAAGCTACCTCAGTGCATTGTTATATTGCCTCACACTACAAAATATCAATAGCCAACATGTAGCATTTCCAACAAATTCATTTGCTCTGCTTATCTGAATGTCAGCGTAAGGTTACATTTGTCTTCCGCTGACAGCTTATGTGTCGTGCCATGTTTTTAATAATGAACTATCAATACAAATGACTCAGAGGCCCAGAGGCTCCCTACATGACAAGATATGATATCTTATTGCCCTTGGAACCCCACATTAATGCGGAACTTCATTTTCACTTTTTTTTTAATGTTTTTTTTTGTTTGTTTGTTTGTTTTTGTGGGCTGCAAGTCTTCAAGTGCTGTTCCACCATCACTTAATATCTTTAAAACTATGAGCAGTCTGACCTGCAGCTCTGTCCTGCAGTGGTAGCTTCTATATCTTTACGATCAGGGGACTTAACAATAATAAAAGCGCTTTGTAAGTGGCTTCTGTTTCAGAAGCCTAAAACCCCTCACCACCCACTGACCTTCCTGAAAGACCCCATAAGGTTAATCCCCAGGCAAATAATTGAATCTTGACCTGGCTATTATTATCTCCCTCTAACCGCTCCACTCTGCAGGAAGTTGACCTTGTAAAAGCCCCGGGGCCTCCCTCTGGTTCCCCCACACACTAATGGACAGACACGCACAATGCTACAACACTTTCGTCCTTGTTCAACTACGCCGATACAGACAGCCGCAAACATGAGTCTTTGTCCTCGTATGAGCAAACACACACAACCTCCTGCAGACAGATCGAACACAGGATGAAATACAAACCTAAATAACACAGTTACAAGGTGACAATGGCACATACACACACACAGATGAAATACTGTACACTGACACCCACTCGTTCACACACTTTGTCTGGGAGGGAGGAGTGCACCATCGTCTGCCAGTGGGTGGTAGAGGCTGTATCTAAAGCGATCTCACAGACCCGTGACTGCTGCGAGAATGAAATCACACCTGGCACAGGCCGCCAACTGGTCAGGCCTTGACGCACACACTCACACACACGCGCCTTTTTTTTTTTTACACAATTGAAAAGTACACTTGAGTAGTCAAAGTACGCTTTGACCACACTTGGCGAACTTACGTCTTGCACATTTGTGCTCACACATACACACATTAGACACCATATGCACACGTCTACTGGTGGTCTCAGTCTTCATGGTCCTCTGGCTTTTGTAATTAATTTGAATTCTCATCACTCCTGTGGGAGAAGGGAAGTGCATGTTTGAGGTCTCGTAGGAACGATAAAATAGGGAGAAAGAAATAAAGAAAACAGTGAAACAAGTGTGAGAGCAGTGCAGTACAGGCCTCACACACAACCTTGTCTGCTCTCTGCACTACGAACACATCAACTTAGACTGTACATTTATTCATTAACACTCTACATCCTACTAAGACAACACTTTTAAGCTTCAATTTTCACAGTTGTATTTAACATTAGGAATTTACACCATTCGTCATTAAAGACTGTTTAAATTCTCATTTTCAGTCGATAACAGCAGCTAACACACAGTAGCTGCATGCTGTGATACTCATACAAGCTGTGTCATGGCAGGCAAAATCCACCAAGCCACCAGCGTTTCATAATTACTTTAACGTGTCATTAGAATTGATCTCAGCATGATGTTCAAACAGGATTGACTGACTTTCTAGTGATCACAGTAGCATCATCATAGAGCTCATTCGTTATTGTGCTTCAATTCATCAATGGCAGATGTTTACCTGTATTCCAGTATTTAAAAAAAGCTTGACTGTGTTGAGACAGAGCTGTCAATGTAAATGAAACACCACTATGAGGTGTGATAATTGGCTGCTGGGTTACAATTTGCTACCATGGTCGCTTCAATGTGCAGTTTCTCTCATAGAATTGCTGTGGTTACTGTGGTCTGTGCCAACAAAATCCTTCAGTGGCTGCTCCTGCCCTGTAAATGGAAGCAGCCGATGGCTGAGAATAGCTTTGAATGAACTGGTCCTGACCTTCCGCTCCAAGTCATGGTGGATCTAATCCTTGCCAGGAAAAAGCTCCACACCTGTGATGGCTATACAGCACCTCGATATTCAGCCACCATGATTTTTTTTTTCTTTTTTTTCCTTCACATTTTGCAGCTTTACACCGGAAATTAAAAGGATTTCATTTATTGTCAGTAGGCCCCACCTCAAAGCTGTGTGGCATATCCCACACAGATCTGGATCTGGCAATTTCAGATCCAACAAATGGATATCAAAGGAGGAATTCTAGATAGGAGAGTTCAGATGCAGAACTATGAACATGTACTTTATAGACAGGCTCTAGAAGTTTCTGTGTCAGTATTTCAAGAGAACAGTGTTAGACATTTGGAAATGGAAAAGAAAAACATGGAAATACCCAGATTTCTCCTCATAGTCCATCCAACCTGAACAGCCAGCCAAGAAATACCTCAGTCAGAGAGGCAAACCAAGAATCGGAGGAGCTGTCTAACAGAACTACAGATCTGCTTGGCTGCTATGGGAGATGTTGCTGAAAGAACCACAGTGACCACAAGACTTAATGAATCTGGACTGCAGAGTAGCCAGAAGGAAGCCACTTCCAGGTGCAGAGGTAAAGGCTGCAGCCTAAACATGGCAAAAAGTCACTCGAGAGACTCTTGAGGGGAGCAAAAGGCAGAAGAGTATGTTCTAATGAAATGGAAACTGAACTCTCAGCCATAAAACAAAGCTCTCTGTCAGACGGAAACTGGGCACAGCTCATTACCCGTCTAATAGCACTCCTACTGCGAAGCATGGTGGTGGCAGCGTCATGCTGTGGAGGGGCTTTACAGCAGAAGGGACTGGGAGACTTGTAAGGATGGAAGGAACAATAAATGGAACCAAATGAGCTAATTTTCTCAGAGAACTTGCCTCCAAGAGTGCCCAAAACCATAGGTGAGAAGCAGCCAGTAATGTCTGAAAGTGAAATCAGCACTGGAATTGCTTCAAAACAGGGCTGCTGAAGTCCTATAGCAACCCAATAAAGGACAGAATTGAAATCCACTGAAAATTCTGCATAATGACTTTACAATGTGACTGAGCTCCAGCTTCCCACTGGGAACTGAGAGAAGTCCAAAACCTTGATGGCTCTTTAGTCAGAACTCAATGCTCTTGTTGGTCTGTCAGTTGGTCGGCCGGCCCACCACTTGCAGATATTGGATGGATTGGTGTGAAATTTTGTATGACATTCAAGGACCACAAAGATTAAAGCCTACTGGCTTTGGATCCTTTTACTTTTCCTCTAAAGCCATGAGGTTGTCGTTTTTCATTGTTAGTGACATGTCTCAACAACTTTTGGGTAGATTGCGGTAATCCTTAATTTTCCAATAGCACTATCAGCAGGTAAAAGTTTTAATTATCCAGTAAAATATTGCCATCTACCAGGCGGATCTATACTTAATATCATTCATGCTCCCCTGAGGTTAAAGAGCACTGACCTTGGTAATCCATTGATTTTTCTTCTAGTGCAATTATGAAGATGACATTTCTGGTTTTTAGTGGCTTCACTTGACAACAGTTGGATGGATTGCCATGAAATTTTGTACAAACATTCATGGTTACCAGTCAATTTAGCTTAAAGACGTGGCTCATCCCCTGACCTTTCCTCTAGCGCCACCAGCAGGTTGATATTTGTGGGTCTAAGTAAATTGTCTCAACAACTGTTTGATGGATTATCACCATTGTGAACTGTGGGGATTCCCTGACTCGTTCATTTAGTGCCATGTTCGTGTCAATTTTTCAATTTGCCAAATTCTTTGGTTAATATCTATAAGAGTTTGATTTTCTTGACAGTACACAACCACACAGAGGCACTAGCACGCCTGTAGACTTAGGCTGGTTGGAACACTGTCTACTGTTTAGTCCTTTCTGAATTAACGTGTGTTAACTACGAAATCCAGAAAACATCCAGGAAGTTGAATGCTGAAACCACAGGCTCTGTACTTTGCACCAGTTATTTAGTCAGGTACATTTAGTTTGACAGTTACCCACAGAAACAGAAGCAAAGCCACAAGAGCTGAGCTCTGTCTTCTATCTGAACTAAGATCAAATCAGAAGATCAAAAGAAGATGTCAGATTTCTATTGGAGATACAGCACACACACAGTCATCAATGTGCAAATACACACCCTCACATAGCCACACATACATGCATTCATATAACAAATTTAAAACCTATGCAGCCATGCACAGGCATGTACACAATATCACCATGTTTCAATCCCTCTTTTGCCATTAGAATGAGGGGAAGATATAACACTGACAGCTATTTGTTTCACTAAATAGTGGCCATATTAGTGTTACATGATTTATGTGGTAAACCCATAAACCAGTGTATCCAGAGCTGTTCAAACAGAAACAACTGACCAATGGCGAAAAATGTAAAGCATATATTTTATATCAGAGGAGCAGAGGAGGAAATACAAATTAGACAATTCAAGAAGGAATAAAGCCTCCTCAGATCTCCTCATCCTAATTGCAACAAATGGCTTACTAACCTCAATAAAAATTTAAAGAGTATTATTTGTTGCAACATTGGAGTAGGGCTTCAAATATGAGCAGATGATTTATGTATACATTTACAGCATGTTCACAGAGGATTAGAAATATCCCTCAAAGTTAAAGCTTAATACTGGTTTGGAAAAGCACAATGCATGTTTGCACATGATGGAGAGCTTCTTACTTTAGAGCAGAGGTTGAGAAATCACAAACAATTGTGCATGACATGTTAAAGAAAAGCATACAGTCAAAACATTCAGAAAAAGGAGTACAGTTGAGAGCAGAAAATGTGTTAACCATTCCCTAAACATTTAAGCATTATTTGTTAATGATCAGCAAATAATTACTGCTCATGATTTCACTGTCTGAAAAACCTGATTATACACTGAGAGTGGAAATGAATACAGATCTATTATTCAGATCTGAACAGATCCGATCAGCATCTAAATCTTTTTTATCCTAAATCATACACACACTACTGGCATCAGTAGAAGTCACTCTGTACAGAGGTGTAAAGATCTCCCCACCAGAGCTGCTAAACATCAGGATGTTAGCATTCTGAGCATGTTAGCATGCCGACAATAGCATTCAGCTCATGGCAGTGCTTTCAGTGCAGCCCCACAGAGCTGCTAGCATGGCTGCAGACTCTTACTCCTGCTGTAAAATAAACAGATAGAAGCTTTGTGGTACACCCCTATTGTACATATTAATAAGACAAAATGTAATAAATGATTAAAAGACACAAACAATTGAAGTCCAAAAATAAAAAGCTGCCAATCATCATAAACTGACAGACTAAACTCATCATTCATCACGCCTTATTATTTGGTTCCCGAGTCCCTGTGGTATTCAGAATCCATATACTTTATTCTCCTGTAATTGAACAGCCTTGATTGAAGCCCTTGCTGTGCTTACAGTGAATAATCATTGCCAACCCAGAGACCGTGTCAGCTTTATAGCGCAAACATGCAGAAATGGGAGTCACATGGATTCTCATATCACATCAGCTACACTTCCACACCGTGCATCCTCGTCAGAACAATCCTCCCCACAAATAATGTCATCTAGCACTTTTTTGACACACACACGCGCACATTGTGTTTGAGGACTTCATGAATGCTATCTTCTAATTCAACCTCTCAAATATGAGTACAGTTACAGTAGCGTTAATGGATAGATAATGCAATTGAATTACATGGATAAGGACGGCATTATATTTCTTTTGTGAGGGATGAGACACTTAATTCTCTGTGGCTGCTGGTCACTTAATTCAGTCTGTGGAAAGAGGAAATGATTTCATTAGCTAAAAATGATGGCACATTAACTGAGATCATTGCAGGAATAATTCCAGGAAGACAGGGCTGTTATTTTTACTCTTCAGATAGCATGGAAATGTATATTATTTATTGCTGTGCAAAAGAAAAGAAGGGAAGAAAAAAGTGTGTTATACTGTCCATAAAGAATGATACCCAGCACCACTGGGACCCCCTGCAGAAGTCAGCAGTCACATTATCTCCCATAATTCATAAAACTTCCCTGCTTTGAAGTGCTGCCACCTGTTTTTTCTCCCCCAGTGCTCTTTCCTCCCCGTTATCCTCATCCTCCTCCTTCCTCTGGGGACTGTAGCTTTAATGTCCTGTCTCATCTCTCAGGGTCTGGATGCGCTTTTACATTTGGTATTCACCGTGAAACTGATCGCCCACGTGTGCCGACCTTGCAGCGGACCTGCTCTGCCTGGTAAGGCAGTCTGGCCTTGCCTGGAATGCCAAATGCTGCAGGCAAAGTGTGACCCTGGGAGGTGTCATTTTGGAGAAAAGTAAAATATCTGCATGCGTGTTTGCTACCCATGCGCCTTTGCCACTGAACTGTGCACCGAGGTTCATAATGTTAGCACTACGTAATTATTAGATATTGGACAGTGCTGGGATTTCGATCAGCTTATTTGCATCTCAGCCACAGTTGGTAACTGCAGATCTGAAAATAATTGCTCTCCGAAATGTCACTGCAGTTGTAGTATCAGAATTGAGTGAACTAGGTAACCTATTCCTCAATTCAATATAAATAATCGGATATTAAATTCTACAGTGTAAAAATATGCACCCACCATGGTGTTGCGCAGTGTGCTGAGTGATGTATTGGGTCAATAACACTCCAAGGATTCTCAAAGACCAGTGAATACAGCACTGATTCGTTCCTGTGTACACATGAAATTACTGCATGTGCATGACACACTGTGATTTTTTTTTAGCTTTGCTAGCAGCGTGGCTCTAGGAATGACAATGCCAGTCTGTCGGATCCACCACTGAACAATAATAACAACTATTTCATGGATTGCAATGAAACATGGTATATTGTAAACAGTGCACCCTCTTCACATCAGCATGTTGGTGTTGTCGTTGTGAGCTGGATAGCATGCTGATGCACCGCTGTGCCTAACTGCATGGCTGTACACTCTTAGTCTGGTTGTCATTTGGCCTTTGCTGCATCTGCCGACAGCTATTTGCATTGAGGATGGACACCTCTGCACACTGCAGCTCCATTACCAGCTATTTGGAGCTGACCACCAAACACCTCATCATCATCGCTACCTTAACTGTGATTAATGTGCTTTGCCCTGTTGGGGTTAAAACAACCGCAGCGGCCACCATTTATTGGCTGGCCTTATGTGTTTGTTGACAAGCTGTCCGGGGCACACTTAACATATCATCCAGCCTGAAAAGGAGGTTGCATGGCAGCTACTTAAAAGGTCAAGAGGTCAGCTTATTACATTACCATCTTTTAACAATGTAGCTTCCTCCGACAGATGAATAGACGTATGTCTGGACATGGGAAGCATCATCATGTGCCGTGCCGTGCGTTGTGGCTTCATGGGATACCGCACCATCGGCAGCAGTTGCAGAGAGACGTGACGCTCTGGCAGCCATTTGGGGAAAGAGAGAGGAATGCAGGATTGTAATCAGAAACACATGTTGGTGAGTGAGAGGACCCTGTCTGTTGAGGGAGGATACCAGGAGACAAACATAGCTCTACACTTGGACACACACACAATCTCATATACACACAAAGGGCTTTGTGAAAACATACCTAAAGAGGCAGATGTAGGACATGTCATTTATTTTGCTCCCTCCTCAGCTGGATTTCAGTTCAAACTGAAAACAGTGCGAATGGAGCAAGGGGAGCACAGCCGGCCTGCTCAGCATTTAGCAATAAGGAGCAGTCAAAAATGATAAAGTGCGGATACATGTTCATTTGACATTAAGAATAGTAGCTGTTTCTCCCTCACTGTAGCCACAGCTACAGCCATCCTCGCCCTCGACAAACCGCGGGGCCTGTGCTATATATACAGGCCAGAGAAGCATTGCAAAAAGGCCTGGTCATCAGTCATTTCCAATGTGAGGGGCCCTTTGGCATATGTTACAGAGTTAAGATGCTGCTTACATGCTGGCTTTATGTGCTGACAACAAAAGCAAATTGCCTGAATAATGCACACACAATAACAGTTTAATTATTATATCACAATGGTAGGTTGTATCAGTAAAAGCTGTTCAATAAATACACAAAAAACACGCATAAAACAGAAGTGAATAAGTTGTATTTCTTTTTTTAATTCCATTTTTGTTAGTTTATCACCAACTGTAAATTGTTATTTATAGTGTTATGCAGCCCTTTCCAAAATTGGACACAGCTAATTTTATTTCCCGGGCTACTAAGCTTAACGATAAAGTGAGCCTGAAATTTATGGTGGTTTCCACTGGCTAACCAGACCGGTCCAATAACGGTATCAATCAGGGAGGAAACTGCTGCAAGGCCAGTGCTTTGTGGAATTAAGACTCTGCTCCTGACTGCACAGCTCCCCAGAGCAGAGCTGCAATTACATCCCAGCCATTCTGTTAGCTATGCCTCTGCCATGCTTTCGGGACTGACTCTCTCTGCACCAGTTACAAAAAAATTTGCATTTTTAAAATCTGTTTTGGTAGCGCAGGAAGCATGTCACACTATTTGAATTTTTTTTTCACTATGAATTCAATTTTCTCTGAATACCTCTGCTACATTCACATGTTTCTGATTAGTGAATGTGCCTGCATGGGTGGTATTTAATTGTCCTGCTTAGGTGGGCTCAGCATACTGTGTTAAAAGCTCTTTGTAGACATGAAATACCTAACATTGTTGGCTTCATCCAGCTGTTAAAATGAGGGTCTTTTGTGATGCTGGCAAAGGTGACTTTTACACGTATACATACCGCTTTATTCAGACATGACAGGACATTTAAAGAGCTCCAGTGTCATTTGACACCAGGTGCACAAGAGGCAGTGGTGTCATTGCCAGGTAACAGCAGTGTGATGTGTTACATGTGAAGCATGTAATGATACAAAGGAAGGAGAGTGTATCCTGTTTTCTCTGAACCTACATCACACACAGATTTTAAAACTTTTCTTTTTCTTTCTTTTTTTTTTTTAACCATTGAAGCCTTAATTAATCATGATCAGTGTGTGAATGATGCTTTTCTCATTGATTTCATCATTGATACGTAGAGAATTCTCTTTGTAGTTGTTTGCATTGCTTTGGAGTGCTTTGATTGACTTTCAAGCAAGAAAAGTTAAAAATCACTTCAAACAGGCTGTGGCACAGGGGTCCTCTGAGTCTTTTGGCTCCTGGGCCTGTGCCTCTAAAGCCCGTTCAGTGCATCCAGTCTTGCAAATTCATAATTTCATTCATACAGTCGGTATTGAAGGTTGACTAACAAAGTTTTTTTTTTTTTTTTTTTTTTTTTTTAAACACTTTAGCTCTGCCTTGTAAGGGAAAATCAATTTTGTATAGACTGAACTGACAAGAATCTCCCAAACAATGTAAAATCAGCTCAATCACAAGTTTCATACTTTGCTGGGTTTTGAGTTTTTTAATAAAGAAAGGGGATCATAGCTCGAGGGTTGGATGGGGTCTTTACTGGGCTTTAGAATAAGTGACGCAGCAGCAGTATTCATTCATCTTTTCATTTTTCATTCATATCTGGGGACTGTGGAGGTAGGTTTTTAGTAGTTATTCCTGAGGTTACACTGTAAAATGTGGTGAGAGTATGTGCCAGAAGTGTTTAGAGAGTTCGGCTGGGAATCCGTCAGATCCAGGTGATTTGTTAGCTGTTTGATTTAGGGCTTCATTGAGTTCTTCATGGGTAAGGAATTCATCTAAACCATCAGCTTGCTCTAGGGATTGTGTGGGTAGGTCCAAGTTTTTAAAAAACGTATCTGTTTCACATTGAATGGGTTCATGATGGGCCGAGTATAATTTACTGTGAAAAGTTTGAAAGATCTCATTTACAACCCCGATTCCAAAAAAGTTTGGACACTGTGTAGAACGTAAATAATGGTTGGGGGTGAGGTTCACCACTTTGTGAAAAACTGCATGGGCAGATAGTCCAGCAGTTTAAGTACGTTTGTCAATGCACAGTTGGACAGAATGTGGGGTTTTCACCATCTACAATGCATAATATCCATAAGATTCAGAGAATCTGGAAAAATCTCTCTATGTGAGTGGCAAGGCTGAGAACCAACATTAATACCGGTGACCTTGTTGGGTTGCATTTGAGCCCAACATGATTCTATAAAGGATATCACTACATGGGCTTGGGAACATTGGAAGACCATTGTCAGCAAACAGTTTGCCTGACTCTGCCATACAAAGCAAAATATCAAATTACATCCAGGAAGGCCGCTGACATCTCTGAGCCTGAACTCATCTGAACTGGACTGATGCACAGTGGAGCAGAGTCCACATTTTAAATGGTTTTGGAAATCGTGGACGTCACGTCGTCTGGGCTAAGGTTCAACCAGCATCTGTGATGGTGTGGAGGTGTGTCATTGTCCATGGCATGCGCCATGGCACCTGTCTCCCATTAAAAACATGCGGCTCATTATGAAGCACAACATATAACACCGGAGAACCCGGACTGTTGAGCAACTGAAGTCGTATATCAAGCAAGAATGGGAAAGAATTTCACTTTCAGAACTGCAGCAATTAGTGTCCTCAGTTCCTCAACGCTTACTGAGTGGAGTTTAAAGAAAAGATGATGCAACACAGTGGTAAACAGGCCCCTGTCACAGCTTTTTTGGAATGTGTTGCAGGCATCAACTTCAGAATGAGTGCATGTTTACTAAGAACAAGAAAGTTTATCATATTGAACATTAAATATCTCATCTTTGTACTAAAGTCAACTGAATATAGGTTGAAAAAGATTTGCATATCATTGCATTCTATTTTGATTTACCTTTTATCTAAGTACTTCTTACACTGTGTCGTAACTTTTTTGGCCTTGAGGTTGTATTTCATATGGATTTCTACTTATCAGCTTCTCTCATTTGTTGTAATGCCCAATATCGTCTGTTAAGTAATGTTTTAAGACTTCTTAATGAAAAATTTAATTAGGAATACAAGTTTGTTAGAAGTCAAATCCTTTATTCAAAATTTTCCAGTTCTGTTGCTGTTTTCTCCTGTAACGCTGTTGTCCTCTGTTTACTGTTTTGCTCGTTTCCCATAACAGTGACAGCAACATTTCTGAAGTCATCTCCAAAGAGGATGCCCACTCTCTGTTATCGGAGTGTTAAAGTCAGGGTCTTGGCTGTATTAAATCACCATCTCATAGGGAGACAGATAAGCGTTTATTTAATGTTCATTTTAAGAAAAAGGACCATAATAAGAATTTTCTCCAGATGAAGGGTTTCTCATTCTGCGACTATGATTCATACATTATTTGATTACTTCAGTGGAGTGCCAGTTCCTTGAGTTACAAGAAGTACTTGAGCGGTGAATTGTGGCTTTGCATTTAAGTCTCCAGCAATTCTAATATTTTCCACTACAGGTCTCATATTTATTAAACAGATTTCATTGACATGAGAGAAATGTACCACAGTGATGTTAATGAGGCGAACAAGACACAATTAATTCCTCTCTGTGTAGGTGCTGTGGCCTTCCGTTAATCTGACAGCATTCAGTCCAGACTACAGAAATGTACAAAATCCGAGTTAAAGTAGTAACACTGCCACTGTGGCTTTTAATGTGTATTTCTTTGTCTTTCACAGTAATCTGTGTTAATACACAGCTTTCTAAGCTGCTGAAAATCTTTGCGTGTGCTCGGAATACTGTACAACATGCTTTATTCATTTATAATCTTATCGATATATCTTAAAACAAGAAATGTTTTCTCTGGTGATTCAATGAACAAGCTCATGCAGTCGATGCTGTTTTATTAGGATGTTTCATGGTTTTGTTTGGATGCTCTCTCCTGTCTGAATACGATATCACTGCCGCTTTTGTGACTAAAATAACCTTTCAGCTTTTGAAAAGCAAGGATGGCAGGGCTGTTTTCTCTCTCAGAAAATATGTTGTCCTGACTTTTACCCGAAAATTACCTCCTCAGCAACCAGTGGGGCAGTGAAGGCACTGCTGTAGACTTGCAAAGTGAGCTGGCTTTTGTTCTGCTTCAGCGTGACCACACCGGGTAGAGAAATGTAGCCAGACGAATAACCAAATCCAGATTTGGTACTTAATGAGGTGTGATGTAACGCCTCAAGACTGTGGACATGAATTGGGTCTGAGGGTGAAATAAAATAAACAGACCATGCTGGAGCACTGTGATAACATGATCCTCTATTACATTAGAGGAGTCTAAAGTGAATTGGTTGCTAAGTGTTTATAGTGAATTGTCTGGTTATTACTTTAGCATGATCATCCTAAAGATCTCATAATAGCACTTGATAAAAGTATTTTTTCTCCACAGGGGCTTTCATGGTGGAGGGAAGTTCACACACTGAATTCTTCCCTACGGTAAACTCTGTATGGCGAGATGGCATATATTTGTAGTGGAAGGGATGTTGAACCATTGCAAATTGCTTACATCTTTCACTGCACTTGTTCCTCTGGGAGCTTTTCAACTATTGAACAGAGAAAAAGTTCCAACAGCACAGAAAGAGGCTGCTGTATCTTTGCTTTCTATTCATCAGCTTAGTTGAAAATGCACACTGCCTGCTTTTTGTTCATAATATAGCAAAATTTTTAGCTTTTTTTTGGCATGTAAATCATGAAGAAATTGGTTGAAAATGCACATAATTGCGTCTGAACAGTGATTGTCCAGTCATAGCTTTGCAACCATATGGGCATGGCAGGCCTGTCAAGCTTTGGATTTCTCTGAATGCTAGCCTGCAATCGTTAGCATGCTTGGCTAACTGGTTTATTACCTAATTACAGTTGTAAGCAAGCTTTACTTTCAACATAAGGAGCATACACTAACTACATGAGTTTGTGGAGTTATGCAAAAGAAACACAATGCACCATTGAAGACGAGCACTAGCGCAAAGTAACAAGCTGATCTCATATTTTCTTTGCCATAAATATAAGAGCCTAGAAGGACCACCTAGTTGCAATGCAATACAATAAGGGAACAATGTTTCACTCTTTTAGCACAACATCATATATGTATAGTCATCAAGTGCATATTTAGACCTCTTTATTAGGTTTCTTATTTTAAATGAGTAAGCAAAAGAGTAAAAAGTAACTAGAGACAGTGTTTTATACAATCCATAGTGCTAACATTAGCTTAACCAGCTGGCTTGTTAGAGCTAATAAAATACAGCAGTAAAGGACTGTCCTCACCAAGAACATTACCTATAACAATAATTATAACTATATCGTTTGAAAATGGATGGATGGGGGTCCACAAAACAACTATAATGACAATGGTAGTGGTGAACGGCTAATCAAAATCCATCCGAGGCATCGCATTCAACATGGCAGATGACACCGTGGAGAGACTCCTCACTAAGGTTCAAAGAAACACCCTGTATAATAAAACATTATATTTTCTTTTTATATATATTACACTAAAACATTCATGTTTTTTTTTTTTTTTGCCAGTGAAACAGCAGTTACAGGTCATCAATATCCATTTTCCTAAGCTGTCGACACAGCTGGAAGGTGCAGCATGTGCTTGGTACCATTTTTTACAGTGTGTTAACGTTCATCGGTGTGGATGCTCACATCTTACCGTTTTTGTTATTGTTATAGTTACCATTGTTGATGTGGACGGCCCTTAACAGTTGCCAGCTAGAAATAACATCTGTGCTTTTGTTTACCTCTGTCTGAAATCAAGAATCCATTGTTTCAGAAACTTCTCGTAATTTTGAGTGGTAAACCTGTCACGTACAGTTAACATTGTACATTGCATATGTGTGGAAATGGAAAGGCTAACTGACCGAATGGCCGATTGGCTCAGGAGTGAAGGACATGAGTTTTAATTCTAATGTGTTGTTCAGTTCAAGGCCTTTTTCACATTATGACTGAGAACAATTAGCAGTTAGGCTGCTTGGCAGCTATTTTATCCCTTAAATGTTCGTTGTCTTCACACCTTGTATGATAATAATGTCAAGGAGAGGGAGAAGTCAAAAAGAGGAGAACAAGTCAAGAGTCAGAAGGACTTTCTGATACAGACCAAAGAGGGGAGGCATCCTTGAAGTTGACATCGATGTGGAGAACTAATCTGGCTGCGGGCTGTGATTCAGACCCAAGGTGAGCCCTGTGACATTTTGAGCTGATTAGGAATTTCACCAGCCTTAGCCTTTTGTGTCGTGTCAACTACTCTGACATTGCATTACGCCGTTTCATTATCATGCAGTCACATCTAATAAGGGCACCGTCCTCCAACCTGGCGAGGAGCGTAAAAATGCCTCTTTAATGCATGGTGGCCTGAGAGGAGGGGTAAAAAGACAAATCAAGCCTGTAACTGTTGATAAGTGCGACTGGGCTTTTGGCCCAGAACAAATTGCATTACTGTCACATTATGTCCCTGGTATGCATGAATTAAGCACTGACTGGGTAACTCTCAGCCCTCCCTCACTAACTTCCTCCCTAAACCTTCCTCAATTTCTTTATCATTTATTTTCCATCATGGAGGAGATGAGGAAGGCCTATTCACTGACTTTCTGCTCCTCTTTCCATCCTATTTGCATGGGGAACAATCTGACACTTTCACTGCTCAGCTGTTGGAATGTGAGAATTGCACTGGGAGAGGAGTGTGGTTAGTCGATGGCCTTTCTGTGCTGATTCAGACATTGCAAGATGATGAGAGGGTTCTATAGTCAGAGTGACTCCTCAGCCAACACTGCAGCACTAAGTCCAGATATGCATTTTTATTAACATCAAATGTCAGCCTTTTTGCGGGCTCTAAGAATAGTGTGTGTGGCTCCAAAAAGGTCACTGTGCCCCCTGGTTGGAGCAGAAAAAGGCCAAAGACATTCAGGAGTTTGATTTCCCTCCCAATGGCAAGTCTAAGAGCTCTTGTCAGACTTTCCCAAGCCTTGGTGTGTCATGCCTTGACTGACATCTCGTCCAAACAGATTAATGGTAAGACACATCCATATCGTCACCCTGGAAAGGGACAGTCTGAGTGGACAAAAGCAGAATGGCCCTCAGGGACTGAGCTGTCTCTCCCCGTCTCATCCTAACAGCCTGTGTGTGCCCTCATGTACGCAGACTTGGCTGCTGATGAAGTAGACTGTTTTAGGTAGACAAACAAGCCCTCTGTATACTTCAGAGTTCACAAAAGTCACATCCTGCAGAAGAATGTGTGCACAAGATATGAATTTTGCTGAACTGACTGATGGGACTTTGGCCAACCAAGTGGCGAGAGGGGAAGGACAGAACAATGTCATGGGACCAAAAATGAATTTGACTCATCTATATCGGTCTAATTGTTTGTTTCCCGAGAGATAAAGCCAAGAAATGACACAATGGGACAGGAAAGCGGGTGGAGGTGGGTTCAGTTTAGAACACACTCTTTTTTTTTTTTTTTTTGAAGTAGAGAAGCACGACATGACCTGCTGGCTGTCTTATGATGAAGAAGAATAATGGGATATGCAGGCTACCATATAGCACGAACATATACTGCACTACACTATGCATCGTACCGATTTCATATCCACGTCATGTCATCACTCTCTCCTCCGTCTCTGTGTCTCTCGCTCTCCTGCCATAGGCACAGAAAGCTGGCTATTCTTAGCTGACTCCCCCGCAGGTGAATTATGGATGAGATGAAAAGCTCATACTGATATTTGGCTGATCAAGTATCATGCTAAAATGCCACTTAAAGTGTGATATTGCTCCCAGGGACGGAGAGTTTTCTCCCCCACCTCTCTTCAAAGATGCGCAACACCACCGATAGACAGCGAGGGAGGGAGAGTCGTATCATTGAGGCGGCTGAACAGACGAGATATGAGGCAGACAGCGAGGGTGACAGACAAACAGCCATGGTCATTGGGGGCAACCAGTAGGGAGAAACACTGTCTGGGTGCAGATAATAAGCTGCTGCCTTGCTGGGTTATTGCAGCACGAGCAAAGGCGTATCCCACAGAGACCTCAATTCTCCGTCACTTCAAGGCATGAACAGCCCGTCAGTGGCTGACATGTGACTCAGCTAGGTGTGTCTTATAATTTTAGAATTTATGACTTCTTCCTGATTTCTTATCATGTCCCTGGGAGGACTGGCTTAAATAGCCTCATAGACAGTGTGCATGTCATACAGTTTGAGGTAAATGCCCATTCATTCATGTGAAATCCCATGTGCTTTTATGAATTATCCTGCACCTGCATCTACGTAATCTTTACAAGGTTATACTCCACGATCAGTGTAAAGGTTATCTGTAAGGCAGACGAGTATTTATTTGGGCTTCGCTTAAGCAGCTCAAATCGCAACCTTGAAACATAACAACAAGGTGCATCTCAATGGTTTTTCCATTTGCACGTGTTTACACCCATGAATTTATGTATGCAGTTGAGATTAGTTGACATATATCTCTTATTGGCAGTAGGCTTGACAGCTTAACACACTGCAAATTAAGTAAACATCTGCCAATAGTCAAAACACAGGCACAAAGAGGAAAAAAAAAATCCTCTCCAATTAGCAGCGTTTAGAAAAGGTCTATATGAACCTCTTAGCAGAAACTGCTGCTAAGAGGTACATATTCATCAACATGACAATACAAATGTGGCACAACGACATATGCTGCAGATATACAATACACAACCAGTAGCAGAAGCGTGCTACAAATTCAGACAAGACAACCAAGCCATGGCCCAGCATGTTCATCAGCTTCCAGTGTCCCCTTGAATCATCATTTTGTAATATATTTCCATTTTGTCTGTGCAGCCTGCAGCATTTTTGCTTATGTTTTCTATGTCTGCACAAATTTTATTTAGCTGCATGTGTCTAAGCAAATTAGTGAAAATGTTTTCTTGAGGGTTTTTGTCTGCTGCATGTGTTTACTTTGGTTGCATCGTGTAAATATGGACGCTTCTGCAACCAGATGCAAGGCAGTTCTTTCTTACCTGACACTCAACACACTCCATGAATGCTGCTCTTGTATCCAAACATAAGCAGCAGTGACATACTGTTTCAGTGGCTTCGGAACAAGTGAAGTAGAAATGGATTTAACATACATGTTGCAAAAGTCAGGCACAATAAAAGAAGTCAGCAACATGAAGGACATTAATGAGTGTGAGCTGAGAGTTGCTGTCCAAAACAAGCCATTTTTAGTCTTCTCATGAATTGGATACTTTTCAGTGCAGCTCCTTACTATGACGACTGCATATGTGTGAATTTAATTACCTCTCAAGGGATTACCTTTGCGGTGAATGCCACTTTCAAAGCCTCCTTGATGCCAAACACAACACGACCCATGCAGGTGTGGCCCTACTGTTCACAGGGAACCGTCTCGCTGAGCGGAGAGTGTTTAAGCACTTCCAGCAGGGGTGCTAAAGAAAATCATCTCAACCATGAATACTAAATGACTCAAAGTGTACATTGGTACATCTCAAATATGTGCTTGGCCCTGGTCCAGTGAAAAAGAAATATGACTCCTGCATAATATATAGAAAATGAAAGGCTAGAATGGTATTGACATTGGATTTGCGAGATGTCTTTAGTGTTGCTGGAATTTGTTTTGATTCCGGATGTCTGTAAAATTCCCCCCTTTTCTCCGGAAAGAAATGGATTTGCGGATGCTCCATGGGGGCTGCTAGATCACTGTCAGATGTGACACAGTGTAAGCTGCTGTTTGTTTTCACAGCTTCTTTTCATAGCCGATGAGTATGCTATGACATGACAGATACAGGGGAGAACATCAGTCTTGTGTGCCCTTCAGAGATGTCCCCTGGAAATGAGTGTTTGTAAGATACACAGAGACAAACAGAACTCCTCTGTGCTCACTCCTACTGCGCTTTAATGTTTTCACAATGTTGCACATGCTTTTTTCCCCTCCTGAAATAAATCACACATTGATGCTGTAAAAATGCTCCACTCGCCCAGGTAGTACCCAAGTGCGCTGGGACCACTTATTCATTCAGCTTGTAAGTTACTACCACCGGACATGATGAAATTTAACCTCTAAAAACTAATAATATGAACGCACAGGCTGCAGGAGAAGTCATAGGATCTAAATGAATTTGTCCAGAAAAAAAAAAATTCCAGCCACCGAGCTATGTAAATGTATCCACAGCCAAAATCACTTTGGCTCTTGCCATCCAGGTTATTTACGAGCTCTCATTAGCAAATGACTTTCACACAGGCCTGTATACTGTATCCTCTCCACTTTCACTTCATACTGTAAAAAAGAAAATCCACAGAATTAATGTTCCGGAAAATATAGCCGTAATAAAAAATGTTGCGAGCTCTCGTGCGCCGCCAAAAATGTTCCCTCTATTCACTCAAATCAGCACAATTAACCTGCAGGAGAGAACACGGTGTTTCAATTCATTACCACCGCCCACAGCACGACAATGGGCATCTGTTCAGTGAGGATGCATTTAGGAGCTGCAGACTGACAGGGATTCTTACACTGTTACTGTGGCTTGACTTGAAACCAATGCAGGGTGCTGGCTCGCAAACAACGGCTGTAAAATATGAACAAAAGCACAATAAGATCTTTATTTTAGCATGAAAATGGTGCTTTAAGTTTGTTTACAGATCATCCCAAAGCTCCAAACTTTCCGCGGTGCCAGGCAGTGTATCAGCCTTATCATAGGTGATACCATCTGGCGAGCCAGGGCGAATGATTGAATGACTGCTGAGTGTATGGCATATTGCCACCTGGCAGTTGGATACATTAAAGCTGTCCCGAGAGAGTTAGCTCTCCCTCTGCCTCCGCTGACATCCTCAAGACGCTTCAGTTGAGCATGTATCATTTCCGAAGCAGGCTCCACATCATCATCTATACACAGTGACAACAGAGCTGCTGTGGGAAAACATGCTGTCATACATGATACAGATGCAGCATGGTGTCTCAGAGACAATAGCAGGGCTCATTTTGGGGGGGACAGTGAGTTATGACATCTGTATGCTGGCAGCGTGAAGTGGCAGTGCTTGGGTTGCACTGGGTGGTACAGTGGAGATAATATGCCGGCGTTGTAGAACTGTCTCTTTAATCGACTCACTTGGGAAATAACTTGTAGCCTTCAGTGGATGTGACATTCTGCTGTTACTGTCTACAATACTTCTGAACTACTGCCTTCACCTGCTGGTAGACACAAGTTTCAGTTCTCTTTTATGTTGTGACTTACAATATCTGTTAATTCTAAACTACCACGTTAAAAGTAGGTACGTTAAAGGTCAAGAGATTTTTGCTATTACCTATTTACCACTCACGGCAGAACCATTGAGATCCTTTACACCAGCAAATGTAGTTATACCTTAATTCAGAAAAAAAGTAAAGTAAAAAAAGTAAAAGTACTGCATTTTAATCTAACTTAAAGGCTCCCTGTGGAGTTTTTTCATGTCAACAAACAAAAGGTATGTTTACTTTCAAAGTGCTCCACATAAAACATCTGCAAAATCAATTCTTCCAATATTTTAAATTGTGCATTGTTTACATCCATGTTTACAAGGCAGCAGTCTTCTTCTTCACTACCTTTGCTGCCACGTCACTACGTTTCTCGGCACGTTACCACCACTAACTGTCAATCAGTGGAATAACATGAAACCAATGTGCTGCCAACTAATAACATTAAGATGTTGTGGAGTAAGCAGTACAATATTTCTTCTGAATTGTAGCAAAATAGACATATGAAGTAACATTAAATGGAAATACTAAAAAATATTTTGAAACTGCGCTTAAGTACAGTACTCAAGTATATGTACATTCACCAAAGTGTTAACACTTTCTATCCCTTTAATGGATAAGACTGACATTATTCTATGTATTGTTACAGTCAACAAATCCCATGATAAGACCAAACCAACGATGTTTTTTCTTACTCTCAAGCCTTTACAACTTTCCTACCATGTTTGTGACTCTCAGCCAAAAGCTCATTTCTTCTTACAAATATAGTGTTTCATTTTTTTTAAAGAGGTAAAATATTTTCCTCAAACAGCTGGGCACTGTGAGCGAATGTTACTAGAACAAGAGTAAATAGTGCGTTTGATGGGGCTACTTTCAGCTGCAGGTTTGTGCACAAACAAGTATTCCAACATAAACTCCTCTGTGTGTGTTCATGGTAATGAAGGAACATGTCAGCCATTGTAATAGTGAGGCTCATTGATGTGTTTTCAGAAGTTTATGGACAATAATTGAGCTCTATGGTACACCGACAATACTTGTTAGTGGGATGTATTTATTGTTGTTTTAATCACGTCATTGATTAAGGTTAAGGTTAGCATTATTTTAACGACAATAAAACGAATCTGGACTTGTCACCAGACTTTTTAATGTTTGCTAACATGCATGCGCCACAGAGTTCAGTTTTTCTGGCTCGCATTCCATTTTGAAAGGCTGCTTTCAGAAATTCAGTCTCTGTGGTTACATTACGACCTGTCGTCCTTTTACGGCTTGTCCAAACCAACAGTCAAACCAAAGCAGAGCCACTGCAACCAGCTGTAGTACATCAAGTAAAATTAAAAATAGACTTTACAGAATCATATTGTGAAACTGCTGCCTTTATTTGGAGGTGTTTTGACAGCTTTTCAGTGCTCAGAACAGAAGCCATGAAAAACAAGGGCGAAGGAAGATGGCAAATATCACCTTACATGAAGCTCAGAGGAAAACAATGCGCAGTGACGTAAAACAGTTAAAGAATGCAGGAAATGAGCAAAAGCTATGCTGGAATTTTTTGTTCCACTCAATCATCACCGAAACAATTGATCATAAAAGAGAAAATGCAGCACAAAAAAACCCTGAACGCCACATTTACATACATGATTCAAGGTCCAGCTTTTGTACAAGAATAATTCATGTATCATTGTATTTCCAGATCTGTGCAGGTAAGCGGCCGCCTTCATTTACATTCCTTTGGCCCACGGCTCACCGGCTGTGAGTGTCCCTACAGAGATGAAGCAGGGTTTTTCCTGTTGCCTGTTGATGTCATATCCCTGCAGAGAATAAACCGAGAGTGTTTCCTGTTGATATTAGGATGTCAGCTCCCATCTGTTTGCGCAATCATATTGAAAGACAGACAAAAAAAAAAAAAGAAGAAGAAACAAGAACTGACCTCTTGCACCGGGACACATCCTGACTGGGCAGCTGCTCAACTCTCACTGACCGCACCTTCATTCTCCCACTGGTGTTAGTCCCCCGCATACAATGACACACACAAACAATGTCAGCTGCCTATCCACCTCTACCGCTATCAAGTGTCCACAGCTCCAAGTGCTCTGTCCAGTATTTGCCGCCGACATGCAGTGCAATCCAAAACAAATCATGTGCAGAAATATGACAGCACATGGTTTTGACTGTGGGCAAGTCCCAGTGTGAGTAAATTCTCCCGTTTAAGACCTGAATTAGTCATGAATCTTAAACACAAGACTCTTGTATTTCAGTGAATGCACACATGCTATTTAGAACACTGTGTTCATGCTTTGGGATTTGAAGTTACTGATAGTTACGCACCTGGAATAGACCGTACATCCAGCATGGGAAGAGAGAAAAAGCATCTAAAAGTGACAAGGTGATGAGAACCAAGGTTACATAAGCAGAGAGACACTGAGAGTGGAGAAAAATCCTCCTTGCTAATATAAATGTCAGCTCTGCACTTACAGATTAAAACTTAGAGGAAGTAGTGCATAAACGGCGTAACTTTTCCATCGTTTACAACAACAGAGGCTGTAAAGCAGACGAGTGTTTCCTCTAAATAAAGTCCCGCTGCTGATCATTCCTACGCTCCCTGATTAATACGACAGGAAGCCTTTACATGAAAGCACATAAAACCACTATGGAGACTATTTCCTGCTCCCGCAGTCTGAATTGTCCTCCATAGTGTCAGTGGATCGGTAGCAGCTCTGAGGAAATGGAGCTGTGTGCACAGATGGGAGCCCACACAGCCCCACCTCCGACTGAAATGACAGTAAAATGGTACATGTGTGTTTGCGTGTGTGTGTGTTTGTGTGCACAGCCCTTCCTTTGCTGCTTGCATTTGTCACAGTCTGTATTTAGGTATGGAAGGTCATCCATGCATGTGCCTAATTTGTGTGCATGTGTGTGTCTGTGTGGGAGAGCTCAGCTTGACTCCGACTGTTGACACTGGCTCGGTGACAGTCTGAACACTCTGCTGTGTTGACGAGTGGGAGTCCCGCCCCGCCTGCCCCTTTGTGGAGAATGAATATTAATAATTCAAAGTGATCTCAATCTCGGCTGCCTCTGAGGCTGTTACCCATTACCCTGGGATGAGCTGATATTGCTGTTGCATGAAAGGCCACCGACAGGCAAAAGGCAGAGGAGGAAAACTGTGATGCCGCTAAAAGGCACCCCTGAGGTTTCTGCTATCAGCTCAACCGGGGTGAAAGAAACGTATTGCTTTGAGAAGACAGACAAAAAAACACTCAATCCCGCCCTCCTTGGTCCTGGCCTAGATGTGCATAAAGAAAGCTGTTTCTATTAGAAAGTGAAACGTGTATACAGAAGACTGATTTCTTCAATCTGCCAAACTGTGAGCAACACTGAAAATGACACAAATCTGTTTTGATGGTAGCTGTGCAGCTTAATCTATCTGTTTACTTGCCATCATATTACTCTGTTTCTCTTAATTCCCTGTATTTTCAAAGCTCCAGGTTTAGATAAAGCACGCTGGCAAACTAAAACCTCTGCATGAAAATGGCTTCCCGCCCCAAGCGAGACATGGAGGGTAAAGAGCTTGAGTTGACCTGATGTTGCATCGCTAGGTTTTCATGCTCTGATCCCTGTAGAGAGACGGGATGATGCCTAATCTAACTCGCACTGCTAGACTAATGCATCTGTTTCACCCTGCTGGCACATGAACTACCTTAATCTGTCCAGGTGATGTCACATGATAGCAGTCACTGAAGCAGAGACACAACCAGAAGATTAGCTGTTATCACATTGATGGCGTATTGTCTTTGACAGCTGAGGGGGCACAGGTAAATACAATAAAGGGGATAAGGCTTAGATGTCATTATCAGATTTTTGTCCATTATGACTATCGTGATAGCATCTTACTCACCACTTCTCCCAGACTCTGGCAAGAACCGCTTCAGTGTAACAGAAGTCATCTCAAACACTTGTATTTGAAAAAGTGCACACAGAAATCCCTTTGTAGCAAACAGCACAGCAGAGCTCATGCGGTTTTGATTTGATCTCTACAAAACATACCAAACCAAAGACTACAATGAAAACACTTATGTTACATGTTTTAACATCCAGGGGGCATGTTGGAAATAAGCCTGACTGGTAGAATTTAATACCAAAAGCAGATCCATGCAAACTACACCACAAAATAACATCAGTTCAGTGAAATATAACCACAACTTAATGGCTCAGGGAAATTTTCATTAACAACCTGTAGCCTTGATCTATAAATAAGTTTCAACCTGACATCAGAAAGCTGAACCTTATACTTCTATATGGAATGTATATGCAGCCTAACACTGCATGCTAACATGCTCCCTATCACAGTGTTAACTTACTTAACTTAGCAAAGTATAATATCAATGATTAATAATGATCACAATCTTGGTTTAGCATGCTAACATTTGCTGATAAGCACTTAAAGTGCAACTCAGGCTGAATGGGAATGTATTAAATTTTGTATTTTGCAGATATGTGGTCATAAACCAAAATACTGGACAAATGAAACTTGTAACCTAATGGTGGCGCTCGATGAGAGGCCAGAGGATCAACAAAGTTATTACAATTCATCCTCAGAGAGCCATAAATGTCTACAATAAATGTTAGGGCAATCCATCCAACATTTTCTCAAGACATTTCACTCAAAACCACAAATGTCAACTTCATGGTGGCACTGAAGAAAAGTCAAAAGACCACCAATGTCAGTGGGATTCATCCCCTGGGCTGCAGGGTTCTGGGGATGGCAGCTTTTGGCTACATCATTTAGGATGAAATACAACCAGGAATTTGTTTACTAGTGAACTTGCCAGCTAACTTAGCTTTTCTGTATATAATGCATGCAGTTTGTTTGGATTAGAGTAGGGATCTCGTTTGCTTTATATGTAGGTAGTGTACATTCGAATGAATTTGTAGCAAACATGCAAAGAAGTTTCTGAATGGCTAGAATAAAATTAAATGCACACCATGCAGTTTCCATCCACTGCAGCTATACGACAAATGAATACTCCAGCTGTGGCTAATTGCTCCACAGATTGACCCAAATACGATCGACTTTGGCAGAAAGTGGCATGTGTGCAGGTTGTGTGCAGGCTCTGCTGTACACATTTATACAACAGCTACATGGATTTCATGGGGACTGCGTTTCGTGTTAACTTTTGATTGTAATCAAAGAGAAGTGTTTGAAAAGATTTCTGTTGACCTGAAGTTTTGGAAGCGGTAGGAGGCTCATGCTTCTGGCTCTGATCAACGTTGTTATTGCCAGAGTCTGTGTTTCCCACATCTCTACAAAGGAGGTTGTGTTATGATGAGTCATAATGGACAAAGACTTTGAGAAAAGTCGACAGTGTTAGTCATACAACAATGTGTCCTAAATTGCGTAAAACAGCAGGAACAAGTTCTTTCCTGGTTAAGCTGCATTCAGAACTTAAAGAGGGTTAGGTTTACAGGTCGGCAGCACCTGATCCTCGTTACAGCTGTTTCTCAGCGATCTCTTAAAGGAAATATGTGAACCATTTAACCCCGTTTGAAAGGTCAAAATCTTTCCTGGCTCTAGTGATAATTAGGTACATCCAGCAATGAGGTGATTCAGAGAGACAAACTGACCTGAGTTAAGTTGAAACTGTCAGATTGGATTCTTAACAAGGCCCACTTTCGGTGGATACCGTTTAGCAACTGTTTTGTACTTCCTGAGAGGCTGTCATGCACTTAACCTCAAACAAAGGATATCCCCAAGGTTTTGGTTGTGAAGCCAACACAGCAAAACACAACACAGACGAAGGTGTGTTATTCTGACAAAGCACTTTTGTTATGATGATGTAATAAAACCTCAGTTTTTCTATTCAAAAAGCCAGACACACACGATGAGTAGAATCTCGCTCAGATTCAGAAGCTGTGCGACTGTAATGCTCGAATAATTGCCCCCCGAGTCACATGCAGGTTTACACTCCCCATCCACAGAAATAAAGTTCACCCCAGTATGTGTGGGCAGCCACAAACTTAACATGCAGTCTGAATCTCGCTATGTTATCACCGCTCTTCCATTTCCCCGGTTTGCACAAATCCATATTAAGCTGTGATATGTCTTTGGGGTTTGGCACCTTCACACCTTCAGCGTGGAGGAGATGAGAGTCGGCCTGTTAAATATTAATGCAGGGCCAGATGCCCGACTGGCCGCTGGCATTTATCTTAACCTGCTCCAGCAGGTGTGAGCCCAGCAGGTCCCATTGGCATCCAGGAGGAGCACTCAACCTCTGGATCATTTAGAGGCGTTAAAGGATTATATCTGTGCTGAACCGAGACTGGACCAATACACCCGAGGGGATGGAGGGAGGGACTCGGGGAGAGAGAGGAGAGGGAGAAATGATTGTGTCTTCTCAGCAAGTGGGGAGAGAGGGAGATGGATGGGGTGTGGTGTGCGCCTGGGCAAACACTCCCTGCTGTTTGCTTCTCTCTTCCCATTTTTCTCCCAAGGGCAAACAGAGGATCGAGCGAGCTGCAGCTGTCTGAGTGTGAGAGTGTGTGTGTGTGCACAAGCGGGTGAAGTTGACCTCTGTGGCCTCTACATAAGTAGCAGGGAATCACCACCAACAAACCTCCCTCCTGGGGCCCTTGGCCACTGGCCCCCATCATTAGTCCCTCGAGAGCCCCAGGCAGCGCCACAACCCCCTGCCACCGTCTTCATATTAACAGTAATGAGGACACCGCGGCGAGGGGAAGAGGAAGAACGAGAGTATGTGTCACTGCAGAGGAAGACAGCATTCGCTGGTTTGAAAACACAACAGCGCTCAGCCCTCTTCTCCTCACCCATCCCATTCCTCCCTTATTTCTTCGCCATGTGCCTCTATTTTTCTCCTACAGGGTGTCGGAGCAGTGCGAGTAGTGAAATGCAGTCCATCATGTTGCTGCAGCATCTGTCCCAAGCACATGATTTTCAGATCATCAGGACAAGCTGCTGAGAATATGGGAGTGTGAGATGAGACAACCCGGTTGCTGTAAAATCAAGCAGCGGTCCATTTTTAATCTGGATAGCATGCCATGCCACCGTGATATACATTAAATGATTTACCCAGTATGAATTGGTTTCCAACAACACACACACAAGCAAAACAAGCCAGGTTGGAAGGCATCACTCGGTTATTTTTTTAGAAAAAAAAAAAAATCTTCTTCATAATAGATTTGTAGCTTTGAGACTGAGAAGGATCCTTGGCTGTCTGTTTGGAGAGTATATTTGATTCAAAGACAGGGGAGAAGGAGAGTTTGTAGGGAGCCAAAGAAAATAAGAGCACAGCTGTAGAGAGAGAAAGGTTATGGCTGATCGAAGGTAGACTGCACACTGTTCTCTTATCATTCTCTGTTGATGTAAGTTTATGAAAAATGGCAAAGAAATGATTGCTTGCTCCCTCTCAGCTTCTAAATATGTACCAAAAAAATGAATCTGTTTGTTTAGGTGTTCATTTTCCTATCAGGGTCTTTGCAAGTTAGGACATTTGAATTGTTAGAACGTAGCTTGTGACTTTAAGGTTTCCGGCTAAACACCCCTGGACCAGTTGGGTCCTGTAGGTGATCAAGTAGGTGGCAACTGCAGAGGTGCCCTGTTAGTGAGGCGTTTAGCCTGAAGCTATTCAGGTGTTCCCAGAAGTGAAAGTATGGTGAAAAAAACAGGCACACTAAAGCATGACTAACTTCTGCTGAACCACAGCCACTAAATACAGTATATACAAATTATCCATTAGCATGTATTTGCAGTCATCTATTTGGCATACATTTGTTGGGTTGAGTCCAGTATTCACTCTTCTTGTGGCTTTGTTTTGAGTGAGGAAAGTATCTGGCTCCTTAGATGCTACATGTGCCACTATGTTACCAGCTAGTTGTCAGATTTGTCTGTCTGTTTGGTTGGATGGTAAAGTGGTCCTGCTAAAAACTGCTGCAGCTACAAATGAGGCTGATGAGAGCAGTAAGACTGCTGAGGAGGTCCACAGAGTCAGTGTTAATTATCCGTGACTCACTACAGGCAACACCTTTAGAGTCATTCGATTCATTGTCATTATAAAATACTGTTCATCACAAAAGTGGGGAAAAGGGAAAACAGGAGTGAAAGAAATCCTGGTACTTTAAAAAAAATGAACAAAACATACATTTTGTCGAAAAAAACCTGCAATTTGAAATTTCAGCATTTGGTAGCATGAAAAGGCCACAAGAGAGATAGTGACCTTACTCGGTATTCAAGGAATTGTTCCTTTTCTCAAGACAGTCTCTTGGCATTTTAAGCTCTTGCCAGACTCTGACACGCTGATGTTAACAGTAAGTGTCCTTTTGAAATACATATACTCTTCGTTTAAGCTGAAAGGCCTCTATTGTGGGAAGCTTTACTCCCTGTACCCTCTCAGAGTGAAAGGGGCAGTGGGTGAAGGTCATCACTACTGGGAGGAAATGTAGAAAAACATTCAGCCGCTCTGTATGTGTGTGTGTGTGTGTGTGTGTGTGTGTGTGTGTGTGAATTGTCGGTCATGCCTAGAGTAGCAGATGGGCATTCTGTATGACTGATGGCCTTGTGAAACATGAAGGTGTTGTGTCAATAAACGGTGTTCCACCCCATCCATCAGCTGCCACTGACAGCAACATGTGCACATTTTCATCCGTTATGCTTTGTGCATACCACACACAAGAACACGTCAGGCTGCACGAATAGCCCTGCACACGCACACACCCATTTAGTGTACCTGTACAGTATATACACAGCAACACCCACAGAGACCTGCAAGTCTACACACAGCCAGATGCAGCACACATACATCCACCTCTTCTGCACACTCTTACTGTACTGTACTGCTTTGCAACAGTCTCACTGCATCGATACTGTTACTTATGTGGGAAAATACGGCACTGAGAAATAAATCTTGTCCAACAGAGCATGAAGGTATTGAGTTTTCCACGTGTTCTTACGGTTTCAGCAGTGAGGGACTAGCGCAGCTTTACAGCACCGGGTCTCATGTGAAAATCAGCTTTTTCCAAGTAGTGTGTGGGTTTTCCCCAAGTTTAAACGTTTTCTCTTGTTTCAACACCAAAGTCAGTTTGCTATACATAAATGTCCCAAGCTCTTTAGTGGTAGCACAAAACCCACCACCTACTTACTGTGAACTCATGCATTTACAATTAAAGGAACCAAAATGTGTATTTTGAGTGTCACATCTGCTTGTGGATAGCTTGCTCTTTTGTGGTGGATGACACACCTGTAGCCAGCCCTGATTCCAACTGTGACCCAAAAAAATGTGTCCAAAAGCATCAAAACATCCCTATCTTATGTCCACTTTAATGCAGTTGTGAATAGATTTTCAATGAAGTTGTCCATTAAGGATAGTTTTGTTGCACAACACAGACTTCAACATAAGTATTAAAGGGACAATTCACCCCCAGATTCCCTGTAGTGCTATTTATCCATCTTGATAGTTTTGGTGTATCTTGTCGAGTTCTGTAGATGTTTGCCTTCTCTTAAAAATAATGGAACCAGATGGCACTTGTGTGGCTCAAAGTTTCAGATAATACATTTGAAAAACTCAGCAATGTCTTTTTCTATCTATCTTCTTTCAACCAAACAACATCCACTAACCACGTCGCCGTGCAGAAAGAAGCTTGCATCTACTTGCCTACCCCTTGTCTGGCATTGATAGCTTGTGGAGATTAGTTTATAGCTAAGCAATAGTGCTAGCTAACGTTACAGCTCAACCAAGAGGACACATTAATGTTTACATCCTTCGCTGTCACGGACACAAGCCTCCATGAGTAGATGCACGCAATGATACAATTGGCGGGTGTACTTCAGTGGAAGGAAAACAGTTCCTATATGAAACTGCTCACAGCATGGTCTGTGGGTTATCTTGAGCATCCATGTTTTAATTTCTGGCAAGAGACATTGCTGTTGAATGTTTCAAATGTATTTTCTAGTGCTTTGAGCAACACAAGCTGAGTGCCAGCTGGTTCCATTACATTCAGCAGAAAGCTGTCATCTCTACAGCAGATAGCTCCAGAACTCTGCAACACACACCAAAACAATCCAGATGGATCAATAGCACTACAGGTAAGAGAAAAAAACATTTTGATTTGAGGTGAGGTCCCTTTAAGATTTGTTAGTGTAAGGACAAACTTTTAAATTTAATGTGGAAAGCACCAGCTGATTTTAATTGTATTAAATGAATGCAGAGTATTTGTTGAGCTCCTTATAATTGACTGCAAAGTTTTCTGAACTTACTTTAAGGCAAAGCACCAGTGGCTATGAAACAATGGGCTTTATTGTGTGATCTTAATGATTTCTGTGCACATTCCTTAGAAGATTTTGCAACTGTAATATATGGACTGTCTTTTGCAGTTAAAGAAAACAGAAAACTCAATATCCTCAGAGGTCATTTTCATCTCTCGACAGTCTGTCTCAGCAGATTAAATCATCCTCCACATTAGACAATGCCTGTCTGTTTGCTGTTTCTCTGTGTTTTTCAGACAAAAATACACCCACAGCCCCTGTGACATTATTACTCGATCTATGGAAGTCTACTTCCAAATGTCAGGCACATCCCTCGAGGAATGTCATACAACCTCCGGCTGAATATTAGATGAGGAGGAAAGCATTGGTCCGACTATACAGGCTACCCTCAGACTGTTAATAAAGACCAGACAATCCTGTAGGCTGCTGGATTCTAACTGAATGTTTTCAGCATGCTGCCAATGGAGATTACAGCGAGAGATTGTTGGACAAACCACTGTAGCCCCCAAATCATGAACAACCTCCATTTCTGTTTTTCCAGAAGAAAGCTTCAAATCAATTTTGCCATTACATGTGTTTGTTGTGGTATCATCGCCTTCTACATTTTTCATTCCTGGCGCTTTTCTCGGCCATGTCGTAGCACCTCGCAGGCCACACACACACACACACACACACAGCCGACGTGTTCAGACGGAACAGACAGGCAATGATGTTTCCAGAGATTATCGCTAACAGCATTACCACCATTACACCTCTGTATAGTACGATTTGCTTTAACTTTATCCCTCTTGCCAGTCCACATTACCAGTCATATTGATCATTTCTGATACCTCAATATCTCCTTCCTGTCTTAATGGTTATTCTTTGTGGTGGAGGGTTCACCTGAGTGCTTTCTGTGGGAGTGTGAGCATTTTCACATATACCGGAGCAACCTCCAATTTTCAGCAAATGCCAATAATGCCTCATAATACCACAACAAAGCTAAAGTAAAGGTAAGATAATGTGTTCTGTGCAGTTGGTTTTCAGAGAATGTGATAATCCCAGTTTCAGTGGTTTCGAGGGAAAAACAGAAAATTCTGGTGATGTGGAGAAAACTGATGCAGCCAGTTCATCTGACACTGCTCTGGGTATGTACTGCAGAATATGAAATGTATTCATTTTAATTCCAAAATCAATATGTCTTTGTGTTTTATCATTAATATTTTATTTTCCTCTGATTATTATTGCATTCATGGTTGTGATAACAGTCAAAGTGTTGGTTTGGAACAGCTTTGATCCTTTTAAACAGTGGTTCCCCACATAAGAGCTGTGCATTGATGCAAGGTTTCAGATCATTGGATACCAGGATGCAAAGACACGGTATGAAAAAAAAAAAAGGCTGAATAATGTTCAGTACTGACTGCTAATTAAAGTAAGGTAACCAGTCTGTCATCAGCAGCTCTCGACATTCAACAGTCACTGTAAGAGGACACTACCTAATGCTGCTGTATTTTGCCAAAAAATCACCTCTTTCACTTCAATGGGAAGTCTTTCTGCTTCTGCACATACAGAGGGCTCTAGCAAAAACAAAAAAAAAGAGGCAGGGTCATCCAGCAAAACAGATGAACTCACCTTGGCTCACTTTTTGCCCCAACACCACGAGACATTACCTGGCAAGCACTGTGGTGGCCAATCAAATGCATGAGAATGCACATTCCTGGTAGATTACTTTGTAACTTGAACACTGTAATTCTACTGTTTACCTTGCAATTGTCATGACAGAAGTTATTGTCTCTTGTCTCAGGGTATTATACACTGTTTCCAGTGTGTTGTCAGATTGGGGGTGACCAAATAATAAGCCAATAGAACTGCCCCTCGCCTCCTTGGAGTGGTGTGGCATTGAGTTCTGTAAGCTTGGCTTCACACGTAATGACTGATATCTAATAGCCAAAAATTAAATAAATGAATAAAATAAGTTCATTTTCATACAACCACAATCAATTACTATTCAGTCATAACATGTGAAGACTAAAGCAAAAGCTTCCAGAAGGTAGACTGGGTGGAAATCAATTTTCATTATTCTAACTGTTTTGGACTTGCCTAATTGTACTAATAAAACATACATTTTTATTAGTTGTCTTCCTGCACCTATTTGGCTTCATAACACAGGGCTTCTTCCCTCCCAGTCCTCATAAAAGTAGCCCAGTTTCTTGTTTTTAATTAGCTCCATGCATGGAAACCTACATGATTTGTGGACCTGCAAACAGACATCAGTGTGCATACTGATGTGGTGTGGAGAATAATTAAGCCCCCCAGTCCACAACTCCATGACAAAAATTGTTACTATAAAAGCAGTCCATGGTGCAAAAAAGGTTGAAAAACCCGCTTTAAAGGGGCCTTGTTCTTCTTTCTTTAGTCTTGACAGTTCCTCTTTTTTCTTACGTTGACTTGCTTAAGTAATGTGTGCTGTTTGGCCATGCATTTACACACCTCACTGAGCAGCTCCACTGGTCTAGTGCTGCTACCATCTTCACAAATGTGTGACATGTAAAAGCAAAGTGAGCAGACAGATGGACACCCAGACTGTTTGGACGCCCCCCCTCATTAAATCCTCCTCGTGCAGTTGACCCTGTGAGACCAAGAGGACTCTATTCAGAAGCTGGCAGTTTATGCAGCAGGACTGGGCTGCCATTCATCACTCATGGCAGGTTAGACCATGTGCACAATCTGTTTATATCCATAATTATAAGGCATCAACTTGCCCATGAGATGCGAGGGGTCAAGAACATCTGCTTGAAGTGCTCCAGGAGGATGGCTATAGCTACTGAGGTCCATGGGTTACATGTCTGGTGGGAATAAATCTACTGTGATGGGTGTATTAGGTGTCTTTGTATGTGAGTGGTCAGAGGCAGAGTAAGCTACATATCTCTATCTGAGCGGACACACAGAGAGTAGAGCCTTGTTGAGGCTTAATATTTCTTCTAGAGGGTTGGCAGCAAACAGATCGTATTCACATGGCAGCCATTATCTTCTGACATACTCAAGGTGTGAAGCTCAAATGTTTTTATCAAATGGAAAATGTCATACTGCTGTGTTTCTGGTTGCAAGTCATATAAGCGTAGGAAATCTGCTAAATCTTTCTCATTTCACTGCTTTCCGACCATGAAAATACAGAGAGACATTGAGCAACATTTCAAGGTAAAACTACTTGATAACCCATTAGCTACTGTTGGACAACAGCTAACCAGACCATTCAACTGCTTCCTTGCTAACACTGATCGTGTTACACAATACGATATGAAAGGCATATATTAATCCTGGAATATCAACAAACATATTGCACACATTTATTTAAACCTGAAGTAAAACACACTGGATGTAATCAAGCTTGCAGTGTAACATCCTGCTGTCTCTTCACCTGACCTCAGAAAGGTTCTGGTTCTGGTTAAGATCTGGGTGTGTTATGCTACTACCAGCTAATGTAGCTTCAAGCTGCTATAGCCTCACACAGAGATGAGGAGTGGACTACAAAGCTCTGGCAAACCAATCTATATCTAACTCCACACCCCCATATTTTTTCCATTTTCAAACTTTTCGTCATCAGCCCTAATCGGTGCTGACTCAAGTGAGATCAGTTGAGGCCATGTATCAGACTTTGGGTGGCTCCCTCTAGAGCCACAAAGGGCTGCATACAACGTTTTTTCACATATGCAGTCATACTCCCTTTAACACACTGAATTCTTTGTCTTTGCAAGGACTAAAATCTTACCATTATGATAACAATAATGCTAATAGCTTGCTGCTCATTAGCTTTAGCATGTCGGGCTTCTGTGTTCCAGCTGTCACTGTTTGGGGGTCATATTATTCAGATGTTACTTCAGTCGTCCCTTTTTTGTGTTAATAAGAGGGCTAATTTGACTGTACATCTTCACACACTTTAAGTACTTTAAGGAAAGATGAAAAGGCAATATGTTCCCACGTCATTGCGTGGCCCCACTCCACTTGTAAAATGGATGCCAGAATTGTACACTGCGACAAAAGATTTCTGGCGTGATAACTTTCCAGAGTCGTAAAGTCCTCAATATTATAAACCACTGTGCAGTGTTTGGCATGTGATAAGCCTTTGAACGTATGCATGTGTTACTATTGGCAGAGAAAAAAGGGAAATGAAAGAGAGGCCATGGGATGTGTAAACGGTAAACAGAATAATGCAGAGAGGAAAAAGGACATGGAGGAAACAGACCCACATAATGCACAAGCAAGCCAGTGAGTACATATGCATATTGAGGTAGAGCGGAGTGAGAGAGACGCAGCCTAATAGCATAATGATATTAATGAGAGACCATTCATCATGCAGACTCATCACTTAAGTTGATGAATACCAGCAATTTAAAGTAGAGACTCAAGTGGAACATGCCTCTTGCTGCTCCACTAGCTAACCTTTCAGTCTATTATGCCATGTGTCTCCACAGACTTAAAACTGAACAAACCGATACGACAACTGCTGAATATTTACTCAGCCGTGTCAGCAAAAAAATTAAAAAAAGAGCAGCGAAGCATCAGTGGAAAAAAAAAAACAAACAAAAAAAATAACTCAAAGACAATCAAGAATCCAATTATGCACGGGGACGCATAGTCTCACATTTGCGTGCACATGAGACCTCACGCAGAATCAAACCCCAGGAAACATCTCGCTTCCCCTCTCTCTCTTCTAAGTACAGCATAAAAAACACATTTTAATTAGATATAGTTAATTAATTAGTCCCATCCGTGAACTCTTCTGCATGATTGCAAAATGCTGATATGTTCATTGCTATGGAGGAATGGTAAATAGACACATAAAGTTTGAAAGTGATAGAAATCAAACAGCTGAGGCCTGGCTAATTAAAGGGATCTAACATTAGCTGATTAGGGAGAAAGCTGAAACCTTATCTGGAAACTTCTGTGGTGCAAAAAAAAAAAAGAGAAAACATGCCCTAATGAGAAAAAAAAGAATGCTGTGTTTGCCCCTTGTAGCAATCAAGTCAGCCGTACATGAATAATTCATTCATAAGGAGGCATTTGTTTGTGAGTCAGTTGGAAGATTTAAGGCGTTTAACTGTTGTTGTGCTTTTTGTCTCTATTTTTCCTTCTTTTTCGCCTTAGTTAAAAAAGATCACAAGCGGCTGCAGATGTTTTGTGTTTGCGTTAGCTCGAATCCTGTTTGCCTTGTTTTTTTTCTCTCGATGGGATTTAACTGAAATAAGCTTTAATGAATGGTACTGGGTGACAGAAAGAGACAATTTAGATTCAAATTGTAAGTTTGCGCTGACACGTTCAAAAATAGCAAGAGGACGCTGCTTTACGGAGAGGGAAAAAATGGTATCCTCGCAGGTCCACAAAATAAACAAATCTATTTCTGTTATACATGAGTGGAGGAGGAATATTTTTTAGGAGCAGAAACGAGGTTCTGTGTTTCCAATTTCTCAGCCTCTGAAAACTTCATTCATTAAAGTACAAAAAATGGTTCTACAATTTTACTTTCAAGGCTCCAATCTCCATCCCTAAACCAATCAGCACTATTGTTTTGAATTTTTTTCCTTACACATGCCTGGAGATAATTACCATTTATATATTCAGTGCTATTAAAGACAAAAGAAAATTGTAGCTGCACTAATTTACTCAGAAATGAGCGCATTTGTAAAAATGTCATTTTCCAATAATCCAATCACCTCTTTGTACAATGCATGCAGGCATGAGTGGATAGATACAGAAGAATTCATTTTCAGAGGTGAAACAGTTTTTCCTCTGGCAGACAAAAATCCATCAACTCATCCGAGTCTCAGAAAATAAAAGTCAGGTGGAGAAACTGCTCCCGTCTCAAAGGCAATATTTCAGCGTTGGACCAGTAATAACAGCATGTGGGAAGAATGTGCTTAAATCACTCAAGCTCCGGGGATACACATTTTTGAACACTGGAGTCCGACCAGACAAGTGTTTTCTTTTGTGTGCAACTGGCGAGACACTGTTTTTTTTCCCCAAGCTCCTCTCAGTCGCTTTCATTTCGTCCGACAGCACTTACTTTGAGCTCAGACAAAAGGCACAGAAAAACAAAAAAAATGGAACAATCAAAGGATCCTGATGTTTAGATTGTTCACCGGGGGTGCTGACAGCTAAGCAGCACTGTGTGACTACAGTGAGATGCACTTTCACATTTCCCTTCTGCTCGTGCTTCCTGTCAGTCTTGCCCTGTCATCCCGGCTCTCTGTGCAACGCTCAGTTTCATCACTCTTCTCTTTCTCTCACCATCTGTTTTCTCCTTCCTCTATCTCCTGATCCTCTCTCTCTGTCTTTCATCCTTTATTCCAGTACACAGTGATTCTTGCAATAGCAGTAGGCGTGCTATCAGACCCATTAGTCCAATATCCTGGTGTTGAACTGGGACGATGAGAAATGGATTGGCAGTGATGCGGGTTTTGTGCACTGCTGTGAGGTGTGTGTGTGTGTGTGTGTGTGTGTGGGCAGCGATGAATGTGATGAGTGTGTGGTTTAATGGATGGCTGTGAAAAGTGTGTGGTAGAGAGGGACAGAGAGGAAGAAAGAGCAAGATAACAGGAAACTGAAGTAACATGAATGTGTTTTATGTGTTAAGTATATCAGGAGGATCATGTGTGCTAGTGTCTGTACATGTGGAGGAGATGAAGAGGTGAAGTCATCCTTAAACTGAAAACTTTACTACTCTTTAGCCCATTAATGTTTAACTACTGTAGATCAGCCCAAATGCAGTTCATCAAAGCTTTTTAATGTCTCTTTTTAGAGCAAACAAGCTCACTGCATCAGGGATGGATTTTCAAACTGACTTTGCTATCAGACTTCATAAACAGCTACTGGGGAAGATCGGGTTTATGATGTTTATTAGAATTTATTAAGGGATCACAAGCAGATCTCCACTGAATTTCCTCATCAGTTTCACCATTTGTTAGACAGAAAACAGAGTTCTCCTGCCTATTTTACCCAGTCCCATAGTACCAAAGCTCAGCTAACAAAAGTCTTCTGTGAGAGCGCACAGCTCACTGCAAAGAAAACCAAACTTTAGAATTTGTCTTGGATTTTTAGAAGTTGCTGAAGTTAATGTAATAATTGGCCAGGGAGTGAAACCTTGAACCTACATAAAAAAAAAAAAAAAAAAAATCACATTAGAAAAATTACGATTTTTATTGCTCATGTGCTATAATTAAATTCAGGAGCTTATTTAAGTTAAGTGTGGCAGCATCTAACATGTTACCAACATCTGAAGTAGCACTAAACGCAAAGAACAGTCAAGATTGATGAGAATGTCATAAGATTTGAAGGTATTTGGCTTTAAATCAAAGTATTGGATAAATGAAATTTTAATCTGATGATGGTGCGAGATAGAAAGAGATCAGAGATCACCAAAGTTATTAGGGTGCACAGTCTGAGGACCATGAATATTTGTTCAAAAAAGTTTCTGATGGTGGCCTATGTGGAAAATCAGGGATTCATCCTCTGGGTACCATGAATGTCAGTACAAAATTTCATTGTAATTCATTCATTCAATAGGTTGATTGACTGGCCGACATTGCCATCCCTCGAGCTATGCCTAGCGTGTCTAATGAAAATCCTCTGATCCTCTAAAGCACTTGAAGTGATGAATTTTAATGTTCCTGCTAGAAAAAAACAACAACACAAAAAAGTTTTTTGGTACAAATAAAAGCACCATACGCAGCAGTAGCCCTCCTGACTAAATACACAAACAGCAGCACCTACAGGAACTGTATCAACACAAAAATCAAGGAAAGGGGAGCAATTTTTCCACTAATAGGAAGGCAAGTGTGCTTAAAAGGGAACAAAAAAAACAGCATTAAAAAGGACTGAAGAGTGCTCCAGATGCATCAACATCAATCACATATTGTTATTTGGAAGCAGCTGAACTCTCGGTACAGTTTTACTGATACATTAAAAATGCTTTCCTTACAATAACAATAATAAGTCTTTGTCTGTGCAATCATCAACCCTAACCAGGTTATTCTAGGTAGAAAATATTTAACAATAATCAACAAGGGAAATACTTTCTGAGTAAATGTGATACATTTCATTGTACAAAGCAATGGAGAAAATTTAGCTGCACGGATAATATAGATATCTTGTTAACCTGAACAGAGGTACTTTAAGAAAAGATAAAATGATTAAGACTAAGATTAAGACACCCATTTATTAGTCACAGACAACACAGCATGCAGAGTTAGGGGGGGAAACTGCACACGCCATGCTTATGTGAAATTCTTTTCTCCGCTTTTAACCCATCCTGGCAAGTCCTTCCTCAGCGGCAGACCCGGAACGGTGGGCTGCCAGCTGACAGCGGCGCCCGGGGACCCAGTTTCTTTTGTCTTTTTTTAGTTTGGTCAGGTGGTGATCTTCTTGCATGTTTTTAGTGGGTTTTTTTTAAGGAGGATACCCCCACACAGAAAGGCCCCTTTTTTCCTCAAGCAGCAGGCACCGAAGCCATGGTGGAGGACACACCCCCGGCGCCCACAGCGCCCCAGGCGGGAATCGAACCTGGGACTTTCAGTTTTGGCCACTGGTGGCGCCATGGAGCAATGTTTGGTCAGTTGGTCCCATTTTTGTTTTTATCATGCACGCTCTCTTGTTTTCCATCTCACTGTTACTTTCATGCTCTCCTGCTGATAAACAGCATGGCATACAACATGGATTTAAACAATGCAGGATTTAAAATCAGCATAATGATGCACTTCAAGTTTGGTTTAGACGTGTCACGTGTGTGCGACACGAAACGTCACGCGGATTGTGCAGACAGCTGTGCTGATTAAACAGAAGCTCATCTGTTCCGTCAGACTTGCATGAGACGGAGGGCTAGAAAAACATGGCTGACGCGGCCTGTGTAGACAAGTCATTAGACCTCATGGATACACATAGCTTTTTGGTGGGTACCACCGAATGTAAACATAACTTTTGTTTGTTTGCAAGGAAACTACACAGGGCACCTTTAATGTTATGGAGCAATACGTAACTGTTCTCAGGGGCTTTAAAACAAGAAAGAGTCTTGTTATAGCAAAAGAAAACTTTGTTGTTAGAATAAGGAACTGTACAGATTTTTTCATGTTTCTGTGACTGGAAAGAACGGCCGAGGTGGCATATATCTGCTCTTCTGTTCTCCCTGGTGAGCGACTGTGGCATCTCTGTCGGACTTCTTCTTCTCACTTCTTCCTCATTTATCACTCCTTCCAGCAAAGGAATCTTCCTCCCTGCGTTCCGACACATCCACCAGCTCCATAACTCACCCCTCTGACATTTTGACAGCCCGATGAGTGTGTGTGTGCGAATATATGTTTCTCACTGTGTGTCTTGTGTGGGCCATCTTTCAGCTGTGTGGAGGTCTTTTCATGCAGGCAATTCTGAATTGGTGTGAATGTCTGTGCATTAAGCTCCCCTCTCACCACACACACACAGACACGCACACACAAAGGCCTTTCTGTTCAGTTCCAAAAATGTATCACAGTTTCCTTTCCGAGGACGTGACGGGACAGGTGTGAAAGGCTGGAGGCAGCCTCTGGCATAGGGGGATAATGTAAACAGCCAGGAATGTGATCCACATCACAGCAACTGATTTAGGAGAGGGGTTTGGAGGGGTGAGAGGTCACTCGCTGCACTGCAACAAAAGAAATGAAACATTATCCCCGTGACAATCAAACCCTACTTAAGATGCCTTCTCAACCAATTGCCATTGTCTGTCAACTTCCAGGGCGAGTAATGGGTGCTTTTAGCTTCGCTGGTGATTTATAGGCTGACTATGTTACAAAGAGTTCACAAGCACAGCACATGGAGGGTCTTGTCAAACACAGGAAAAAAAAAATGACAATATAATAAAGGATCAGCTCATGCAAATTACAATAAACACTTATTATGTCTTATCTCTTGAGCTATGTAGATGGTTTTAGTTTCATTTCTCTGGATTTTGAGCTCTCCATGTCTGACATCTCAGCCTCCGCCCCAATGCAATGAATGTAACACAGCGCAGCATTGAAACAGCATTTAAAAGACTTTAGCAGCAGCTTGTCTGTTCAGAGACATTGTCCAGGTGACTCTGGATAATCCCCAGGCCTCATTATGAACAGTTTCCACTAGAACTACTGGACGTGCTACAGAAGAAACATATCCTCTGAGAAGTTTTGACATTAACTGTTTCTTTGGTAGAAAGTACGATATCGTTCCAGTAAAAACTGTCAACAGTGAATTCTGTGGATTATCAGGACTAACTCAGGGAATTTGAAAACAATGAGCTGAAAGACCATAAACCACTCTGATGTTAATACTCTGTTGGTTCATCACTATGAGAGACCCCCTTTCACTTTGATCTGCTGTTAATAAAATTATTGACAAGGACGGCTTTAATATTGACATATTTTCAGTTGGGTGAGATAATTCCATGCACATGCACACACATCTATCTTTGGTTAAGGGGGAGTTCAGTTGAAGCAGGACAATGACCAGAGAATCTGCCTTGATGAATCTCCCTGCTCTGCTAGCTCATCTGTTTGGACTGACAGACCAAAAGGGCAGGAGGATTAGTCGCTTATTAAGCAGGGGAGCTTGCTCTTTAATCACTGGTGTTGTTTAGGAGACAGGAAAGTGTTGCCGTGTGCTACCAATGCCACTTCTTGGTGCCTCCTGAGAGCGGCAACTGTGACGATAACAGAATCCTAGAAATGATGCCAAACTAATGTTGGAAAGAGCGACAAAGCAGGTTCCACATTTTGATGCTTATGTGTTCTCAGTTCTCACCTACCTTGGTATGAAAATATATCTGGGAAAGGCCAGGAATAAGAGAACTTAAAACAATATGAAAATCCCCTACTTATGCACCTTATATTTTTGCCTCTTAGCATTGCAGATAAAATGTCCAGACGATGTGCTGCTGGGATTGGATCTCCTGGTGCGATGAAGCATGTACGTTCTTCCCACATATACCGCAGCTGCATCTGGAGAGGGATTCAAGTACACGAAACAGCTAATTACCACTAAGAAGATAATGAAATCTGTGGCAGTTGAGGGCATTTGAAAAGCAGTAGATTGGAGAACATATGGCAACGTACATGCAATAAGGTCTTCATTAGGTGTAATGAGGATTGCTTGGTTGGCACCGAAATGATGTAAACTGAAAGATACATTCCTAAACTGGAGCTACCCTGAGCGCCACCGAAGAGCTCCTCATCTGCAGAGGGTTTTGTCTGCTTAAGCCAGTGTGGGGGATGATTGTGCAGGTGACACGGTACCTCCAGCAATACCACAACTGAAAAAAATACCTTTATATACAACTACATTAACACGACAGTATGACATCTTACAGCCATAAGTCATCCAAAGCTGGATGAACATAATCCTTGTGGATTATTGTTGTAAGTATTAATGTTGTTTTTTTCAGAGGAGATATTTGTACATCCAACTGTATCAGATGCAGGTGTGTTGGAAAGCATCACTTGAGTCTTGAGAAAAGATCACAACATGAAGTCTCTTTTCTTTCCCTTTTCTTATATGTGGAATATAATGTGACAGATTGTCACTGCCAATTACTCAGAGACCCTCCCACAGGAGAACAGCTGTCCCACACCTGTGCTCACAATGGGTGAAGTATGATCTATTTAAGAACATTTTTTCTAAGAATTGTTTTAAACAGTTCTGACCAAGTTCCAGAGGGATTGAAATGTTTTTATGATCAATAAATAGTGAAGGTGAACAAGAGCAGTGTGCCGGATCTTCTTTACTCGAGACTAAGTATTAATCTTAAGAAACCATGTTCACGGTGTTCTGGATTGAAGTAAAAGCATGGCAACTTGCATTAACCTCTCTGAGCTAAGCTTCAATCAGGGCTGCATTAACACCTCACTGTGTCCCTGGGCAACCCAAATGCATTTTAATAATAAATTATGATCAAATGTTCAACAAATCACTCCTTGCTGATTCTATATCAGTGACCTGAATACATTTATCTGCCAAGGACTTGTTCAGGTCTGTCAGATAAGAGTTCAGCTTAGCAGCTCTTTCATGCACATCACATTCACCTCCATCCCACCACGTCAAAGAGTTCAAACATAGATAACGATGCATTTGGATAGGCACGAACCGAGCCTGTCTATAATCATATATAAGTCTCAGACTACCACCAGTAAGAGCAAATTCTCCATCATCATTAGACTCATCTGCAAATCTCTTGATTGTTGAAGATGTCACCTGCTTCTATGTCATATGGACACTGAGGCTTAATGCAAGTATTTGGTGTCACCATTGACCTTTAAACTTTGCATCACCATTACATGATATGACCAACTGGCTGACCAATGAGGTGAGGGTCTGACAGCTTGCAGTTTTACTGTGTGAGTAAGCACCAGTGGACAGGTTAATGTAAAATGAGATCCAGCTAGATATTTTGCCTGTGCAATGGGCCCTTTAGAGGACTTGGGCCCCTTGGAAATTGTCCTGTTGTTACCCTTTTGGTTCATTTGGCCCAGGATGTACAAAGGCTTGTGGTCTATTTATGCTTGTAACTCATTTGACTCTTCCTAAGGTGACATGTTTGTCATAATTCTAAAATGCTGGAATATTTATCTACAACATTTAACATTCTCCATGCAAGTAATTAATGACAGGCATCTGGTTGAAACTTGATTGAGACTAATCACAGTGGAGTGTATGGCAGGATGCTTGGGCTAAAGCAAAGAAAAGAAGAAGCATCTCCACTAGTTTGCTAAGTTGGGGTAAGTAAGGAAAATGATACATTGAATTTTAGTCTTCTTTCAATTATTGTGGAGTTGTTAGCATAAAGACATGTTATTTCATTCCATGTGAGGCCACTATATGGTGGCTACATTCACTACATAGTGAATAGGTTGTTTACAGATGACATCACGTCACTCTTTTGTTGTGGTGCGAACTGCAAATGGAGGGCCAGAAGTGATTTTCAGCATAGGAATCACTGTTATGTGTTTACATAACACACACTCAAAATGCCTGTTTTGCATCGTTAACAGTTGCTTGGATCAATCAAACCAAGAAACAGTGATTTTGGACATCTGGTGAAGCACAGTGTGTTTACTTCTGGTTTTACTTTTGAGATAAAACCACTTCTTTGTTCACATGTGACATGCTAAAATGGAGCACATGTAAAGAAATGGCATGAAGCCAGTAAACAATTTCAGTATTGTCAGTTACACAAGAACATCCCTTTAAAGTTTGCTGAAGTTAGTTAATATTAGCCACTGTATGCTATTGGCCATACCAGACCAAGTAAGGGTGCAGCAGCAAAACCCCTCAGTGAATGTAATTGAGAAAGGAAGCATGTTATTGTTTTGAGTTTAACTTTTCATTTATAATTGGAAGAGTGTGCTAATTCATCTTTCAAAAGTTACACAGTCGTGCTTTAAATGAGGCTCATGAGTTAATTAAATGCAGAATTTACAGCACTGTATGATTTCTCTCCCCTCCAAAAGTCACATAAGGAGAATCTTTGTCCAAGTTCTTCAAAAAGACATAGAAGAATTTAAAGAAAAAAAAAGAAGGAAGACAAAAGTATGCAACACTTAAATTAGCATGGCAACTTTCAGCTCTCTAACTGCAAAGGGCCTGAGAATTGTGAGACCTAAAGAAACAAGGTCAAAGGCCAGAGGCAGTTAAGAACTACTGCACTACAGTGACGTTAAGTGCAAGCTAAGGTTAAGCGTTGTGACTGGCAGGGCAATGTCAAGTTTCAACAGATCTCAGGCACTATGTGCACTGAAACTATATCGTCTCTTGTCACTGACGAGAGCAGACTGTCTTCAGTTTGGACATGTACATACATTACTGCAACTCTATCCTCCTGGCGCTTTAAAACTTCAAAACATTCAGTTTTGTGCAAAAATAAAACCAGAGTGCAGGTTCCTGCTTGTTACTAGATGACTAAGCTCAGCCTGCCATCAACCTTGACATTTCATATGAATCCGCTGACAAGTTCCTCCTCAGGTGTGCTACTGGAAATGTCCCAAAATTAAAAAAAAGATGCAGTATTTACCGGAAGCTTGTAATTCTCGCAATTATTCTCTAATGCAACACAAAGGAACTGGGTACTCTGTGTTCTTTGTTGACAGAACACTGACAGCTGAGACAGAGACAGAGGTGAGGACATCAAAGCACAGGTGGAGAGTTAGTAACATAGGGGCTGAGCAGGATGAAGGGATCACATCACCTGAGATAAAAGGGCAGACGGAGGACACACACCAAAACAAGACCACCGCATCAGCAAGGCCACAATATCTCTCACCTGTTACACGATGACCTTCAAAAGGTCTTGTTTTATCTTTCTTCTACAGAGTGTTTGGTCGGTTGAGTGAGGAGGGATGTTTGCTGCCTGCAAGTGAGTGTGTGTGTGTGTTCAGGCCTGTCTGCTGCTTTTTAATGTCGCAGATAAAACGAGAGATCCGAAGAGAAACTGCTACGAAGCTTTAGAAACTCGCCGCGTATGCTCCGTCTGAATGATCCGTGCAGGCTCCCGCTCGTTGTTTGTGCATATGTTGATACCTTTCGCTCTCGTTTGCCTCACCTCTGAATCTCTCGCTCTATTTAAAGTGACTCCACAGCTCAGAAGCCTTTGAGGCCAGACAAAAGCAACCATCACACAGACAGGATAAGCTCAGAGCTGTGTGTAACCAGATTTGATCCTGCACCATTGTCAGAGATGCTCTGCTTTATACCGTGGCCTGAGCGATGCTGCTGTTCTTACCTCTGCCCTTGCTTTGACTCTATCTGAACACTTGGATATGCAGACGGACACAGTAACAAAATGTCAGGATCATTTTGAATTCTGAACCAGGCTTTCCATTAGTTCATATTTTTAAGGTTTTTTTTCAGGATGGTGTAGTGGACCAAGCTGCTGCTGCTCTCACCTCTTCTCAATCATTAATCACTCAGGTTCTTGCCGGCGAAGATAGCTCAATCTCAAAATGTATTAAAGTTAAAACTCCGTCTGGCAGGTTGATGAATTAATAATAATGTTCATATGAATGTCTATTCAAAGTGGAGGGAAAAGTGGCAAGAATCAAGATCTCTTCGCGGCTATCACTTTGGACTTGTGATATCCTTATGAAGTATCTGAATAAAATATCATCTTGGGAATAGTTAGCGTGGATCATGCTGCGAATGTAAAACTGGCTGGAGTCACATCAAACACACGATTCGAAAAATGTATCTTTAGTGTGTAGAAGAATTCTGCTT
This sequence comes from Chaetodon trifasciatus, assembly GCA_037975065.1. Classification (NCBI taxonomy): domain Eukaryota; kingdom Metazoa; phylum Chordata; class Actinopteri; order Chaetodontiformes; family Chaetodontidae; genus Chaetodon; species Chaetodon trifasciatus. The sequence continues at coordinate 1,260,022 of JBBMOE010000007.1, forward strand.
TGATGCTGCTGTTGTTTTTGGTAGGTTTGTTCCCTCTCACTATTGAAAAGTTCTAAAAGGGTCACTGTGAAATGTTTTGTTTATGATGTGGTATTTGAGCCATGGCGCTCCTTAAGATAGTGTGTTCTTCCTAATGATAACACGTGTGCCTTTATTCAGAGAGAATTGTGAGTATGTAACATTAAGTGAACAAAAGTACTGGAAGTGTAGGTCAACACCTTTTTTTTTAGATTTTTTCTATGAAAAGATAATTGACACAGGCATAGTTGATCTAATTGCTAAGATCAGCAAGCTAACACAGTGATAATGCTAAAATGCTGATGTTTAGTGGGTATAATTTTTATAATGTTCACCATCTTATTTTTGCATGGCAACAGTAAACAAAAGTGCAGATGTGGTTGATGGGAATATCCAGAATTTTGCAGGTGCAGCATTTGGCACCAAGGTAGAAATTTACATTTCAAACCCGTTGGCGGTGCAACATGCCAGTCAACACCGGCATTTGAAAATAAGAGAAATTTTTCTGGTGTCCTAGCTCGGCCGTCCCACCACCTTTTTACCACTGTCCATATACCCCTTACATTTAGACAAGGCTACACACGGTTAATCCTAAAATCATCAGCACAACCACTTTCTTTAAAATAACAGAGCAACAAGGATTGGGTTAACTATTCCTACATTAAGTGACTGCAGTTAGATGATCAGAATCAGATGCCTGGTTGAGAGGGAAATGCTGTGAACATCTCTGCATTATATACATGAAAACACAACAGGGCAGATAAATTCAGCACTTAGTTTAAACATGTATTACTTGATGGATATGAACACTTCACTTACACATGATGCTTCAGCTGTGAGAGAGGCTGCTGGCAAGAGAGACAAATGGTAGCAGAGTGTGATTGTGAAAATGGTGCAGCATGTTTCTGCACCTCTTGGCTTATGTTCAACAGATTTGTCACTTTTCCCTCCATGTGATACACTAAAATCCATGTGGCACATTTTACAAAAAGTATGACTTTGACTGACATGAATCTCCTCCCATCTGATGAGATACTTACACAGACTTTCAGCCTTTTTAGGCAGGTACTCAATGCCTCTTATGTTCATCCCTCCTCCTCTTCTTCTTCATCTTCTTCTCCCTGTCTTATTGGTGGGTCTTATTGACTTCTCGCGAATAGATGTTACAAATAACAGTCTACGTACTGCCACTTGCTGTACTGGAGGGGAATGTAGCTACCGCATCAAAATAGGCAGTTATACCTCCCACCAACCTTTTTATTTTGTTTTCTATTTTTTCAAAAGATTAAAATACAGCAGATTTATGGGAAAATATTTAAACCGGAGGATAGCAGGAGAGAGGGGTAAAATATGGGAGAATCCCAGAAAAACAGAAGGGTTGAGAGGTCTGTGGTGTCAGAGGAAAAAATCAGTGGCTCACCAAAGTACTTACAATTCACCCTGAGGGGGACATGAATGAACATGATGCATTCCATAGTACTGCATCTCATACTACCACTAGAGGAAAAGTCATGGGATCACCAAAGTTACATCTGGGAGCCATGACTTTCTCAACAAAATTCTCTGCCAATTCATTCAATAGATGTTGAGATTTTTCACCTCATATGTGAAGTGTTTTACCAGCTGATGGTGCTTGATGAAACATCTAGGGATCATCAAAATCATTAGGATTCATCCTTGGGGCACCATTCATTTATGTAGTAAATTTCATAGCAATGCTTCCAATAGTTGCTGTGATATTTTACTCTGGACCAAAGGACTGACACTGTCACCCCCGCAGCAGAAATAAAAATTGGCAATTTAATGTTATTAGTAACAGGGATTATTTGTGTCTGAAGCATGTCAGCCACAAAAGAACAAAAAAGCTTTGATTTACACGGCCCGAAATGTGTCGCACACCAGAATTTTGCCTTTTCTGTTCTTTTTCACATGCACTATTCTAACTGTACTGACTTGGAACAAGACAGAATGCTGAAGAAGTGTGAATTGCCTGAAGGCTATGAAAGGGTATGACTTTGCCTAACTGAAGTGCATCAACAGGGACTCCCTGCACAGCAGAGCTGTTGCCCTTCAACTTTGTGTCTTTCACATTTTCCACAAACTCGTGTGCGTGTCCACCACTGCGGCGATGGTGGAATCGCTCCCCGCCTGCCTTTGCGGCCACAAACATGGTGATTCAGCTTCACAACTTTGTTCATCAGCAGGTACGGGAGACACAGGGTGTGTCTGCTAAACGGTGGGTGACCGACCATAATGATGCCGCTTTCGGTGTGGCTCTGTGTGCAGCTTGAAGCTCCCAGCTGCTACAACCTGTCTCAGCATTTCTTCTCTGTTTGTGGGAAGTGGCACAACCCGACAGGTGAGAGTGAGCTGGCTGGGAAGAGGTAAGGAATACAGAGAGGAGAGCATTCAGTGAGGAAGAAATGCTTTTGTGCAAAGGTGGGAGGATGGTTGGAGAAAAGACGAGTTTCTTGTGAAGACCACTCCTTCCTACTATAGTGTCCTACTTTTTGTCTCAGTTAGTGTCCTGAAAAGCTGATTGTGAATGATGTCAGACCCCATAGTGGTGAAATATGATTTTATTTCGTAGTGTTGAAACTGAATCAACACAGCAGATTTGCTGCCTGTAAAACCAAAGCAGTTGACTGAAAGATGATAAATGGACATGCTCCATGGACATGACTGGAGCTGCAGAGTCGGATGATCATTCTCTGTGTGTTTGTCCTACAAGTGACCCTTTCACATTACACATTGTAATTAATTAATAGAAAGTTATCGGTTAGTGTAGCTTTAAAGCAAGACTGTGAAACTGACACTTACGGGTTCAGTTAGTGCGTGACCTGAAGTAATATCTAAAGAATGTTATCATTGGCCAACATTAGCTGCCAAAAGCTACTGGTCATACCAGACCAAGTAAGGCTGTAGCAGCTAAACCTCCTGAGTGTGCTGAATTGAGCAAAGGTGTGTTTTTAATGCTTACTTAGGAACAATGTGTTTATAAAGTTAGTCTTCTCTGAATCTTGGCTTTAGGAAAGAAAGATTTACATTAATCACGATAAGATGGATTGTTTAGACCATGAATATGTCGTGCATTCCTCAAATGGATCAGCTGGTCCCTTTCATTTCTCTGGTAAAGCATAATCCGTAATGCAAATTTCTGTAATATTATATGCCTAATCTGAGCCAGAACTAGAGCTTTCAAGCTGCATTTGTCAATTATGTATGAACTGCATTGAGAAGCTATGGGAGACACACTGTTGTTCTACAAACAGGCTGACTGCTCTGAAAACCTTTGGATATTTCCTCTTTTCAGCGAGAGCTCTTAAAGCTGCATGGTCTGCTCACAGAGTGACTTGTTTTGGCTTCACAGAATTTTCCCCTTGTAAAAGAAATGCTTGGATGTACTAATCCCTCAAGATGACAGTGAAAACTGCACTAATAAACACATCCAAGAAACTAACAATTAATAGAAGGCAAAGCTCAACATAATAACTGTCTTGTCCTTTTTTCAAATCAGTTTGGGTATTCACAGAATCCTGCTGAAGAACTGAACTAACTCCTTTCACTGGTCTGCACAATTCAATTTGATCATTTGCCTTTTCATTAATCCTAGCAAAACACACTTTTCCGTATTGTTTTCAATTTGTTTCACTGATAGAAAGATTGCGAAGTTAACGGTATTGCAAAACCACACAAAAACTCCCATCAGTGATTTCAAAGTAATGTTACAAAGTAGATCCAAAGCAAAACATTTGCATAATTGTGTTTACAATGTAAAAAAATGTACAATAATAGCTGCTTTCACAGGAGCATGCACGCCCGGACCCTGTAATTTGCTCCTGTGTATGAGCGTGTGTGCGTGTGTGTGTGTGTGTGTGTGTGTGTGTGTGTGTGTGTGTGTGTGTGTGTGTGTGTGTGTGGCAGATCGGAGATTTGTGAATTGTTTATCTGAGTACAGGAGTGCAAAAAGCTCAACTCAACTTGGGACAACACAATGAGCCAATGAAGCGTGATAATAATGCAGAAAAGTCAGCAAGAAAAAGTGCTTGGAAAGATCAAAAAAGGGCTTGAAATGCAAAGCAACAGGCCTAAAGGAACCAGAATAGGCGGCTTGTGGAGAGCCTAATGCAGCCCTGCAATAAACAAAATTACAGATCAGCTTGGTTTCGTTTCACATTTCTGGAGCCACAAAACCTGATTTCCTGTTTATCTAGATGGGTAGATGGGGGGAGTGAAGGCGTAATTTGAATCCATATTTCATCCGACTTTAACAAGAGGTTTTTCCTGACTTGACATCTGTGTGGTGACACGCACATGGCCAGTCATATGACTCATTAGCGTGTGCGTGTGTTGTACTGGGTTAGCGGTTACGCTGTGTGCGTACTGAGCATGTGAGCTGGCGTCTGTCAGTGTGTGATCTATGGGTGGATGTGCACGTTTGTCTGCATTTTCAACACTGACGTTCAAGGTTTATTGTCAGACTGTGCAGACAGGAAAACCTGCAGGGTATTTTCTTATAGTTTCCCCTGATGAGCTTTGCTGTGAGTAAGATAGAGGACAGTGATGGGAACAAAGGAGAGGTTCTCAGGAGTCAAACTGAAAGGAAATATGCTGTACAGAAGATGGGAGCTCAAATACAAAACAAGCACTGTATTAAAGCACATCCAGAAGAAACACTGATCACAGCAGATATGAACCTGTTGAGTGAGGTCAGGCGGTGATAGCAAAACACATCATTTCACACAGATTTTTGTCAACAATGGGAGGTTCAATGGCCACAGGATTAGTATAGAAAGCAGACTTTATTCATTGCAAAGAATGGCTGCAACGTCACAGCACAGCCATTCACATCGTGTTGTTTGCCACCCACGCTGATACTTGTCCTTGCCACTGAATGAAAAGGTTATATGAAAAATCTTTAAGTAAAATCTCGCAAATTGCCGCCTTCAGCTACTCTAAAATGAAAGCTGCAGTCTTTTTTAAATTAGTGAAAATACCTGCATTTCTACTCTTCCATGAAGCTTTTGAAATGATTTCAAGAACTTTCACCCGGGATATTCCTTGTTGGACATTCGCCAACCTCACAGGATGGCATGTTGTGTAAATACATGTTCTGAAGGCATAAATTGTACACATGAACCTCATTAATTAGCGCTGTGCACCACAGAGGCAGTTAATATTCGATAAATTGCAACCTTTGAGTTCATGTACAAATAATCTACCAGGGCAGAGTCAGAGTTAATTACAGTGCAGAGAAGCTCACAGAGCTGCTTTTGTTGTGTGACAGAGGTTTACGCAATCAGTCAGAAATGCAAAAGGTGAACTTCCCTCAGGTCGACTCCCTGACAGCTTCAACTCTCACTGCTATCAAAATACATCGGCTTTTTCCTGAGTGTGGGCGCGACAGCTAAACACAAGGCGAAGTCGCCCAGACTCCTGCATGAAACATTATACAATAGCCAATAAATTTTTAACCTAAGGCCTGGCCTTAAAACCTTAACGCATAAATGTAAAACGACCTCACATGTCAGGAAACACCCTTTTAGCACCAGCGGGATGGAGTGGGTGGGTGGGAAGGGGTTGTTGAAGTCAATCAAATAGACTTGGAAAGGATTAGACCTTTCCAAGGAGGGAAACAGTCAGTCTCCTTCGCGTTCATTAATAAGTGGGTCAGTCAGTCTAAAGCTATACACTACACTCATGTCAAGTTAGACAGCGGTTGCAAATTTTTTTAACTGAAATACTCCCTCATCCTTAGCTCAGGTACTCCTTCAGCAACACCTGCCATGCTACAAATGTGTTAATTTACAGTAATTGCAAAAATACCTACAACACAAGCTGTTCAACCATTTATCCTTCAGCCATCAACTGTTTGTCCATGACTTTGAATTAGTTATTTCACCTCTTTGTTATTTTTGACTAATTCATAGCTCTCTCTTAGCTGACTATTTAAACCATTTATCCATAAATTTTACTTCGCTGTTTTGATTTCTCCTCTCACTTGCTGACTAGTTTTCCTATAATCTCATATGTCATTAAGGTTTAAGGAGGTGTGTGTTGTGCAGTCAGCCTATTGTAGCTGATAGCTGACTGGTTATTATGACAAAACAATTAATGAAGATCAGTATCTCATCAATTAGTAATCCTATTTGGATGCTAAATAGAAATTCATTGATATGCTTTTTAATCAAATCATAATTTCTCTTTTTCCAAAGTAGCTGAGCTACTCCACAGTCTTTCCACGTACCCCCAGGCAGCTGCAGAAGTACCCCCTGGGGTACATGTACCCCTGGTTGGGAATCACTAATGTATCCACCAACTGAGTAAACTGAACCTGATTCGGAGCTTCACCCTCTGGGAAGATCGGCAAACAGCAAATGACATCAAATCGCTTTGTACCACATGCTCCATGAACTTGACACCATTGATTGGTTTATTAAACACAGCCGCTTTTTAAGACTCTAATATGGGAGTGGTGCAGCGGTATACTGCCACAGGGCAGCATTCACTAAGTGAACAATAAATCAGCTGCCCGCTCTTTATCTCTGCGCTGCCACTGCAGTTAACAGGATTGGAGAGTGACAAGATTCCATGTAGCATAATTACATCAATCTGATTACAAATTATGCTAATCCTATTACAAAAGAATGGTAATTGAGTAAAATGGAGATACTTTATGACACTCATTTGAAGAGCTAAAGGCGCATTGATTGTGATGTTACATGGCAAATATTGACTATTCAGATTGTATTCGAAAAATGAGAAAATTGCTAAATCTATTTGCCTTTTTGGACAATTTTCTATTCAATATACCTGCCTGAATTCCATTAACATATAGCACCCCTGAGCTAGAATCTAATAATCACGGTACCAACTAATGTTTTAGCAGGTACTAGTGATAAATTTCATTCTGAAGGTGACCTTGCCCCATTTCAGCACAGCAGCTGCTCTGTCTGTCAGGCTTTTCTCCGTGTGCCACAGCAGCAGCTGAGGAGCCATTTTGGGGCCTGATGCATTCAACAGCTGGTGGTGCCAAGCCCAGGTTGGGCGTAGGAGGAGGAGAAAAGGAGGGGGAGCACGAGGTCGTCTGTCTATCGAGCCGTGGAAACATGGGACACGGAGCATATCGGACAACAGGCACGCAGCCAAATGGTAAAAGAGGAACAGCACTTCACTCGCATCACTCCTCTCAGGGCTGACCTAAAATCACATTTAAACTGCAGCTATAAGCGTCCCATCACTCAGACGGCTCTGTAATGCATGCCATGAGAGCACTGCATGTTACTCGCCCATACACTGTATGTTTTAGGAGCCGAACGCCAGAGCTGGCTTCGGTTCACGGCACTGTTCCCGTTCTGTTCCATGCATGCATGTGTGCGTGCGGACACGGTGAGACAACAATGCAGCGCTTGTGGATCTTTGAGACTCCAGCTTCACTTTACAGCAGTGTGAAAAAAGGAAAAGTGGATAGCATCCCATTTTTCTTACAATCCCGGGATGTGTTTACATAAAATCAACCTCAGTGGTGTCAGGTAATGGAGAAATCCCTTCCAGATTGAATGATTGCAGACACTAGAGGATATGAGAGAGGGAATCGTTTAGTCAATGACCTTCGTCTTGAAGAAATCTCAGACCTCCAGCAGCATTTTATTGCAACTCGCTCACTCTGTGATGACGATACTCATCCACAACCAGATGTTCAAAGTGCTTTTTTACCCCTCTTCTCTGGTGCTGTTTGGAGTGTTGCGGCGTGCACGGAGCATCGGTTTGGTTAAAATAAAGTAGAAAGTACGCCACATGAAGGTGGAGTTTCCTGTGAAGTTGTTCTCACATGTAAATCATCCTCCATCTCTGAACTAACACTCAGGGAAGAGTTCACTCTGCCTTTATGTTGCGCTCATTCACACAATCTGTTGTGTGTGTTAGAGTTTCTCTGTCTCCTTACAAATTATGTGTACTCTCTTCGCTGTCTCTGTGTGTTTTAAGGAGATTCTGTAGAGATGACAAGACAGCTGAACAAATGAAGGAGGAGATAAACATTTGGACAGGACACACCAGGTGGATGGCGAGTAGTATCCAGATGGCACTGTGACGAATCACAACGTGTGTCATTTTCCAGTATGTAATTAAGAATTTAGAGGAAAATTCTAATTTAGAAAATTGTCTATCAAGACAATTTTGAAGAAAAAAAGTTTTGGTTTGATGAGAATATGCATATCACAGTGAAATGTATATGCATGCCGTGATTTGATCGCTTGCATCTTTCTATGTGACTACCTGGGGTCAGGCCTCCTAATCAATAATCAAGCCTATAATTTCACAACACAAACAAACTTCTTAATGGCGTGCAAATGGCCCTGCAGCAGATAATAATATAATGTCTGTCATCCACCCCAACCACCTCCCTGCGACTCCAGCATGGTTCATAAATGTCATGTTTCATGTACTCAAAGAAACGAGGAGCAGGAAAGAAACTTCCAACTGAAATATGTTAGTTTGAGAGTCTGAGTGTGCTGAGTGTCACAAAAGAAATGGAAAATTCATGTCCATGTGCACAAATCCTGTAGATTACATTTTGTGACTATTTCACAAACTGCCCTTACACTGTGTTGCATACACAAATCCACACAATCTGTTTTTAATCTTAATTCTGTTGCATCAGTGTGTTGTTTAGTGAATTTAAAAGCTTAATCAGGTACAGATGCGGTGAATTAGCTTCTGCTAGACGCCTCATCAGATTAATGAAGTATACACCTGTTGGCAAATATAAAAGCTTAGCTGAACTTGTAATGGACATGTGAGAGACAAACATGTGGGTCATGGTCATTGTGCAAAAAATACTAATTGTACTTAATTCCCTGCACAATGACTAATATTGACTCACACATGATTGTGTACCAAGTAGGATTCATAATAGCCTGAATGAAGAAGAGGACATATAAACTAGATAAAGGAAAATTAATGAGTGCCGTAGAGGCCAGTTGGAGTCTGTTAGGTCTGCTCCCCATCCCTCTCCTTAGTAAGAGTGGCCCTATGGTAAACACAGGAATTATTTTAGTTCATAACATTGTGTGCATTTGTATGAGCCATTTAATCACTTCTCAAAGCAATAATTGAATCATTCATGCTGCAAAGAGTGTTTTTCTTGGACAAATTCCCTTCCATTTTCCTTTTTTGGACTGATAACACAGCCGGGGCTCGGCTTTATGATGATTCACTGCGATTAACCTGCATCTCCAAAAGGTTAGACAAACACTGCTGCCATAACCTTATTTGACACACTATACACCTCCTCTGGTGCACCCAAGGTGTGCCAATGAATATTTCACTAAGTCAAAATGGATATTATTCCCGAGTCAGACATGCTGGCACAGGCTGCAGTGCCACAGGTGGGGCATTAGTGCCAGGCACGCTCAGAGCACAGGGGTAATGTATCGAGACATTATGGGCTCGGGTCAATTCAGTTTTTTTTTTCTGTTCTGATAAGAGAAGGCTGCATTTGGAAGATTTAGCTCCAGTTAAAGAGGACTTCAGAAAGAGTATGGCAGCTTTTGCACGGATACCGTGACACCTTTAGCTCTAACAAATGGATGCAACACCATCAGCTCAGACCTACATCCAGGGGCGGATTGGGACAAAAAATCGGCCCTGGCATTTTGGACCAGACCGGCCCACCACATTCGATAATGCACACTTTTTCTGTCTTTTTGGTCTCTTGAATAATAATACCAACTGTGCAACTCTTTAAAACCACGTACTTTAAGCCATGCAATGAGTTAACAGGAATCAGCGAGAGTGGACACATTAAATACTTCCAAAAAATGTAATTTATTAACACTACAAAAAGCATACTCCACAGCTGCACTGGCATAACATAGGCAATAGACAAAATGATATGATTTTAAAAAGTGTGGTATTCTTTAATTTCTGTACATTGTCCCTAACCACCTACATAAAACCTGCCTAACACATTTTCCCAGGGCCAAAAAGTAGCTTAGCCTTGAGCTAGCCTACTACTCACCCCACAAACAATAATAGTCTAATAATGAAATTAGAATCCTGCCCCCTACTTCTCCTGCCTGGTTCTTTGAAGACAACCGCCCACACCAATAGGCTACACAAATGCTGAGTAAACGCAGCAGTAGTGGGCTGTTGCAGAGTAGAGCAAGAGGCTGAGGGCTACATACACAATGTCTTATAAATACCTGCGTATACATAGTAACTAGAATACAAACTACCCTGGCCATAGAACAAAGCCAAAAATATGTTATTGATGTTTTATCATTAATAGATTAACCAAGGGGTTGGGCTGCTTTACTCATTAAAAGAAGAAGAAGAAGAAGAAGAAGAAGAAGAAATGTACTTTTATTATCACATCACACACATGCACAAGTGTGTTACAAGTGTTCTGAAAGCAGTCCAGCTTACTGCAGGTTTTACTGCATGTCCCTGTTCAATGTCGCCACCACCACCACTGTCATCGGCCATGGGAGCTGATGAAGGCCCTGCCGTGGCAAACATATCAGAATTTTTTGCACATTTGACAGCGTTGGCTTGTAAAGCTAGCTTCTTCTTGTCTCACAGTTTCTCTGCAGGGTAGGCTTAGGGTTAGGGTTTTTGTTTTCTCTCCATTTTTGAAGATCCTAACAGATTATGTTACCAACGCAAAAGAGGGGAAGTGTTTCACGATATGATTGGGCGAGATGAGCCCCGTCACGTGTCAGTGAAGAAAATAACCTTTGGGCCGCAGACCAGTGTGTGTTGAGGGCCGGTTGGTGGTTATGAACAAACTCTTGCGCTGACTTTTTTTTCCAATGCATTACACCGGCAGGACCAAAACGAAAGGGGTTGGTGTTTAACGATGTGATTGGGCTAGCCCAATGTCAATCTGGCCGCTGATCAACTGCCTGGTATTATGGGCCAATCAGACCAATATTTAAAATTAAAAAAAAGTGGCCGACTGTCTGCCCAAATAGCACGTCGGCCCACCGGGAAAATGCCCGCTATGCCAGATGGTCAGTCCGTCCCTGCCTACATCACTGGACATTTGCTAAAGTTTTGACTGATTTCAGATCTGGACATTGTGCTAAGCTTAGCATACAATATGGCAAGGCTACTAGTTTCCCTCTTAAGGACTATGCAGACGTGAACTGCACTATGTTCATAGAGATTTTTAGCACTCACAATCACATCCATTCATCCACCTGCTTATATTGGATTAAAAATACACTATAGTGAGCATTCAAACACTGACTTCAAGCTGAACTGCAGGTTACTCACATTCTAGCTCCAGCTGCTTATGTGTCATCCGGGACGTTTTAGGCAATAGAGTCCTCACATAGCTCATCAAAAGATAAGCTCCTCTTACAATTCTTGTATTTCAGCTGAGACCTCTTTTCTCACAATTATAAAGCCGAGCATAAGAATTGCCTTTAACCAGTCACTGTACAAATACTTTGACGTAAGCCCTGCATGAAGGAGCTTACTTCTTCCCCCAGCAGTATTTAATGAAAGAGAATGCACAAAGGAAATGTGACACTGTGCTTTTATATAAACCTCTGAAAATCAACGCATGCTTAACAAGTGATAACATTGGACTTGGTAAACTGTGTAGCCATGATCTTATAAGGCTGTGTAAAGCACAGCAGCCATTATTTGGACATGAGACACATCATCCTTAGCTTTCAGCTCCGAATTTGCTACAAGCCCTATTCAGGCCTTTACTCTTCCCTTTCACTCTCATTCATGACACTACTTCTTATCATAGAGTATCCATCTCCTTTCATGTCTCTCCTCAGGGACCAAACCAGTATAATAAGTAATATGTCGTGCATCAAATGTGGTTCTGCCCATTTATTTTCCATAAGACTATGTCAGTCAGGCTCAAAAGAAATGAGCCAACACCGCTGGTAAAGACATTTGCAAAGTAAATAAGGCCTCCTTTCTGACACCACAAATGTATGTCCATGACTGCTGTCACCATGGTGCCGCCTGTCAGCATCCTCACCGGTGTCGTCATGGCAGCGCGGGCTGATGATAATCTTTTTTGCGGGTGTGACAGTTTGTGGTCGGGCAGAGTGGGAGCTCCAGGAGCGGGGGTGTGGTAAATGTGTCAGTCAGCTACTGTTTAGGCAAACGACCAGGACGGAGTCAGAGGGCAGGGGATGGATCTGAAAGAAAGAAGTCTATTTTTACTTTTTCATAAACTTGTAGCTCAGATATTATTTTCCTTCTTTCGCTTTCCTTTTTTAGCCATAGCAACATGGCTCTAGGTGCGGCAGTGCAGGTCGGTCGGTCGGTCGGTCCACCACCTTCGTCTCGACAAAGAGACTATGTGGCACAGGAGAGCAGCAGAGCAGCAGATCTCACATTAGAGTAAATCAATCAAATCAATGTGTATCCATGATCCTGTATTAAAAAGATCCAGTTAATTCATTCAGCACCAATTAATGTAGCCTATGCTTCCAGACCCCGCATAAGCAACTGCATTATTACTTGGCAAAACTCAATATGCACAGGGTGAAGCTAGCACACAACCACATGCTACAAAGACAGAGCCAGTCCAGCTACGTGACACGTTTTGTCCATGTCCCATATACTTTGGCCGTCTTGGAGGAGGCGTGAGCTGATTTTATTCACCCAGAGAGGTAACATGGTGTTATAAAACAAGAGTCCCTTTTAAGCCATGGATAGTGATCAGCTGGTGTTCTGGAGCAGCCGTGGAAGAAAATGAAAGACATTTTTCTTTCCTCCACCGTTCTATTTGTTCAGTTTGGTCTGCTTGTCTCTCTTGGGGGGAACCAGAGCTGAGCATGGGACACATCTGGGACTGGACAGGTCTGGACTGGTCTAAATGCGTGTGTGTGTTGGATGGGGGGTACCCACTGCAGTGCAGACTGGGTGCTGGAGAGAATCATAACTGTTTTCTTTTTCAGAAGCGTGTCCTGGGCAGGTTTACATTGTCGCTGTGCCATATGCTCTACCAAGGAAATGGGCTTTATTAATACGTTTAAGAGCACGTCAGGCTTTGGTGACTTATGGGCTATGTAAGCCAATGTGAAGGTGCATTGTCGGCAACTTTTCACAAGTAAAGGAGGGGAAAAAAAGAAGGAAAGAAAAACATTCTCTGGGGGCCTCTGTGGAGCAGGGGACCGACCGGTTTCAGGCCTGTCACGAGGGAGAGGGCTGTTTTAGCCGAGCCTCTGTGTTCCAGGTGTTGCTTTTTAATTGGCAATTCCGCGAGCAATAAAGCATTTCACTTACTTTCGCTTGTAAAGTGCTTTCATTCCATCTCCAAATGATGTAATTACCCCGCCGTCCCAGGCGAGAGGGCGGCAGGAGAGGAGAGGCGTTTGCTCTCCGTGCAGCTTGCTCTCTCAGCAAGAAGCCTGGTGAAGGCTTTCCTGGAGTATGTTTTCATTTAGGAATCCAAACACCATAAAGTGAGGTAGTCGTTCGCACAATAAACCCACGCTTTAATTTCATTTCAAGCTCTCCCTGCTCTGTGTGTCTAATATTTGTGAAAATATGAAAAAAACATAGGTTAGTTTTCTTTGATGTATGAAGGGCAGCAGGGGTTGTTCTTTGTTCCTGGAAACAGATGGCGATTGATTTTATTTGTTCAACATTAATCTTTTCAGGGCTTTCATAAAGCCACAGGAACATATTTTTGTTTTCATCATAGCTGGAGATCGACGTCTTTAAAAGGGTATGTTCAGTGTTTGAATATATTTTTGCTTTCATTTGTGCTCTGACACAATTCTTGTTCACAACTTCACCCGCCGATCCAAGGCCAACGCAAATAAGTTTGAAATCCTCTCTGCGCTTCACCTTCGCAGAAGCCTGTTTTTCAGGTAGAGGACGAGAGGTTTACAATTACACATATGCTAATGAAGTCAGCTAAACTGCGACGTGATGTTATCATTTGAAATTTTGTGGGAAGGAGAGACTTTAAGAAACTTATTTTCCTGTTTATGTAGTGTGGAATTCCCTCTGAGACACAAAAAGGTCAAAACCAGAGCCAAGTGTCTGTCAGCCAAGCGTGCGGAGACTGTAACACTAACCTGAAGTCATTTGACTAAAACGGATCTCATGATCCACCTGAGGATTGTGAACCCTCAAGAACAAGTTCAGCCTGTCAGTTTGTGGCATGGAGCAAGCTCAGAAACATAAACTCCATTTGATCAACTTCGCCCAGCGATAGGTGAATTCCACTGAAGCCGTATGCCCAAATAACTCAGCGGGGATGTAACAACACACAGGAGAAAGTCGGATGGAAAACATTCTTTTTCGCACAAGGCCTACCTGGCAACGCTTTTGCATATCAGACCTCCCCAGAGCCTGTCAGTATTCCAGCAGTGGTGACATTGCCAAAAAACACAAAAACAAGCTGTTCGCTATCACTGTCGTTCCCATGGGAACAGGCCCGCAGAGGGTGTGCCCGCTTTGACACTCATCTGCACAAACAGTACGCAAGCCTACTCCCCAGCATGCTACACAGACCAGGACGAGGTAGAGAGGGGGAGAGTGCTGCACTGCTCCACCACCCGCCTCTGTCTGCAAGTATCGGGGCCTCTTACAGAACCCTGCTATCAGTGTAAGCGATTAGCTGGCCCCGCTTGTGAAAAGTGCCACAAGGGGAAAAAGGATCAAGATTCCTGAGATGTTGGGCCTGCAGTGCTCGTTCGCACACTTCCTCTCTTTAATAAAGACCACACATTCCCAGCGGCTGGAGCGACACTGGGCCAACAGAGCTGCAGTTCAAAGCTGGCCAGAGCTGCAGAGGAGGGGGAGAGACGTCAACAGCAGAGCACTGGCTGGCGAAACAATAAACAAATAAACGCCAGGCTGTGGCTTCAATTAGCCACGCGTATTTTTCTTAGGCTGCGCTACGAGAGAGGGAAAGTCAGTTTGACGATAGCATCTGTGAAGGCATCGCATTGGTCTCTGCCTGTTTTTTTGGTAATTGGCTGGTGCTGTTGTCTTAGCCATCAGTATGAACGAGCATCCCCTCCTCACACCTCTGCATGCTGCACCTCCACAGGTGGCACAAACACCATGTAATTAGAATGGTGTGTACGTGCAATTTTTTTTTTTTTTTTGGATGACTTTATGGGGCTGCACACAAATGCACCACAAAACAGGTGCCAGTGAGAGGTAACAGTCGTGCATTTATATATCAAGCTCTAAATGAAACTATATGGTCAAAAAATCACAGACAGAAAATATATATGCTGAATTTTTTTTTTTTTTTGCACATAAATATGGATTTTAAAAAGAAATCATTGAGGAGGCAGTCTGGGAATCTGAAGGCCTGACTATAAAAAATGTATGATATATGATGCAGTCCTACATAAAAGACACGGTGCCTTGAAGAACTGAATTAAAGGGTCACTTCACCCAAATGACAAAAGAACATGTTTTCATTTGAGACGTAGGTCATATTTGTATTGCATATATTGAAAACACTTCTCAGTATAATGCTCTTCAAACACACTGCACAGGCACCTTTTATTCAGTTTAACAAGGCTACAGATGCTGCCTACCTTGCCAGCTAACTAGATAGGTTGGCATTATAAGCTTGAATATTATTCAGTGTTACACGGCAGAGCCAGTGTTAACAGAAGGAGCTAGCGGGGTAATTCAGAGTTATCTTGGCAGCGTTCTGATTTTAAAAATGTTCTACAAAGAAAGATAAACACACACACGTTAACTGTGAGGAGCAAGCACAAACAGTGTCAAGCAGTCTGGTTGCTGTTGCCAGCAGGATGGAGTGAATGTTAGGTAGCTGCCAGCTGTTGTGCATGGAAAGGTGAGGGGGCAAGGTTAAGTGACAACAGCGCTGTCATGAGGAGTGACACTATTAAAGAAAAAAGACTTTTGAGAAGGAATGGAATAAATATGAAACCCAACGTAACCCCGAGGCTCCATGAAGGGGCTCCTCATTGAACATTGTTAGCTGTTTCCTTCAAGCTGTGGATGCCTGTATGAGGTCTACCATTCAGAACAACCTTGAAAATCTCTCCCTGTTCTGTCTTCTTGTAGATGCTTTCACTGCTGCTGATGTCCATGACACACTTACTTTTAGTGGATTCAGTTTTTAAACTGCATTTTATCAAATTATTTCCATTTTACTCCTCATGACTGGAAATGACCTTGTCACAGTCTGTCTGTCTGCCCTGAAAATAAAATTATTCGTGTGACATGGTCATCCTCATCAGTTATGTATGTGTTTTTATTGTTTAATTCATATCTCTGACCCAGGACTGCTAAAATGTGGCAATAACAACTGCACAAAAGAAAAAAAAAAGAAGCTTTCCTCCCCAGAGGAAAACACCCCACTCTCTAAGTGAGCAATAAATCTAGCACTTAGGAGAGCTTGTCCGTGTGTGTGTGTGTGTGTATTTGAGCGTGTAAATGTACTCAGTGTCCTCAAGTCCACAGCCTCCAGAGCTGTCAAATGCTGCCTGGCCCCGCAACTTCCGTAACCCGTGACCCCTGTAACTCCTGTTTTGTTCTCGCCACTCCAGGCCCCTCAGATATCCCTCCACTGGAACTCCCCCAGATGACAGACACCCCTCTCCTCTCTGTTCCTGCACACCACCCTGGTAGCCTTTGACCTCCCCAGCACCTCTGCCTCTCTGTGCGACTGCCCTTGCATTCCAGCAAAGGCGCTGAAACCTGAGCAGGCGGTGAGCTCATCGCCGGGCCACGGAATCAAGAGTTAAATGATACCAAAAAACAGAGAGAGAAGAGAAAACGGAGAGAGAAGGGGGAGAGGCAGCCGTCGGTGCAGGACAGGTCTGGAACTGGTTCTGTGTGTCTGCTCGCCGGGGCTCTTCAGGGGTTAAGTTACACCAGAGAAAGCGACGAGGAAGAGGAAGAAGAAACTGCTGGCGTCTTTGAATTCTCCCTGCTTTTGTCTGTCTCATTTTCGCCCTCTCGCTGTCTCTCAGCGGCCTGACTGACTGGTGCCTGCAGTTTCCTCTTGACACACTCCAGCAAGCCCGCCGCCCTCCATCCGCGCTTTCAAGTTAACGAGCCCCGTCGGTCTCGTCCTCGTGTCTGCAGGCTGGGATGTGAGTGTAATGCCGTGAGGTCGTGCTCTCCCCTCTGTCTGTGTCTGTGTTCTTCTCTGACCCTGCCATGACCACCAAGTGTCCAGAGATGGTAAGTGTCCCTCTTTAAATTGTCTGCCAGTGTGTGGATTTGTGTGCGTAGGCTGGGGGATTGCATGGCTTTATCTGTGTTAAAAAGTGCAAAAGATAGCGGGAAAAAAAGCTGCTCCCCAAATGTCACATCTCAGAATCATTGTGATTCATGTCTCATATTGTGATGAGTGCCATTAAGACGCTTCATCACTGCAAACATAATTAAACCAATCAGTGTTTCTCTCAAGCTGAGTTCTGAGGATAACTGCAGTAAGTTAGAAAAGGGGGCTTTTTAGCCAAGAGCGTCTCCAGCTGAAAGCAAAGATCAACTTTTAAAAGTTTTAAGAGCGCCATTAGATAAACCTTTCATCCATGTATTATTCATGGCTGCCATGTTTCTTTCTAGTTCACTGCCTGTTGTTCACCGTGCCTCTTTCTGACCTTGTGCACTTGTCTTGTCGACCTTTGGGGTGACAAATCCCTTTAAAACAAAGTTTTAAACAGGGTGATGATTTTAATGGTTGACCTACGGGAGACTGTAAGTAAAAGGCTGAGTACACATTATTTGAAAGGAAAAACACACGATAAAAGAGTGCGTTCGCATCCTCAGGGGTTGTTTTTTTTAAAAATTCAAAACAGCATAAGGGCCAGTTTACAGTCTCAAATCTGCCACCTGCACTTCCTTTCAGAGCAGAAAGCAATTTAAAATAATTGTGAACGTTTCCAGCAATAACTTTTAAAAACGTCTGAGGTGAAACAGTAACAATTATCTCGAACATCTTTTGCAATGGTCTCATTATTTAAATGGGTGTGAAGTGCTCCATTGCTCCTCACAGGTAAATACACGGCACTTCTTGAGAAATAATGACATCTCTATGATCAAAAGCTTTCTCTTTTCTTTTTTCTTTTCTTTTTTTTTTTTTTTTGCCCTGCATGCACTTGATTTACAAAGCTGTGCTATTCACAGCTTTTACTTAACACACTGCCAGCATGCCAAATCCCAGAGCCTGACCAATGGACGTGATTAATGAGTAAACATTACAACTTGTAGAGAATAAGAACACATATCTTGCCAGATTTGACATGTAACTTCTTGTATTTCAGTTCACAAATTCACATTATTCTGTATTGTCAAGCACTTTTTAAGGCTTTTCTCTTTTTATTCCTTTTTTATGTTGTTTCCTGCAAAGAACAAAATGATTGAAATGATTCCTGGTCCAAAATGATTGGTACAAAGTGATTTGCACATACAGTACACCCAATAGCAAGGAAGTCAAGGATCAAAGCTGTAGTGTGTTGTAAGAATACATCAGTGGCTCCCAACACTTTTTGTCTGATGTACCCATCGTCCCTGCCAGATGAGCTAAAGTACCCCCTCATCAACTCCAACCATCATGTGCTAAATGTGTTGCTTTCAGCTGATTTTAAAGTAGATGTTAAGTAACACTACATATATTTTTTTTTTCATTCAATTGGATTGCCAGTGTTTAGTTTGCTTTCTACCAACACGGAATCTGTTTCAACCATTTCTCCGTCACTTTTGACAGCCATTAGTTTTCGCTAACTGCTTCAACCATATATCCATTACGTTTATTTAAGAGCGTGTATCGTCTAAAAGTGCTTGTCATGAGGGTAGAATGGCCCCTGTTCATATATATTTTTATATATAGCATTATAAGGTTACAATAACTGATGGATGAATATTTAAGCAGTATTTAATGTTGTAGCTGGTCGAGGTGCAGCTATTTTAACTGCTTTATATACTCAGGTAGTCGTCATTTTTCAAGCAGAAATGCAGACCAATCTGTGTTTGCAGCTTCTCCACTGTGACGATTTCTCTGCTTAGATCAGTGTCAACTGAATGTCTGACCATTGTTCAGTCAGAACAACACATTCAAAGACATCACTATGAGCTCTTTTTCACTATTCTCAGATGTTTAACAGGCCAATTGATTACTGATGAATTAAGAAAATGAGAATAATCAGATTGATCTGTAGAGAACGGTAGCCAGAGCTGTCAGATAAATGCAGCGGCGGACAGCATTTCTTTCTTAAATGCAGCGGAATAGAAGGTCTGATGTATGAGCCTAACTGAGGTGACATGCCCAAATCTTTCCAAATCACTGCAAATTTCATGCATCATCATTCATGCATCAGCTCTGAAGGTATGTCACTGAAGTGTCAGAGCAGCTGACAGCTCAACATGCACCTTTTTGGAGCACAGGGGTTGAAGTGTTGAAAAAGAGCTACTTCACCTATAATTGCTTTAGGGGACAGGCAGGTAGTCAGAAACAGTTTTATACAGAAGTCCATGAATGAGCGTATTTGACAGCTGGAATGTGTTTTTGTACGGCGGCGGGGGTAGAAAGAGGCGCTGATTCAAGCCTCTGTTTTAAGCTGTCAATTTAAAGACATTTAATATCCAGATTTTACACCGTTATTTTGACAACAAGAATGACTCACTGTGTCTGAATCTATCAGAAATAAATTATAAAGACACGGAAGCAGAAAGATAAGAATAAAAAAAGCAATATTTTTTGTAGAATTCTTGGCTTTTGATTTGAAACTGTTCTTCTATATTAATTTCTTATTCCAACACACTGGAATTAATCAGGATATTGAATCAATCTTCCGACAAGCCCGATCCCGTTGTACAATAGAGTCAGCTGAGCGCTGCAGCGAACTGAGGCCATGAATCAGACGTTGTCTGGCTCTGGACATGGCCTGAGGGCAGAGCTCAGATATGCAGCGAGGGAGCAGAAGGAGGGTAAAAGGGGAGCACGAGGAGAGCGTTGAGAAAGATCCGAGGGTGAGGAGGGGGAGACAGAGACAGCGAGAGTGGACCATGGACTGCACCTCTGGCCAAATGGGAGATCCAGCACAAGGAGAAGCTTGTTCTTGCGCTGCCTCACTGTTCTCTGGGCATGTAGCAGGAGGATACGGCCTCCCTTAGCTGAAAGAAAAATAGACTCAAATACCAGAGGATAATGTGATTACAGGCAAATAGGAGAATGAGGGTTAATTGGAGTTAAGTGTCTATAAAAAACGACCCTAGATATATATACATCTGCTACATTCTGCCAATTCTTGCTGCGTCCTTTAAAGTAAACACATAACTCAATATTTCAGAAAGAATGTTGCACATGTATATTTCCTGAAGATAATACCTTGAAATTTGGAGTGCAATCATTAGATTATCGTCACTGGTTTAGACATGTGCTTAGAATAACATGAGGCCCAATGTAAAAAACATGAAGCTGCCACAGTGACTTTGCCACAAGTGTCTCACATGCGTCTGGAGGTCGAAAGGAGCGATTCAACACCACTCATGATAAATCCCAGCAGTGGCTGTTTTCATCAAACCCTCATAGTCTCCCACTCGTGACCATTCACGGCCTGTTTATGTTGGACCTGTCATTCAGACAGACAGACTGCGCTCACTAAGGTAAAAATGCGACAAACTCAACCTCTAAAAGACGACCAGAGCCAAACACAGGAGGAAAAAATGACTTCTTTTTGCCATAATTCAGCTTCCTGGATGCCTTTTCTGGCAAGAACATTGACATTGACGTCGCCACGGTAAATGTGTCTCAACATCAGAGGTGACAAATGATTTTTTTTATTCAAAAGAATCACTCAACATTTACTGGCACCTTTGATTGTTCTTTGCAGAGCAGGATAAAAGGAAAATCACATCTTTGATTGCTGCGGTAACAATGTTCTGAAAACGCTCTGCAATTCAAACCACTTAGGGATGAAGAAAGCCCATAAACATTCAAAACAGCCATTTAAACCTGGCTCGCATGCCCTTCTGTATGGAAAAGACCCAGAGACTGCCACTCTGTAAATAACAAACTGCATTATTAAACTGGCACGTAATTGGGCTGGTTTGAAATTTGCTTTACAATATGAGTAGTGGAAGACAAGAGTGTAACAAGCAAATGAGTGTGACTTAAAAATAAAGTCCAACTGAATTTTTTTTTTTTTTGCTAAGAAATCAGCGTATGTTTCTTGTTTTGTGATTTTGATTAAAATTTTACCTACAGTGGCAAAAAAATACTTAAATTGACACTGGAACAGTTTGGTAGATGATACAATAACAGATTTTGCAACACTTTCTCTGAAGATGACATCTAAAGTGCTCTAACCTAATCTAATCTAATCTAATCTAATCTAATCTAATCTAATCTAATCTAAAGTGGGCATTCATAGTGAATTATAATGCATTCATAAAGCTTCCTCATAACGCTCATGGACATAAGTAATACTCTTTGATACGCTATATCAGCATCATTTAACATTATAGGTGTGATGTATGACAAGTTACAACTTCAAGTGTCTTATGGATGATCTGGACTAAACCAGACGCTGACTGATGGAGCTTATAATACATTATATTACTGCTTATATACACACACACACCTCAGCAATCAACAGTGCTAAGGACTCGTAGTATGCTATAATAGTAGTATCATAAGTTACTATTGAACCAACACTATGCTGAAAAAGGAGAGACCCACATCCTGTAGCAGTCCTCCGTAAACTCTGCAGGACTGTGGCGTGCTTCAGTCAGTTGTACACCATGTTTGACGGCATGTCTCCTAGCAGCACTGACTCTCAAATGTCAGTTAACAGCTGCCATAATGCCTACACAGAGGTCTGAACCTGACCCGTCTGATGGTATTGTTATTATATTCTTTTGCTTAAAAAATAATAAGTTATGCACTGTAGTCATAGTATTGTCACAGTTTAAATGTCCTTACATGAAAGGTGATAGTTGAAGTTCTTGAAAACGCTAACTTATCATCACAACTTGAAATCTCCTTGAGCTTGATAGGAACATGCAAACCCCTCATGCCATTTTGAGAAGCACAGTGCTGCATATGAGTGAGCGGGCTGACGCACAGTGTTTTACGGCCTGTAAGCTGGGCCATTCGTGTTTGCTTTGGAGCCTTCTGAAAGCAGCCAAAAAGCAAAGGCGAATGCCAGCCAGAGCAGCTGCCAGCACACGGCCCAGAACCCCGCTCCTCCATTCTCTCATCCAACCACACTGAACTTTTAGGAGGTTTTTACACTGCTGACGCAGTTTGGACCCAATCAACCCCTCCAACCTCACCTACACCCTCGTCTTTCCCCCTTATCTTAAATTTTATGTTCACACCTCATAAAAACTCAATTTGTCTGCTCAGTCTGATCTTTAGGGCTGGAATCCTTTTTGTCGTTTACAAGCGATGGTGCAGTTTGTGCTCAGGCACTGTGAATCTATCAGGATTAATCTCAGTGGTAACGACACTGCTGCACATACGGTGAGCATTTTTTTAGAGTGAAACCAAAACAAGCTGCAGATGTGACAAAGCATGGAGACACATGCTTTCACACTTTAACACCACAGCGGTAATGTCGCACAGGCAGCATCAAAGACGAGGACGGTTCATCTGTGCAGCCATGTTTCATGTGGCAGGAGGGGAGGAAAGTAACTCTGTACTGTGTTGAGTATTTCCATTTTCTGTTACTTTCTACTTTTCCTCCACTACATGTCAGAGGGGAATCTTTTGCTTTTGAATCCACTTCATTTACATGACAGATATAGTTGCTTTTCAGATAAAGATCACAGCAGTTTTGGCTTACAAAAACACATTTCCTCGTTGGGGCTATCGTATTTCAGACATCCATGAGCTGTCAGTAGTTTCAACAAAGAGTGGCTCTAACTGTTAAGATGGTTTCATTTAAATAAGTTTTCAAATTAGAGAAAAGAGCACAGCAGAATAGAGCAAAACATGTGGTTGCAAACACTTACGATCTACTCTAGGGCTTTTTTTTAGACAGTTTAGAACGTCACATTCATATCATCATCAGCATCGTTTTGTACGGTTTTGTGACCCATTTAAAGACACAGCAAATGAATAATACACTTTTCTTTCTCCTTGTAAAATGTAAAAATATTCCAATGACTCATCTTGAACAAGTAGACATTTATCCAGATGAATGTAATTTGAGCAATCCTCACCCATCATTTAAAACTGGAGTCTTAGCTCATGGTACTGTAGTAGATTATTATCATATTGAGAAGTGTGTGTTTGGATGTCAGCTGGCAAAATCTTTGTTTACATTCTGAAGAATGTGGTTGAATTTTTAAAACAACACACACACATTCACCCCTCAGATTTATTTTGTGAACCTTAGGTTACAACATGCATGCAATAACATCACTATAAAAAATCTAATAATGTCATCTATAATAATTTATAAGCCACAGTATTTTTGATGCTTCAAATACGTATTACTAATAAAGCATCTGAACATTTACTGACTGTAAATAGGCTTTTGAATGCATTTTCATGTTGTTGTACTGGCACTTCCACATAAGGTCCAAGTGCTTCTTCCACCAGCGGTCACAGCCAGATGTGATGTCACCATCATATGTTCTGCGTTATGCTTTGTGAGTGACGTAAAGGACAGTTTCAAATCTGATTTGAGAGGCTCGGCTAAGCCATTTAAAATTTCATTTGAGTCAGATTTCAAACCGCCTACAGTCACGCTTCTATGTGTTTCTTGCCATCCACACATGATAAAGGCAATCTGATTCCAATCTGGATATGGCAAAAACCTGATTTCGGCTGCCAGTCCGTAACCTTAATGTCTGTCTTTACTCATATTCTCTATTTCTCTCAGTCTCCTCTCTATCTCCCGTGCATATCTTTCTATAACCCTTTCCTCTCTCTCTGTCTCTCAACAGACTCAGTCAGTTTTGTTGTTGCCATACCTAAACTTATCACTCAGGAATGCAGGTTGGATCAAAGGTCTAGTCAACGCAATACACCAGCTACACTTCCAAACTGTGCACCATACAGGCATTATGCAACTCCCTGGACTTCCTGTTATTGCTCACCTTAAGGTTTTTCTTTATTAAACCTCCTCAACCACCATAAGATCCACTGCATAATATCATGAAATGAAATCATCCTTTCATAAGGGAACAAATTTAATCTTCCTGTTTATGTGTACTGCTTTAATACCAGCTGATACATGATTCATTCTCAATAAAGCAGTTCAGAACATGTCTGTCCAGACTGAGGCTTCCCTAACTGTCCTGATTTCAGTCAGACAGCCTCTGTTGACGGCCAGGCTTTGACAGCACTCGCTGGAGAGCCTGAATATGTGTGCATGTTCACTTCTCTTTGGATATTATGTCTTCTAGTTTTGTGTAGGTTCATTTCACCTGTCTCCACGAATGTGTTTTTCCCTTCTCCTTCTTGTTTACTTTATGTCTCTGTGTTGTAAGGACAATCTTCTCTTCTGGCAACTCGACACCATTATTTTCCTATTTTGCATGTCGCTTGCTGAGTTAGCTCACGCTGTCAGCTGCCTGCTGAGTGATGCATTCCACTCCATCTCAAAACCGTCACAGTAATTGCTGGGTAATTGTTTGTCCAGTAATGCGACATGCAAGCGCCTGATCTCTCCTTGAATTTTTGCCGAAACAATCCAGAAATCAGAGATCTCTACCTTGTGGCAGGATATTATCACGTTTCCAAAGCCAATTATTCAAATAACCTGGATTGTATTGAAACAGGGAGGAATAATCCCTCCCAGGTGACGTACAGTTTTCACTTTGTTTTAAGAAAAATAATCTTTCTTGACTACAACAGCCTTTGGCAAGTATCCAGCTCAGCCACATTCCATTTTCACATGACCTTCTCACAGACCTGGCCTGGAGCGAGAGCCACACCGTCCTTCCCCGACCAAACCTCTGTTTGACTGGCCTAGATATTTCAAGACCTGCTTATCTTTTCCTCTTCTCCTTCTGCCTCTTCCTCCTCCCCCTCCTCCTCCTCAGTGTTTACAAGTTTGACTCAACTCCAGATATGCAATTGGCTAGTAAATTTCATTTATGTGTATTTACAGGTTTGTTTTACAAGGACAAATACACCCCCGCTCAAACACTAGAAGCCTTTGAAATCTATCATTGTGTTGAGGTCGTGTCAGGTATTATTCAGTGTGGCTGTAGCACGTTTGAACAGCAGATGTTATGTTTAGACAGTTTTAATGTTAGGAATGCATCAACTAGTGGACTTTTTAACTGCTTAGCTGCTTAAAGGATTAGCTCCACACTTGTGGAAATACACTTGTTTGCTTTCTACTGTAACCACCAGCAGCTGGTTCGCTTAGCTTAGCAGAAAGACTGGAAACTGGAGCAAACAGTTAGCCCAGCTCTGTGGGATGCTGACAAATCTGCTTACCACCACCTTTAATGAGCGCATTATATCTCCCCGGTGTGAAAATGACAATTAGTAGTTTTGCAGGTGATTATGTGTGTGACAAATTGTTGCTTTTATGCTTCAGTTTTAGTGCAGATTAAATAAACAATGTGTTAATACGCTGGCTGTTTTTTTTTTTTTTTACCTTGGATATAGCCAGGCTTGCTGTTTCCCCTGATTCCTACCTTTATGCTAAGCTACGCCAATTGGTTCCTGGCTGTAGTTTAATTTTTATCCTGCAGATATGAGGGTGGTATAGCAATCTTCTCAGCTAACTCGAAGAAAAGGCAATATCCCAAAATGTTGAACTATTCTTCTTCTTTTATTCTTCAGAGGATTTGCAGCTTCTCTGTTTTCTACAAATGTAAATTAAATATCTCATTCTATATAATTTAATATCCAGTACCTGAAGTTGTCATTTTCTCCTCTTAGACGTTTTTGTAGATTAAGGGATTCGTAACTCTAACTCCAGTAGATTACTAGATAATGAAAATAATCATTATTTCCAACCCCATAATCAACACTGACTGCCCCAGCAACCCTCTATCTGTTCTGAAGTTCCTGGCCTGAGATTTTATTGACTTTCTGAACAAGAGAGGAAGGCTGTGAAGCTAGCTTCTAAAGCAGGAAATGGAATTGGCTTTTGCAAATGATGGTGTGTGTGTGTGTGTGTGTGTGTGTGTGTGTGTGTGTGTGTGTGTGTGTGTGTGTGTGTGTGTATTAAGGAGTCAGAGAGACAGAGCCATGCAGCACTTTAATATCCCCAATAACGCGGGAGAGACGGGGCATCTGTTTGAGGATCCCACATCAAACGAGACGGCATGTCAGTGGAGGGTTATGCATATATTTCCCCTGCTCGTCCCGTCCAACAGGAACAGGCAGGCGTACAGGGAGAGCTGATGAGGGGAAGGAGATACACTTTTGATCAAAACTAGAAAGTAAGGAAAGAGGAAACCAAACAGACAGGATACATGAGTAAATACATACATACAGAGTCAATACAGCTACAAGGGAAACTTGCAAATCAATTACGTTATCAAGGCTTGGCGCTGTGTTCTTTTTCTGTGGTGGTGCAGGCGGGGATGTTGTTTTCCTGCGAGGGCATCTGGAGGAGATTAGGGTCCAACCTGACACTGCAGCCCCGTGAAACATGACTCAGGGATGAATGGAGGCTTGTAGACCAGTGTCTGTCTTCCCACACGTTGTTCTGCTATTCTTTATTTGTCCGTCACCCAATAAAACACGCACGGCGTTATCTGATACCCTCGCGCTCGTCGAGCAAACAAGATTCTGCCAATCTCATTCGCTGCCTCTTTTTTTTAAAAAAAAACAAGCCATTGTTGGGGCTTTTTCCACATAAGGTGTTTTTTATCATGTCCGAAAGCAAGGCCTCGGAAAAACAAGATGTCAGCGACGATATTAATTTCAAATCAGTTGTCCGCACAGACTATACATCACTGTAAGAGAATTGGAGTTGGACTCTTATTAGTTTCGGCCTGCGTTTCCACTTGTGGTTGAGACGAAGCCCTCTGACAGCCTTTATCCAGTTACGTCTGGGCCCCGGCGCTCTGGGGAGCTCGCATTTGCTCCTCCGTTATGGGGGCAGAGGGGGACTAATGCATGTCACCGATGCCACCTGCAGTTAGAGCAAACAGAGCTGACCGCCACTCAGCTGGGCACTAATGCAGCAGAAAAAGAGGGGGGAAGTTTGAGCATTACGGCTGTGTTACTGCGTTGACTAACCCCAGTCACATAGCTGAAGGATATATGCAACACCAATATATTTCAAACATTATGAGAACTTCCTGGGGCTGTTTTATGCTGCAGTTTCGTATCTCCCTGTGAAAGCTGTTTTGTTGCCCTCATAATTGAGGCTGCTGCTGTCAATTGTATTTTTCTATTTTTTATTGTGAGGAAATATGCGAGCTGAGGTAGTGACTCCACACGTTAACATAGAAGCATATCTGTTGGTTTGACAAATATTTTCTGGGGCCCTGAGCATGTGTGTGTGTGTGTGTGTTGAGAGGCAGAGAGAGATGCAGCAATTGTATATTTTTTTTATTTCTGCAGCAAGTCAAAGGCAAGACCATGGTGCTGTTCTGTTTGAGAGCATGCCACTGTCCCTGCATGGGTTTCAATTTCAACCCCCTCAGCACATCAGCGACGCAATTGCTTCCTACTGCAATTTATTACAGGCAAATTGAAAGATTCCAAGGTGTGAGTCAGTTTGTGTTGGCTCTGAATGTGCAGGCTGGTTACTTACAATCCTTTTCTCTGTTTCTTTTTCTCCGGCTTGTCCCCCATCTGGCTTTGTGAGAGCTGAAGTTATTGTAACCAAGTCCTCAGGAAGCAGAAAGACAGAGAGGAAAGAAGGAATTGCTGCTTTTCCAAAGCAAAGAGGGGAGGATGGCAGTGGTCCCATTAGTTGACCCCCAGGCGAGCTCTCTGGAGGCATATAGACTTACCAGCGTCAAAGCATAAGAATATGCACTAGGCAGCATCAAAGCGCAGCATCGGGGCAGCTGATAGCTTGTGGTGACATTGTGCTGTGGGACAGAGCACTCCGTGCCGTCATTACCATGGATCCCTCACTTTGCCTATTTATAATCAATTTTCCATTCTGAAACATGCTGCATCTCTGTCTTCCATATGGTGAAGGAAAGAAAGAGATGAGAGACAAAGAGGAGGAAAGGGGTGGAACAGGGAGCTGGCCGAGTATTGCTAACAAAGAGGAGAAATTATACAACAGGGACTGCTCACATAAATGGACCCAGACGTGTAAAAGTAACAGCGGTTTAGTGAGGCCATTTCTTTAAAACCAAAGCTCAGACGAGGAATAAAACGACTCAGTTTGAATTGGGTCATACCTCAGAACAGCCCCCCTTTTAAATTAGCCAGTAAACTGCGTAAAGCCGCATCATTATTTACAACAAGAAGGCCTCATTTACAGGCACAACTATCACCAGGCAGTCAGCGAACATTGTTCTGCTGCTTTCATCCTCTATTTATTATCAGGGGACTTTTTACACTCTGATTACTGTGGGTGTAGTTTTACACAGTTTTTTTCTGTGTGTGTGTATTGCAAATGCACTCATGAGTGGAATTTGTTTTGCTTTGGTTAAATGTCAAAGAGGCACAGTGTCAAGGGAGGCACGCTGCGAAGACATGCACATTTCAGTATGCCCAGATGAGAAGCAGAAGTGTAGGTGTGTGAGTGTGTTTTCTCACTTCTTTCCTGAAAGGATGAGCTGCAGCATCCTTGATGGAGGTGATGAACCCACGTTGCAGTGACATTCTGTCTAAGTGTGTGTCTCTGCGCGCCTGCGGTGTTATGTTTTGTCTTTGACACACTGATATGTGAAAGGAAGTGGATTTCAGCTCGGGGCCCATGACTGTGACAGGGAAATATGACCAAACACAGAGACAATAGGGGTTAAGTGCTGCCCCCCACCCGCAACCCCCTCAATCCTAATACCTAACACTCATTCAGGGACACAAGGATGAGGTTTGTGGCCTTGCGGCGCCACTTTACACCCACTTCCCCTGCAGCGACAGTAATAAGCCTGGAAGTGTAACCAGTTTCAAAATTTATGCAGGTTAAAGGAAATGAATGGTGGGACTGACCTTTTTGTTAATCTCTCTCATTTTTCTACTGCTTCAGGACATCAGACGCATAGCCCAGAGTGACACCACTGCGCCCTCTGAGGCCTGTAACATTTAATTAATGTTAAAGTAATAATCTGTGACATTTGCTGTTAGCTTTGGAGCAGCATGGGAAGGTTTGCTGCATTTGCTGGTGTAAACATGGTTTGACAAGAGGGCCTAGTTCTGGTGCAAGTGATGCAAGTTACTTCTGCTGTCTGTTACGCCCGGTACAGTTACACTTACAGCTGTCAAGCAGTGAATAGCAGCAGGTAGGAATTAAAATGATGTGGTCAAACAAATAGTAATAACAGTGGGAGAGAAAATCAATTAGATTAACAAAGAATTCACAACTGTTGTTCTTTGATTGATTGATTAATAATTACAGTCAATTGCAAATATTTGCTGGTTCCACAAACTCAAATATAAATACCAAAAGGATCTGCTGCTTTTATTTTACTTCTCTGATTTTTTTTTTTTTTTTGCCATTTTTTTCACAAATGATAATTGACTAATCAGGAATATAACCAGCATATTCACAGGAAATGTGTATGTCCTTGATGAAAACCTGCAACTGCGCTATGTGGAATAGACGAAATCCTAAAAAAGATGTAGTAGTGGCTGAAGTCGGAGTCAAAGTGCAATTACAGAGGTTGATATAGCAGTGAAAATGGAAGTGCTGAGAGAGGCTAAAGTTTCAGTTTAAGTGGAAGCGCCAAATGACGTTAAGGTGTCAGTTTAAATGAAAGCCCTGAATAAAGTTGAAATATCAGTTGAAGCAAAAGTGCCGGAAAAGGAAATTCAAGCACCGAAAAGAGTTAAAATGGTATAACCTGAGCCGGAGGTGTCAGCTGAGGTGGAAGCCCTGAATGAAATGAATGTCAGTCAATGCAATGTTGAGTGTATAAACTGAGAGATTAACACTTAAAAGCAGTCGGAGGAGCTTGTGTATGAGCAGTGAAGGTTGTGCGACTGAGAAAAGCTTAAGATTTTCAGACACTGAAAGAGTTTGAAGTGTTTAAAGTGTAAGTGCTGAGAGCAGAGACGCACTGAGAATTAGAAAATAACATCTGTGCTCATAATAATAAGGATTATTACCACTTCTGCCATTTCATCTTGTGTTAGTGACTGTATTTCTGCTGTTCAAGTTTAACACTTTTAACTGAAAAATTCTTCTCAAGGTTTCTACTGGAACTGTTCAAAGTGATGTAGTGAGATTGTTGTTTTGTCACAGTGTGTTGTACAGTCCAATTACACACTGTGAAGAGTAAGAACCTTCCAGCAGGAAGAACATTGGTTTGTCACAATCATAATTTGGTAGTTACCAGGAGTGATGAGCTTTGATTGAGCAGACAAAATAATGCAACTCGCATACAAAAAAAACTCCAAAGTCAGGACAGAAAATCCAGGCAACAAAGACATCACAGTGCTGGACACATTTGATTGACTGACAAGTGATCTCAGAGGTATTGCAGGGTAAAAACAGTGGCACGTCTTCAAAGACATTACTAAAATAAAAACACAGCAGCAAAAGAGAGGATTATTATTTTAAAAAATCAATCAAAATCCATCAAACACCCCTTGACAGGCGGCCTATCATGAAACTGAGCATAATTCCTGATAGCTGCTAACATCTGGATAGTTTGGAGTCCAGACCGAACTTCAACCACAGTAAACTTTAAACACAATATGCAAAATGAATCAGCGGAAACTTCTGCTCTGTTAACCTCGCTGGCAATTTAAAGAGTAGGGTTTGTACTGAAGAAAGTTGCACTGAAGGAAACAACACAAAAACTTGTTTTAAGAGTGAAAATGATTTCATTTCTAATCAGAAAAGGGGTCCGATTGGCAGTAACTGTGTTCCACTGTGCAAAATTAAGGAAATCATTTGGAGAAAATAATCACATACGCTTGTGTAAATCTGCTAAATGCTGATGATTAGCAAAATGAGAAAATCTCTATGAAGTTCATGAACCTGGCAGCCTTCAGACAGACTTAAAACATTCAGCTCGCTTTACTTCACTGAAAAACAATTAGACAGCTTTGAGGGCACTTAATATGGCAGGACAGCTTCACCACTAATTACTCAGTTATAGGGGACCATTAATATTTTTGACAAGGCACTCATTATTCATGGATTACATTTGCATTAACAAGGTAGAAACCTGGTAGATTGACAAAGGATTTTTCCTTTGACTCTCTCCCTCAGGACATAAGTTTTAGTTAAAAATGTTCCACTAATAATGTCAATCTGCAGTGATAGATCCATGTTAATGTTACTGTTCTGATGATAAACATGGAGATGAGTTGAGTGTCGAAGCAGAAAAAGAAGCATCTGCTAACACTCGTTGTGGCTGGGCCTCATGAACTCAGAGGCCCCCCACACTCTGCCTATACTCTAGAATTATGTGACCGGTTGATGAGTAGTTGTGTCGAGTTGGAAGGTCCTTGGCGAGGGGCCTTGGGCACCACTGGAAGACTATCAGAGTGCAGAGTCATTAGAAATCCCTCATTCTCACTCTGCTGTGTAAACGGCCCGGCGGCCTCCAGCCGAACAAGCCCCGAGGAAGGATCACCTCCGTCTGGCTGAAATTGGATCGTGCACAGAAGAAGGGAGCAGTGGGAGCTGAGCAGGGAGGAAAAAAATGTTATGTGTTCCTATTTATTGACTCTGCTGCAGAGATCACTAAACTGTTTCAAAAACAGTAAAGTTTGGGGAGTTTTTCCCAGAAGCACTGCGGACATTAGGGGAGTGACAAGTTGCCTTCATAAAAGCCTTAAATGACTATGGAGAAAAGAACTCAATTGGAAATGTACTTAAAGCCACATCAGGTCGACAAATTATGTTTTGTTTCCTTACATAGTCGTAGTTAATCCCAGCACAGTACGTCCCTAAGCACAAGCATAATGTCATACTATGCATACTGTTGGAATAACATTTTAAGTATATTAATAATGAGGCATATGAATTTGAAAGTTCATATTGCTCAAGTCAATCCTACATTACTTCAGAGGAAGGTGACTGAACAAGAAACCCTTCATTAACAACAACAAACCCAACAAAGAAAGGAAGACACCAACCTAAAAACTAATTTAATCTAATATGTTTGCTGTGGATGTGAGGCCTGAGAAATGTTCTGTATCTCTGCAGAAGATTTCATCTGAATTCAAACACTGCAGCCTGACACTTACAGTTGTCTCAATACTGAATTACTTACATCTTACTTGTTGAAAAGGCAATTAAATGCTACTTTCTAAATTAAAAAGCAAATTTATTCCACTACTTGTTTCATTATTGTAATTTGTCAAAGCTGCCTTTAAACAACTTCCAAACCTCCACACCCACAGATCTCATCGTCTGTATTTAACATTTCGAAACAGAAAAGGGCGACGTGACAGTTTAACAAGCCCCCAGCCTTCAGTTAAACAGCTGATGTTAGCTTAGCTTCTGTGACAGCACTCCAGTCGTCATGACCTCACAGTCAGTTTATTCCTAAATGTAGTCTAACATTAGCAAACCAGCTAAAGGAGGCCAGCGGCTAACACTAGCAAGGCACAACATCAGACAACCATGGAGACGCTTTTCAAGATTCACTCCTTTTTTTGGCTGAGGTTAGCTGACCTCCTTGACCTTTAGCCCCTGCATCAAGCTAACATGGCTCACAGAAGTGAATGCACTGAGATCCCATGACCAAATCAATCCTTCATTAAACTCCAGCTTTAAGTCAGTAGCTGAACCCACATTGTTGAAACACTGAAGCATTACTTGCACAACTAGGTGTAATGTTGCTGCTGAATTTTAAAATGTACATACATGAGCCATTACTCAGAAACCTTTAAAATATTCACATTACTGTAATTACTAATGCTAGCGATGAACAATAACCAGTTCCATGACTGAAATATGTATGACATGGCAAAACCATTCCTGTTGTGTATGTTCAGATTTTACAACAATATGGGCAACAACAATTATTCTGCCCCGGTGTGATGAGACAGTTTGTTACAATGGTGACACACACCACTTAACGCAGCTGGCAAAGAAAGAAGTATTGTCACCTGAATGAGATGTCCACATAGATACAACACTGTACATTTGATTTGCACTTATTGTTAAGCTCTTCCATTAGTGAAGAAAACAGCAGCCTCACCAGACAACGAAGAGTCTGTTTGTGTGATCAATCCATTTAATTTCTCTTCTTTTATGTTTACTGTCACCGAGGGACAAATGTGGACATTGGTTTAGCAACTATCATCTTTTGTGTGGAGTGTCAAGTGACCAAGCATGAATTAAGCTGAAGTTGTAAAAAGAAGCTGCATTTACAACGGTTCAAACTCCACTACCTCCCAGAAACCAGGCTGCGGCTCAAAAACTGATATCATTGCGATGAATGTGTAATTTAATCCCTCATTTACAGTGACATGCATTACATCCTCATGTGACTTTATAATACCACAAAAACTGTGCTTACAATCATATCAAACCCACATTCATGCTGCAACAATAGAAGTGGAACTGAAATATGTAGGAGCTGCATGTAATCACCTCCCTCTTAATGTTTAGTTTTTCCTCTTCAGTAGAAGAACTAAAACTATGCGTCTCGTAAAAGTGCTCAGCAATGGCAGAAGTGAAAATAGTCCCCATTAAAGACAATAATGAGCCGCGTGATTAAGTCACATGGATAAAAATCTACACGTGTTGTTTAAATATGATGGAGTGTGGCAGTAAATGCAGCCGTATGCTTTGTGTTCTGCAAGCTGCTTTTAATGGACTTTGGAGAAAAACAACAGGACTTCCGGGGTATAAGACAAAAAGCAGCAGCAGAGCAGACAGCAGAAGCCTCTGACGGTAGAACACACACAGCACAGCTTTTAGACCTTTGCAGCAATAATGGTATGTTGGGGGCGTGGAGGGGTATTAGCACCTGGCCTCCACACAGACCTGGACTCTCTGTGTAGCCACGTGACACAGAGTGCGAGTAATGCCACACTTGTCCTTGCGGCTACTTGAGAGCGGGAGCTTCATTTTGCACATGCTGGCCGTGCATGTTTGTATGTGTACAGCAGCCCAAGCTTGAAAAAAAATCAAGGTTTTTTTTTTTGCTGGCATGAGTGAAAGGGGGCTAATTGCCATGGAGGAGGATGCATGAGAGGTCTGCAGTGGAGAAAGAAAGAGAAAGACAAGAAAGAGAAGAGAAGAGAGAGAAAAGTACCTAATGCTGTTTGGAATTAAATTCGCTGAAAAGCCTTTTCATTTACGTAGGCCATGTTGAGAGATTAGCAGCGCCAGGGGATGGCTGGGCACTGCACTGTGTTCACTCAGCTTCAGTCAGCAGGAGCAGCAGCAACAGAGGTGATGGAGCCCTCCTGCTTTGACTCCTATCAACCATTACAATCAGTGATCTCAGACTTTCTGTTTATCCAGCCTTGTTTCCTTTCTCCTGCATTTGCTTCTCACGTCCATCTTGTTCACAGGTACACGCCACACCTCTACCCACCTCTGGGATACACTCACCACTGTCCTTCTTGCACAAGACTGCAACATGTCATGTTGAAACGTTTAATGCAACGTGTGGGAGACAATTAAAGTGCTCACTCATAGCCACTGACCCACATAGAATTATCCCCCAACAGTTCCCCTCAGTGTCTTTCAACTCTTTGTTGTGCTTTTATAGTTCACACCTTTAATATTTTGATTCACTCTTCCGGCTCTCATCAAGCAACAGCAAGCAAAAGCTCTTAAAAACCCACTGTGCACTACCAACACTGAACGACAGACAGACAATGCTCACACCTAGCTAATGAGTATGTTGGAGCATTCAGCAGCTAAAAGCATTTTCTGCAGTAGTTGGTAACTAACGAGCTAACATTGGATTTACGTTCATCGGGTGGCCAGAAATCCGACTCTAAATGAATGCTAATGTTCCTCTGTGTAACACGTTCATCATATTAACGCTATGAGGTGATAACCTGTCAGTGTTGTGTTCGCAGCATGTTGCACTGTCCCAAAGTAGTCAAAACTATCAGTCAAATCAGGGTTAAGGATAAGTGTGTAGTTTAAACACAAATAGCTAGCTAGCTAGTCCACAAGCATAACCGCAAATATGAAGCAAACACACAAAAGCATTTTATTAAACTTAAAGGACTGTGGACAGCAATGAGAGTCACAAGCATCTCCAGAAGGAGACCATTAGACAATGTCATGGCAGTTGGTGGGTGCAGGTTCACAAGTGTTAGCGATCAATGCCGCTCAGACTGCTGTTACCTCAACAGGTCCTAAGATCCAAGCTGTCCTAACAAGCAAGGTAGGAAGTGATCACCTTGTTAGGTCAGAGAGAATACACCACAAGCCTCTGTTATTATTGTTATTAGAAATTACTAAACCATTAAAACTGTAAAAGTAGACATGTCTGATGTCTGAACTGCCGGGAAGTCCCATACCCACACACACACACACACACACACACACACACACACACACACACACACACACACACACACATATCTCCCGCATCTCTCTCTCCTCCCAGGCTCTCTCTCTCTCCTCTCCTGTCGTTTTTGCGTAATTCCTCCTGCTTGAAAGAATGAGTTTCCTCTTACAAGAAATAATAACAAGCGGGTGGTGTGTGTGTGTGTGTGTGTGTTTGCGTGTGTGGTGCGATGAGAATCTGAAGGGGCATTCCTGATGTCAGCACTGCTTTTGTACCTCACAGGTTGTGAGTGTGAGAGTGTGCATGTGTCTTTCTGTCCGGCTGCGCGTGTGTTTATTGGTCTCTAAGTCTGGTTTATGCGTCCGTCTGTCTGTTTGTCTTTGGGATGTTACTCACTGTGTGTGTTCATGTTTGCATTTGTGTGTCTTTGTCTGTTAGTCCATTGTGTGCGCATGTACGTCTGTCTGTTTGTGAGTTTATTGGCATCTTTGATATTCACGTCTGTGTCAGTCTCTCGGCTGTGTGTCTGTTGATGTTTCGGTGTGTGTGCGTGTGCGCGTGAGTGTGTACAGCAGGAATAAAGCACCCCATTGATAAGAACAAGTTCTTCTTGTTAACGTATCAGTTGAGCTGGACCTGAGCCAGCGCTGAAGTCCCAGGGGCGTATTTCTATACAACCCCCGCTATGACACGGCAGTTACTATTTTGCGGCCGCAGACCTCCACACACACACACACACACACACACACATACATACACACACAAACACACAAACACAGGGCTAGATAGCCCGGGAACTGAACATGTGTTAACACTCTCTTTCCAAGAGATACATTGAAGAGGACATTGAGCAATGTTTCATCTTACATCTCTCTAGCGGCCGCCTGCTCTGCAGTCATCTAAAATGCTTCCATGTGCAGTCTCTGCATTCCGACTACCTTTCTGAGGCATTTCGAGACTCTCCCGAAAGATACCCGATACCCAGGGGAAAGCAGATAGTCATGAGAAATACCTGCTAGCTCTTAGCAGTCTTAAATAACAGGAGGGGGAATATCTGCCATTCCCTTGGTCTTCTTTTTTTTTGCACATGTGCCAGCTATTGTTTTCCTCCTCTTATACACCAGGGAGATGGAGCCAAGGCTGTTTTATGACAGTCATAATCACCACCCCTGGCGGCTGCATAGGGACATCAGCTCCAATCGGCTTTTGCGGGGCACGCCTCGTTGTCAAATAAAAGTGTCTGGATGAAGGTCGGTGGGAGAACAAAGAGGTTCAGTGTGCAGAATGAAGCACCTACAAACCTCACTGTCCCACCGTGTGCATGCTCTGCCTCTCGTCTAGTTGTTTAACCATTGCAGACCACGGCAAGTGTTGCAGAGCCAGGCTGCACACTCATTCTTTGACAGCAGGGACTATCACAGTAAATCTGTGCAGAACCGCACAATTAATCACAACGGTGGGTCGAACAAGTGGCTCGATGTGAAAAATGCATGTGGGCAGTGCGTGCTGAGAGCCCAAACAGCATTCAGTGTGAGAATTACATACATCAAGATTGTATTTAGTGAAAAAAAGGTCACTGAAAGTAAGGCTCGTACAGGAGGGTGTTGTTAACATCTGTTTTTGTAGATAGATCAGGAAATGTGAGGGCGTTTGGGGATGAACACAACCACAATGATAGACAAGGGTTTAGTTTACTGCATCTAAATTTAACGTCATCATCCTCGAACCGTTTGAAGTGCAATCACATAGAACATTTGCATGAACTGATTCACTGACTTGCCCCCTCAACACAGGATATAATGTGGAAATTCAAGAAACTGGATTTAAAGAGCCTGAACGCGCTTTTAAAGACAAGCGGGAACGTCTATTTTCCAGATGGCTTTGATATAGATCATAGTGGTTTTACCACCAAAGCATGCTTTCCATTATTCCGATTGTTTAAAAGCTTTACCTCTTAAAGTAAATGTAAAGTGACAATCCAAAAGGGTTCAGACAAAAAAGGGGGCAGGTCTAACAAATGGAATTGTCCCCATGGGCAAACCACATAATATTCATATCAATCCTCGTACATCTACCACTTGAATTTCTAACCATGTAATCAGGGGCTCTGCCAAGTTAGTGAATACACCCTGATGAATCTGATGATAACAGGGGCCAACGGGGCATTGTGGCTTTGTGGAAGGCCATGTTCTCATTAGCTATCAGACATCTTGAGTTCGTTCAGATATTAGCTCATAGCCTGTAAATGCCTCCTGTGTTGCAGAGCTGTAAAATCTCATTTGTCAGGGACAAAATAATCCTGCGAGTTGTACTAAATCCACTCTGCTCCTTTAAAACATCTCCCCAACTGTTTGGGTGAGCACATTTTGGGTTTGATGGGGATATGATGTTGAAACATTACCTTTTCAGATGGCTTATGCCTCCAGGAAGTTAGCGGCAGAATGTTCGCTCTTTTGTGGTCTTCAAGGATAATCATATTTTCATTACACATATATGTACTGTATTTTATGGATGGCAATGTCCGTCTGTTGGTTGGCCTACCACTCTGGACCACACCTAAACATTTCAACAACTATTGGATTAATAATATAAAATCTGCTGCAAAACTATTCCCGTCAGCCTGAGCTGCACTTTGTGCTAACAAAGGTCACCATGCTAACAAGCTGAACTGAGATTTTTTAGTATATCCAAAACTGTAGTATAAACTATATAGTACTTGAGATGCATACTATTGAATATTTCAATATGTAAACACTAGACCCTACACTGCTGCAAATATCCCACAATGCAATGCGGCATTGATGCTAGCTAGATGCTATATGTTAAAAAAATGTTAGTTCGCGCGCCAGATCCACAATGACTGCACATGCATATCAAATATGCATTATATGATTAGCATTATTATTATGATTACAGCTAGATAAGGGATTATTGCAAATGCCCAGAGAGATGAGGTTGGTTGGCATGGGTTACCACAGTGACACATCTCCAAGAAGGCTCTTGGAAAGCGTTGTACCAGTACATTTGAAAAGATACATGTTACTATTTCCACAAAAGTATGTTGAATGATAGTACACATATTGAGTATGTAGTGCACAGTAGTAATCAGGCAAATCAAATGTGATATTATGACTTTTTATTATTCTTAAGTGACTATTATTTTCAATTTATTCATTGAAATAACTTATATGTTTATTGTTTTTTTTCCCCATTTTCTGTGTACAACCATCAAAGGGACACATCAACTAGTGTCAGGATTTATTAAGACAAACAATCCCCCTCCTGTGCGTTGCTCCCTCTGCTTGGCCTGTGCATGATGTTTACATGGCAACCATGCTGTGTTGACATAAAACCCGATCGAGCTGCCTGGCAGGACACTGTTGTTAATGTCACTTTGGTCAACATTTCTCACTCCTTATTACTTCCTTCTGAGTGTCGGTGTGAGAACGCTGTTGGTGACTGTTCTCTCTGTCCCCTTCTTTTAGTGCTGTTATTCTGGGCAGTGGGTCTTATAAATAACTAATAAAGACCAAAGCTATGACGCATTCATCTTAATGCTAGGTGGCATCAGGGACAGGTGTGCTGGCTTATTCCTACCTTTTGTACGACAGCGCAATTAATCTGCTTTGTGCCAAGTTAAGAGCAAAGGGTGGACGGTGGAAAGAGACAAATGAAAAACCAAAAGGGAAAGTCATGAATTTTACAGTGAACTCAAAGCGATGACTACCTGACCTTGGCTACCTTCACACTTTCTTCTTCCTCTCTTTTTTTTGCATTGAGCAGTACTTTCTTAAAAATAAGAGGAAAGAGACATGAGTGAAATCGTCTGTTCCAGAAATAGAACACAAACGAGGAGAGGTGATGCAGGCGTGTGCTGGAGAGGGGAAAGTGGGGAGATATTAGCCATATGTGATTCATTTACAACAGCATGCTTCAATTAATCTGGGCAGGGTGGCAGGCGCCAGGGTTGGGCCCCATGCCACCTGAGCGAGAGAGGAAGAGTGATCTGATGCTCTGTGAGGGATGAGCAATGAAAGCAGATCCCTCCGAATCGATACGCCTTACATTATTGCTCACACCAAACTCATCCCGTCCACTTTCCTCCCCTCTTCCTCCCCTCTTCCTCTCTCGCCGACTCTCTTCCTCTGAGCCCCTTTGTTCTTTTCCTTCAAGGGACTTGAAGACCAGGTCAACAAAGGCCGCACAAGGCGAGGGGAGCGGCGATTCTCATGTAGGCGTCCACCTAGACACACCCTCAGGATGTTTTGTGAGACTGTTCTCTAACTGGGGCGGCATGCTGTGGCAGTAAGTGAAAGCAAAGGGGGGGACAAACTGGCGAGGGGCAAAAACCACAGTGACCAGATGGAACCGCAGATTGTTTTAAAGCGGCTACTGCCTCAGCAAAACCATATGGGGCAAAAATGCTATTTAGCGAAAACTCATTTATGTTTTTCACGACATGGTGAGCAGCACCGGAGGAACTTGTAAACAAAAGATAAAGTACCAACACTGTCAACACGTGATGGAAAAAATCCAGTAGCCTCATCTGCATGTGTGTATCTGCAGGGCATGTTGCAGTGAGGAGTTTTATTTCAACTTGTGAGCAATATTCCAAAATAAGAGTGAATGAACACTTGCCAGGCTTTAATACCATACAGCATTAAGTTACAGCAAAGCCTGCCAAGCCTAATACTGTGATTGTTACTAGAATAAATAACCTGAAAAAAAAATTGATGATGATGAATTAACCAGAGGAAAAGAAATATATATTAAGGCATGGATAAGAATATTAAATTACGACACTTGATAGGAAAAGACAAGCAATGGCATCAGTATGGCAAAGGATTAAACAGTGTAGTTTGGCAGCGTCTGACAGTATAATTATATTTTTAGCTGTCTGTTTTGTGGGCTGTTTCACCTGGCTTCTGATGTAATCTGGATTTATCCACATTCCTGCCTCGTGCATCAGGGGGATTTTTCACACTGAAAGACAAGGGGAGGGCTGAAAGAGATAATACAAGCCTTTCAAACATCTATTAGGATGTATGCTGTCGGCCATACTGCAAGCTAAAATGTCTCTTTGCTTCCCAGGCAATTAAAACTTTCCACAAGGAATAGAGATTGGCACAGTATTTAATCTGAAAGTGAAGACACAGGAGTATAGAAGTAAAGCGAAAATGAACAACCTCCATGCCTCATCCCCAGTGTGTGTGTGTGTGTGTGTGGGTGTGTGTGTGTTTGGATAACTCACTAAATTAAAGAATGATGATAATAACCAAGATGATAACAATAATGATCTCCTCGTTATTTGATCCAGTGTTAAATAAATAAGCAAGGTTCAGAATTCTACCCGTCTATATGAAATGGCATTAAATGCACTATATTGTAATTATCTCTAATTAAAATCTAGTCATTAATAAGTGTCTCAGGTCATGCAAGTGTAAATTGTTCTGAGACATTCTCCACTCAGCACTAATTTGAAATCATGCAATAATAAATCAGCTGCAGGGAGAAGCTGTCAGAAGAAAAGGGTTCAGGGGACCATGGTGTTTTGGTGTTTCAGGGCTTAGTTAATTAGTCGGAGGGGGAAGCCGAAGATAAACACAGATCGTCACTCAAGCACAGGCTGAGCCTTTAAACAGCTGTCCACAGCTGTAAAGTCCTGATCAAATCAAGGTGGTGGGGAGACACGGCTGTGCAGCGTCAGGACGAACTTATTCACCACGGCATTCGTCAGGCTATGTGTTTGGAACTGATTTTTAACAACTTTCTTCATATAAAATAAACTAGTTATGTATTTTTGTTGTGAAAATCTACACTCAAACTTCCATTGAATTAAAGTTGAGTATTGTTAGAAAGCAAACAAATTATAGAAATGAGAAATGCTTGATAGGCTCAAAATCCACTAGCATTTAACAATATAAACGTCCTACAATGTCATTACATTGGCCAAAATGATCGCAGTACACACTGACATTTCACATTAAACACTGTCATCTGTCCAAACAGCTTTTATCTTCCCTGTAAAACATGAATGGTGTTTTGGCAGCTTGAATAACGAGTTTATAGATTTTAAGAAAGCAGCCTCGAGCTGGAGCTCTTTGGTTGATCTAGTATTGGACTTCCATGAAGCTAGAGAAGTCTAAAGAAAAGTTACAAAATCAATGGAGCGGAGGCCAAGACTTTTAGCCTCTAGCGTGGGTCAGTGGATTCAACACACAACTCTGATGACATCATCAGGGTCATTTCTACAACGTCGTAAAGTTAGACAACTTTATGCAACTGTTTTCACTTGCTGAATAGTTCATCAATCATCATTTCATTTCATTTCATATGAAATTCATGCATATGTCCAAACACTTTTATCTTTATTGTAAAACACGCATGTAATTCTATTTTCTGACACATTGTGTGGGTTTTAACAACATAGCTTAGAGTAGTGGTTCCACACCTGTAATGTTGCTTATGACCTTGCGACACTTGCAACCGCAGCGATAGACTTTTGTTTTAAACTATTTGATGGGAACAATTTCAGGCCCCAAGAGGTCAAATTAGTTAACATTTCAAGAGTAAAAAGGGAAAACTCAGAAAAGTCAACATAATGTGTGTGGCAAGATTAGATTTTTGTTATTTTCTCCCCCTATAATCATCCAGTGACCCCTTGGATTCATCTTTTGACCCCCTGACTAGAGTTTACTAAGAAGTAATTGTACACATTTTTTCCCAGTCAGCAGAATAATAAGCAGTTTAAGACAACCCGGCTTCCCCACACTGCTGAAGACTATCATAACCTTTAGTGTGAGGGAGTGTGATTACTGGAGATGTTTTATTTTGAGATTTATAGTGTTTAGTGGCCCACACCTCACACCCCCATCTGACGCTGCAGGAGTCTGGCAGGATGGATGAAACTTCTCACATTCGCCTCTGAATGACTGATACTGATAAGACATCTGTGTCATTCCAGTAGTCATCACGGATGCACCAAGATGAGCACTGACTCAGGGTCTGGATATATGTTTGTTAAGTTCTCACTCCAGTGACTCATGGATCTGCAGTATTTGTACTGTTTAGTTTGGGAGGCAGGAGCAGCCCTGAGCCCCTTCCACCCACCCAGAAGACTTCCTTTTTGCTCAACTCAGAAGGGGAAATTTAGCCCAGATGTCACTTCAAACAGAAGAAAAGCTGCTGGGATCGGAGGTGGGATCAGGCCCATCTTTCGCGTGACCCCAAGAACTGCTCCCTCCTGGCATCTGTCTATTTTTCTCCTCTTCTGTTCTTTCTCTGATGATCTCTTGTAAGTTGCCGTCTCGTGGGACCTTTTACTTTTACCCCTAAACAGCATGGCTGTCTTCAGCAAATCAGTGCTGTGTCATTCTTACTTTGGCTGTGTGGTTATCCCCCATGGTATATAAAATGATAAGGAAATCCTTTGTAGCAGCACATTTTCACCAAGTAAGGTGAAAGTCAGGGATTTCCAAAGTTCTCAGGACACACACACTTAAGCCAGACCACACATGAGGTACTTCACATTTCTCAGCTTTATGTTGTATCTTTTCCTAACATCTAATATCTGTCCAAATGTGGACAACTCCATGACATGCCACTATTTCCAGGAAAATGAGGATTAAGATGAAACACATTTAACTGTAAAACATCAGCGGTAATTAAAGAACAGGTTTTAGAGATAATGCTTAGACATTGTTCTTTGGCCATTCTTACTTTTCATTCCGTTTACCCAAACCGGTGTAAAGCACAAAGATCTACTCCCAAGAAACTGTTTAAAGTCACATGAAGAAATGGAAGAAGTGACTTAAATAAAGTTACGTCACACAGCATCAAATGTTGCAAAAAATGCAATCTTTGAACAAGAGTCTACAGCCATGCTAGCAGCTCTGTGACGCTGCACCTGAGCACAACAGTGTTTTGAGCTAAATGCTAACATCAGAATGTTTAGCAGACATATGTTTACCATATTCACCGCCTCACTTTTGCATGTTAGCATGCTAACGTTTGCTAATTAGCACGAAACAAGGTGCAGCTGCTGAGAATTGTAATAATTCTGCAGATATTTGATCATTAGCAAAAGGATTGGACAAAGTAAAACCCTGAATTAAGGTCAGGTGATCACCAAAGTTATTATAATTCATCTTCTGGGGAAGATGGAGGTCTGTACAACATTTTAAGGCACAAAATAACCTTTGACCTTGACCTTTTGGTGGCGCTAAAGCAAAAGTAAGGGGATCACCGAAGTCTCGACCCTGGATTCCATGGATATCTGTACCAAATTTCATGGTAATCCATCTAATAGTTGTCAAGACATGTCACTAATAAACAGAAATGTCAACCTCATGGTGGCACTGCCAGAAAAGTCGGACAAGGATGATCATCTTAATTTAGCTGTGAGGCACAACTGAAGAAATGAGAAACAGAAACAGAGAATAATCTCTCATCCAGGTGGTTAGAGGAGTCTTTGAGGGTGGTGCAAATACTGACAGAGGTGTTGTTAGACAATCTTCTTAGACAATCTTACTGACTGGTATTTAATTTTCTGCAAATCAGACGCTGAGCTCTCTGACTGGAATGTAACAATCATATGTGGAGGCAATGAACATCAAAACCTGGAGATGTGAAGTGAAGTAAGAGAGTGGATTGCTCTTTCAAACTATATTATTTTTCATGGCAGAGAGCAGCACATGTCAGCATAAAATGGCCACCACTTATCTCAACAATTATATGTTGCTAAGCAGTTGTCAGAGGTATTAAATCTCTGGAGGACAAGGACGACATGGCAGACACATGTCAGAAACAGCAGTAATCCACAATCCCCTCTTCCTGTCCTCTTTTGGAGCATTTTAAAGCTCCCCACCCCTTTCCCTCTGCCTCTTTCCCTCTCTGTGCTCCCCTCTCTCCCCCTCTCACTCTGCTCTCCCCCATCCCTCCCTCAGCAGAACTACAGGGGCTTGCTTGTTGTCAAGTCAGTGTTTTTACAGCCTGGCATTAGCACAGGGCAG
This sequence comes from Chaetodon trifasciatus, assembly GCA_037975065.1. Lineage (NCBI taxonomy): Eukaryota > Metazoa > Chordata > Actinopteri > Chaetodontiformes > Chaetodontidae > Chaetodon > Chaetodon trifasciatus. The sequence goes on from JBBMOE010000007.1 coordinate 1,304,532, forward strand.
CATTCAGTCAGGACACTGCATTCACTTTGCCTCCCCTATAATTCACATGCTCACGTGAGAGCGCCCTGCCTTTGCTATACTCATGAAATGACCCTGATTGAGCATCGCCGGCCTTTTGACAGACCATTTTTCTCTTCTTATAAAAGCAACTTTAAGCCTTCCAAATAAATCTTTTATACATTTTAAATGTCATATATAACACCCCATGTGACATTAGGAAGGCTCAGATGAAGTGGCGCTGTATTGAGTTTTCTTACATGACAGTCAGGGGGGCGATTTGTTTGACTTCAACAAGGCAGGAAGGCGGGGAGGTAAATGCTGTTTAGCCATGCCATCTAATTAGAGGCCCACATTTCATCCTCTTACAAAGTATCTTATTTTCTGTTTCTTGTGTGTGCACTCTATGCTTTGTTTATTGTATTTTTCAGTGTCTGTCATTCATGATATGTTTGCACAGAGACAGAGTGGAAGAAAAAATGGGTTTTGGTGTAGAGGGGCTCAGGAGTTGGTGCAATCCTCCAACTGCCTCGTCTCCCTCAGCTCCTTGAGTAAAATACACAGTATGTTGTCAGCTGACTAGTTTCCTCAGCAGTGAAAATGCGCCGTTCTCTTCTGGGAGCCCTGCTGTGATATTAGAGGCATGTAGATTGATAATCGACGGGGGTAAACATAATTACATCGCCTTAGAAATTAATGAATGCATTGATCGCCCACACTAAACATTATCAGCATATTTTTCTTTAAGCCACTGAAATCTCGAGGGAATGGCCTGATTATATCACGGATACGGCGATTTGCAATATTACTGTGGCTTCCCACAGTTAGCTGTCGCAAAGATCTTGCCAATTCTTGTGGGGAGGTTTTTAAACAGTGATGCTGTTGGCACCTTTGAAGTGCCTTTCGGTGTCCAGATGTAAATTCATGCAGGGAGAAATGTGATAAGCTAATGATGTCTCCGGGGAATAGAATGAATATAACCAAGGGATAAACATATCTGCATATCTGAGTGGACTTTCCCCCCCCCTCTACCCTCCTTTTACACTGTTTGGGGCCTGAACAGGAGCAGATGGACAGAGCAGGCTTTGATGTGCTCTGGGGTCATGTGTATCTGCAGTTTTATCAAGGTACACAAGCGTGCAGAGTAAATATGCCACACCAAAACTCTGGGAAGGTCTCTGGGTAAGGCAGAGAAGGGAATTTCCACTCTGAGATTCAAGAGAGGGTGTAGGCTGAAATATTTAGCAGCGTGTGTGCAATATAGAGTTTAAATATATACAGTATATCCTTATGAAGCTTTAGAGCAAGGCTGCCAGAAGAAGGCACAATAAGGATGGCTCACTTTTTCACTTACAGAATCTGTTCTATTAAGCTTTACGTTTTAAAAGTCGTTTTTGATCTGATGCGATCAATATGTTCAGGCTATTTTACATCGAACTATTGTTATTTTGCCCGACAACAATGAGCAAAATAAAATTAACATAGTGGATAATGGCTCGAGCACATTTGCCTCTCGCCCTTCATTCACCCATTTGAGTGTCTGTCATTTTATCCCCATTTGCGTGCCTGAAAAGAGACATTCCATAATGCTGCACCAACCAGGGACACAGCGCACTACTGCAAAACATGTCCATCAAGGAGAAAATAAAAATAGGCTGTTTCCTCTAAATTCACTCAATCAATAATTCATGCCGTGCACAGAAGCTTGATTTATGAAGGAATTAAATGTTGTGGACTGGGCCTCGCAACAGCCGTCCATCTCGGGAACGTGGCTGCCGAAATTAAACATGAAAGGCAAACACTGAGAACAACCAAATCATCTCAGGGAGACTTGACGTATTGGGAGACTTCAATGGAACGCACTCTGGGCCGGCTGATTGGACAAAATGACACAGGTGATTTGATCAGGAGCCGCATAATTTGTTCTGAAAATTTTCAAGACTTGTATATGTAGACGTGGGTCACCAAAGGCCACAGAGCGACATTAATACTATTTGGCAACTGGAGGCAGAGATGAAAGGCAAACATGCACATGCTGACCTGTGGGGATCTTGTGACTCCTGTGTGCCTTTCTGACCCTGACTGCACCTATAAACTAACATGGAAAACGCAGGAATATGGCACTTTTAGTGTTGCTGTAATTTATATTCCCTTTCCTGTGTGAGGAAGTAGAAATTCTAACAAGGTTTTCAAAAAAGGATACAATTATTTTGTACATATTTGTAGAAATGGCTTTGAAGCTTCAGCCTCTGTGTATTTACCATGGCGACGATGACAACCAGCATTTGATACACAGCACCGCTAGGAGACACACATCTTCCATGTTGCACTACCAACTTCCATGACGTAACTGTAGCCTTCCAACATCCAGCTGTCCTCAACAGAAAAACTGTATAGGTCGACTGTGCATATTTATATTTATTGCAAGGTGGTGACTTCTAGTGGCTGTAATTATGACTTGAGCAAAGGAGGAAGTCATAGACGGCGTAGTATAGTCTGCATATGGAGGGATGGGTCAAACAAACAGGACTTTCACCCAGGAGACCTCTGTTCATGTCCCGTGGGAAACAAAAACTCAATGTTGACTCATTTTAACTTTAAAATGCACTGAAGTGATGTCACATACATAACAGGAACCAACTTATTTTAAACTTTAATGTTTTCCAATAGCAGTTGAGACAAGTGATGATTGCGGGCTAATGGTGAATGCTAAAAGTTGGTCTAACAGTGGCACAAATAAAAAAGGAGCCACAAAGACCGCAAATTAATCTGGTAATGTGGTTTGCAGCAATATCATTATAAATTTGCGAACGTTACCTAGCATTAGCGACCCAAAGCTAGACAGTCAGTCGAGCCAATTAAGGCTGTAGGCCAAGATGCAAAACCTCAGAGTAGTGAACTGGTTTTATTGCTCATCGTTCAGTTTTATTTCCTCCTTCAAAAGTTAGCCGACAAAGTCTCACTTTAATTTCACCTCAACTTTAAAAGTGAATCTTTGTGTGTGTGTGTGTGTGTGTGTGTGTGTGTGTGTGTGTGTGTGTGTGTGTGTAGAAATATTTGAATGGTAATCTATATGGATGCATGTGTGCGCGTGTGATTTTTCAGTGGCGTCAAAGAAAGAATGAGTGCGCGCGCGCAGGGAGACAGTGAGAAGAACTCAGCTGGATGCAGGGGCTCGCGTGTACATGCGCGCGCGGGGTGCTTGTAGAGCGGGCAGAGCAGCGATGCACTGCTGAATCAGTGTTAGCACGAAGAAGCGACGTAGTCAGATGAAATTACTTTGGCTGTGTCTAACTGCTTCAAATCACTGCAAGAGAGCACAGGAAGCAAAGATGAGACTGTGCTTTCCGCTCGGGCTAATTATCCAGCTGTAATTAAAAAAGAACCCCCCTCCAAAAATAACTTAAAAAATCTTACCCCACGCCTACAAAGAGTCCAACAAAACTTCAGGATCTCTAATAAAGCCCATCGGGGACGCTTAGTTGTAGTCAGGCAGTCACCAATGTAGGGACATAAAAGGACTCTGGCCAGGAGTGATTTTTCATTGAGAATGTGACTCGAGGCCGAATTCCTGGATTTTGTGATTAAAATGCAAATGAAAGCTCAGACGTGGTCTTAGGTTAGGTAGGCCGAGCACAAAGCATGTAGGAATGAAGTGTGCTGGGAGACAAACTATATTCTGCAGTGTGAGGGCAGCGGGGAGGATCTGTGGCTTGAAGCCATCACGGAGCTGCTGGAGGAGATGCATTCTTTATCCTGAGGAGGGGAGGAGGGACAGAGGGAGAGAGAGGGGGGGAGAGAGAGAGAGAGAGAGAGAGAGAGAGAGAGAGAGAGAGAGAGAGAGAGAGAGAGGTGAGCAGAGCACACACGTCGCACTATCAACTGAATCCATAAGAAAACAACTCGCAGGGAGTCCGGCTCTGAGCTGCGTACACACTAAAGGCAAGTTTGAGCTCCCCACTAAACAGCGCGGCGGACGGACGCAGCTGGCCGTCATGGCCCGTGGCGGATCAGGCGGCGGACACTTCGGCGAGTGCGTCCTCACCGTTCGGGCAGAGTGTGGAAGGAGAGAAGTGGGCTCCGCTGTCGCCCTGCCGCCGCTTTCTTCGCTCCTCATGCGCCGCAGACGGTGTTGAGTTAAAGCGGAGAGCTCTGTGTTGAAGCGCCCGGGAGCTGGAACCCAAAAAGAAGTGGACAGCGGTGCGGTCGGACGCGCAGCCACAGCCGTGGGGGACCCAAGCAGGGAAATATGCTGTACCGTAGACTCACCGGGTTCAAGCTGCTGATCGGAAACGACTCGCTCCAGTTTTACCGAACGGACCTTTACGCACGGGCGTACAGCTGGACTGCATGAAGGACAGAGGCGCACAGAAAGGGGAAAAGTTGAACGCTGTAGCGGGGTTTGTAATGGATAAAGGCTCGCAAAAGGTACAGTAGCTGTTTCTCAATAACCCGGGACATAGTTGGAGAGAAATGTAAAGGAAATCTCATAGGCCTAAGTTGAATGAATCGGCTACTTTCAAATGAAATTCTGAATGAAATACATAATATGTGAACCTTATCTTAACCAAGCCCGTATGAAAACATCCACCAACACGTTTCACCTCTCTAACCTACAGCCCCGAGCATCCTGCCAGCAAAGATAGCCACAAACGGACGTTAATTCACCTATTCCCAACCACTTTTTAAGATTAATTAAAATCGTTAGCCCATTTAGCTGTAGGTTAATTAGATGTTTCGCCGAGTTGAAGATTACTGCGCTACAAAGCGCACCGCTCCACATTTTTTACCCCGGAGAAAACCTGACTTTTTTTTTTTTTTTTTTTTTTTTTTTTTTGGGTGGGGGGGCTTTCACTCTCAACGCACTGCACGGTTTTCAATCCCCCTTTTGAAATAATTCATTCAAATGAACACCGCTCACTGGGCAGGCTTTGAAGTATACCTGATCCGCCTTTTATCGCCTCTTTAGCACCCTATCCATTTTAAACTTTTAATTGCGTTTCTGTCGCTAAATCCAGTTCTAATCGGATTGTCCTGGCCACATATCACAGCGTTCATCTGGCGGTGAGAAACTGTGCTCCGTCGCCTGGAAATTAAATAAAAAGGAAGAAAAAGAAAAGAAAAAAAGTCTTTTCTATCACTTTCCCTCCTCCATCTATCCATTGTCCACTATTCAAGGGGTTTGGTGTTGTTAAGTAAAGACCAACGTGGCATCCTGCTTCTTTTTAAGGTTATTATTTGGTTTCTTGGTGACACTTTATTTATTCAGCTATAATAATCTTGATGCTGCTGCCTTCTGCTGTTGATTCTGCTGCTGTGGCAGCACATTTTATGCCTCATGTGGTTGCTTATACCCCCCGAAGCTTATTTGATTAAATTTAGCTCTTTCAATTTAGAAAAGTAGATCACAGATGTGTGTCAAAGGATTGTTTCTCCATCTCTGCTACAAAGAGCCCATGCAGGCTCCATCTCGTCAACAAACACACACAGGGAGTTTAAAGAAGCAGGGCTACGAAGGCAAATAGATGGATTTGCTTTACTTACCATTTTTTATTTTACTATTTTTTCCTTTCCTTTATGAAATATAGTTCTCTGGTCATGACTGCCAGACGTGAAAAAAAAAAAAAACAAATCTGAAATTTAGGTTAAAATGACCAAAGACAGCAAGAAGTCTACCTATTTTTTGAAATATGTGGCTACTTCTCTTCTTGACAAACCCTGCAGGACACCTTAATCCAAACTCATGGCTGTTCCTGTGCTTAACATTCAACCCATCCTTCCCATTATTGTGTGTCATCCAACATTGACTCGGGGTGGAGCTTCAGTTAAGCTGAAATCTACCGATGTCAACCAGTATCTTTCAATCATGTGGGGGAAGAGGGGAAAAATGTTTGATGGGTCATAAAACTTGGAATAATGGATCTGGGGTTCTCCTGTAATCCAGTGGCCTTGTGCTTTACAACAAGCCTCTCCATGCTGAAAAATAGCCTGTATCGATCATTTATTGCAGGTGGAGGGACTAAATTATTTTCCAATCCCATTTCATTTGACAGCTGATATATGTCACTCTAGTGAGAGGAGGAGCTGATATGCAGGGTTTTCATTCCTCGATTGCCTCGCCTTTGTTTCGGAATTCCTCTCTGCCTGCCCTTAAATCTTCAGTTTGGTGGCGAGTTCAGGCATAAGCTTAATAACGAGCTCCTCCTTAGGCCACCGGCAAAACAATTGGCTCTGTTTACTGTAAGCACTTGTGTGTTTACTCATGTACCTCTGCCCAGAGTGTCTGCTCAAGCAGACAGAAAAGCGACAGTTGTATCTTGTTTTCAGTTTCATTTTTTTTTCTCGAGAAAATATTTTGTGCTTCCATGTTGGCACACAAAGAGGTGATGTCTTTTTTAGCTTAATCTCTTTTTAGCCTGTTTTCCATTAAGCGGCATTGATGTTGCTCAGAACCTCCGTGAATCCACGAGTGTGTGTCCTTGCAGTGCTCTATTCCCCCCTTTGATAGAGCGGAAGGGATAAAAGCCTTCTTTATGTCTGTGAAACCGGATGTGCAAGAGCTGTTCTGAATATTTATCAGATGGTTTGACTCCTTTTTTAAAAAACCATCGCATAATTTGACATCAGCAGTGAACGATATGTTTTGTGACTCTGTCTGTATGTAAGAGAGAGAGGCAAAGAGTGTGAGAGAAGGAAAGACAATCAGTGTGTGTGTGTGAGTGCGTGCGTGCGTGTGCGCAAGTGTTTGTATGTCAAATAAAGAGACAGAAGAAGAGAGGGAAAACAGAGGCCTCTTTTTTCTGGGAACAGACCACCCCTAAATATACTAATCCAGCGTTTCTTTGTTTTCTCACAGGTCTGTGGATCCAAATGTCACCCCCCTTGGACTCTGCCCCAGTCGGGGACCGGCAGTGTGTGACGGACAGGCGAGCGGAGCCTGTGGTGGCTCTCTACTGCGTGGCTTCAAATTGGCCCTGGCTGAGCTCTGCATGGAGCAACGAGTGAAGAGTCCTGCTACGGTCTGACATCTCAGCATGGATGGAGTCAGTCAGAGGACCGGCCACCACTAATGAGACCATCGCTCTTCAGCTTAGGACTAGCATTTACAGGATTACTCCCACGGTTTCCTGTTCATTTACCAGCTAACTGCATCATTACCAAACTCTCCTAGGTGGACCTTTCGTGGGTCTGGTTTTTGGTGGATATATACTTCATTGGCTTTCTGATTTCCATATTTGTTTAATTCCCTCCCAGTTCTTTTTTCTTTTTTGGTTTCCCTTTTCCTGTTTTGTTTTTTCACTATGGAGTTTCTTGCTGGACCCTGGAATAAAGATTGGGCTTCATTCCTGCAATTTTGGTTGACTGTCATCCTAAGCCTCCAAATGCAATTCAGCTTGGGTGCCTCTTGCCCAGAGGAGTGTCGTTGTGACAACCAGTTTGTGTACTGCAATGAACGCAGCCTGACATCAGTGCCTCTGGGGATACAAGAGGGCTTCAAGGTGCTCTTCCTACATAACAACCAGATAAACAATGCTGGCTTCCCTGTAGAACTTCACAATCTGGCTTCTGTAGAGACTGTGTATCTCTACGGCAACCAGCTGGACGAGTTCCCCATCAATCTGCCCAAAAACACCAGGGTCCTGCATCTCCAGGAGAACAATATCCAAACGATCTCCAAGGCAGCCCTGGCCCAGTTGACTCGACTAGAGGAGCTGCACCTTGATGATAACTCCATCTCCACAGTAGGGGTGGAAGAAGGGGCCTTTCGTGAGGCAGTAAGCCTCAAACTCCTCTTTCTTACCAAGAATCACTTAAGCAGCGTTCCAATTGGCCTTCCAGAGGACCTAAAGGAGTTGCGGTTGGATGAGAACCGCATTGCTGTCATTGCAGAGGAGGCCTTTCAGAATGTGACACGCCTGCAGCGCCTCCTGCTGGACGGGAACCTGCTGACGGATGAGGGAATTGCACCAGGGACCTTTCAGGACCTGGTCAACCTCCGTGAGCTGGCCCTGGCCCGCAATTCACTCACCTTCCCCCCTCCCCTCCTACCTAGCCAGTCACTGGTCAAACTCAGCCTACAGGAAAACCAGATCGACCAGATCCCTGTAGCAGCCTTCGCTGTCCTAAATAGGCTGGAAAAACTGGATATCTCCAGCAACCAGCTTCAGACTCTTACACAGGGTGTGTTCGATGGCCTGTCAAGTCTAAGGCATCTTATGGTGCGAAATAACCCCTGGCGTTGTGACTGTGCTGTCAAATGGGTGGTGGTGTGGCTCAAGTCTTTGCCGTCCACCATCAATGCCCGAGGTTTCGTGTGCCTGAGTCCAGACAAGGTGCGTGGCATGGCAATCAGAGAACTCACGCTGGATATTATAGAGTGCCCAGTTGATACTGACCTGCCACCCTGGCCAACCCTCCGCTCCACGCCTCCTCCCCCACCCACAACCATCCCTATCACCACCATGATCTCCACCCTCATCACCACATCCATTCCTTACTACTTTGACTCACCCTCCCCTCCCTTACCCCCAGTCCATAACAACCCTCCTGGTCCCGTGCCTCCTTATGAGGACCCCCTTAAGATCTCCTTCCATCTGGTCAATTCCACCAGTATTGAGGTGAGCTGGGCTTCTTATTTCACCGTCACAGCCTACAAGGTCACTTGGGTCAAAAGGGGCCAAAGCCAAATAAACGAAGGAATGCGGGAGCGGACCGTGAGCGGGGACCGGCGGCATATTAGCCTCACCAACCTGGATCCCCGGTCTATGTATCGGATCTGCGTGCACGTGCTGGACACCCTTAATTCCTATAGGCCCGGAGAGGATACTATATGCTCTGAGACCAGGACCAAGTCTGCCGTGTCTACGAAACCTCCTGGTAGAGAGCAAGCTCCTCAGGAGAGCATCAACTCCACACTGCTAATGGCTGGGATCATAGGTGGGGCAGTGCTTATCGTCCTGGTGACGCTGCTCAGCCTGTTCTGCTGGCGCATGCACAGGAAGAGCCGGTCATCTTCGACCAAGTGGAAATACAACCGGGGCAGGAGAAAAGACGACTACTGCGAGGCTGGAACCAAGAAGGATAACTCCATTCTGGAGATGACTGAGACCAGTTTCCAGATAGTAGCGCTGAACAATGAGCAGCTGCTCAAAGGAGATTTTCGCATTCAGCCCATCTACACGCCTAATGGGGGCATTGGATTTAGAGACTGTCACCTCAGTAACAACAGCATAGCCTACTGCAAGAGCAGCAACGTGCCCAGTACAGAGTTCTGCCACACGTGATGCAGCAGCAAATAGTACAGAGGCATTCACACATTCACACACACACACACACACACACACACACACACACACACACACACACACAACAGAAACACTTAACAATACATGCATAAATACACACAGACATACATCATTTGTGTAGACAACAAAACACATAAAAATTCTAGTCAAATATAACTGTACTATATATATTTCCAAGTTCTGTCTACGATGTAATTTATACTGTGGATAATAATGTGGGATTCTCTGCTATCTTTTTTATTCTTAGAAAAAGAGATACAAGTGTTTCCTTTTTTATAACCAGCAGGGTTTTGAAAGTTGTTTTAATGGTCAGTACTGTACATGAACATGGATTTGTACAATCACGGCACCCTGGGTGTAGCTTCTGACGAACGCTGTCAGCCTTGGAAATGTAAGGGCGCTTAGAGGGCTGGGATCCTTTGCTAACCACAGAAGCAAAATATGGCCTTTTTGCGCTTTGAAACACTGCAAACCCTCCCCAGTACAACAGAACAGTAGTAAAGACAACACAGCACAGGGGAAATCAAAACATTGCTGATTAGAGCACTGTAGAAATATAGCACTGGTTCACTGGTGGCATGTTGTAAAAAGAATTGAAGTGCACTTTCTTATTAATGGAAGCAAGGCAGGAAATGAGCAGAGGTGGTGATCACACGTGCAGGATTGTGAACGGCTGTGTAGGGAGAATGTCATCGATACGGTGGAAAAACCTGCATTGAGATTTCCCAAATGTGCCCGTATACTAAAAGCATCTTTGTTCTACCGGTGGTGGAGCTGAGGTGGGATTAGTAAAGACACTTTTTTGGAAAACTCTAAAAAAGGACGTGTCATTTTCAGCACATTTTTTTAGTTATGAGCTCCAATTATTAACAAGAGTTTAAAAAGCAACAAAGGATTATTGTCCCTAATGAGGTGCATAGGATGTGCGGAGACTTGCCGATCCCTCTGAAGAAATTCCCTAATTTGTTCTGCTTCTTTTTTCCCTGTTTTGGCAAGTGAGGCCACAAGAGGGCAGTTTCCCTCAGCGTCGTGTGTGGGACAGAGGAACAAGGGAGGGCAAGACAGACAGAGAGAAAGAAAAAAAAGCTGCATAGATCACTTTACCTCCACAATTCCCCTGGAGTCCATTACCCAGACGACATTACTCATGCTCAAACAGCATTGTTTAGAGTATTATTGCTCATCGAGCTACTTAATGATGTGGAATCATTTAAAACTAACAGTGTTTTCTGTGTTTGGTGGCTAAATGGTATGGATTTTCACCACTGTGGTCTATCATGGGGGGGGACTGTGTTCGCTGTGTGTGTGTGTGTGTGTGTGTGTGTGTGTATGGAGCATGTGTGATGAATTCTGAGAAAGCACACACATAATGCTAATTATACACCCACTTATTTCAACCTTGTCCCGGTGTTCATTAGGCTTTTTGATAAATTAGGAAATTACAACAATAAGATGACACTCCGCCCATGATCCTCACAATGCACGGTTGTGACTGAGCAGCTCATCTAGCGCCTCATCATTTACCCTTTTGTGTACACTTATGAGACTGTCGGCTTCATTTATTGGTTGCTCACCTGAACAATGCACATGCTCACTCCACATTAGTTTCTGCAGTGGTGATTCTCACCCTGTCTCGCCTCGTTTTCTGTCTCACCGTCTCCCTGTCTGTCTCTGCAGCTCTGATCCCTGCATGGGCTCAATTAAAACACTTTTCCTGTCCTTCAGCTCCGGGGCTGTGGTGGCAGCTCTTTGCATGTGAGGTGCCAGTGAGAGGTCTTCATTATACACTTCTTAAGAAGACTTTATTTGATTTGACAAGATTTTATTTTGAGGGGCCAAGCTTAAAGAATTCCCACCGCTGACCCCTCAGCCCCCCTTCCCTGTTTCCCCCCTTTCCTCATAATCCTCGACCAAAAAAGGGAGAAAAATATGTAGACCTTATTTTCACTTGGCTGCATGGAGCTCACGCTGGGAGAGGGAGTGTGTTAACTCTTTGTGAGGCGCACAGATACAGCTGCTCCAACGTGCACGGCAGAGAATCAGCACAGACTGGGCTGAACATTTAATGTAACGTGATTTTAAAGGGCTTGGACTTGAGTTATTGCAGAGGGTTGAGATGATCTCTGATAGGATTCACCTCTGCAGCTGGAATATCTCAAAGTCGCTGCACTTGCTGAAATTCCAGCAATAGCTCAGATCGCAGTCACATGGACGACTACTTCAGTTAAAGCTTAGGCACAGACTTCAACACAATGTTTAAATTCGTGTTCAGCGACGAACAAAAAAACTGAATGAAATCTCGTTAGCATCATGTGTCTTAAAATCATGTTTTTTATTCAGACTTGTTTTTTCCAGCATTTTCTGTTGGAGTTTCATTTGACTTTATTTTAGAATATCCTGAAAAGACAAAACCTCTATTACCAAGAAAACAATAATTAAAGCAATAATTGGACATTTTGGGAGATGTGCTTTTTCACTCTCTTGCAGCAACCTACATGAGAAGTTTGACTCAACTGTCATGTCTGTAAGGTAAATATGAAGCCTTAAATTCATAATGTGTCACTTCTACATGAATTAAACACACAAGATGTTAATTAGTGAGCTTCAGAGGAGCTCATTTTGTTACCTTTAGACAGTGCCAGGCTTGCTGTTTCCCTCTGCCTCCTGTCTTTATGCTAAGCTAAGCTAACAGGATGCTAGCTGTAGCTTCATATTTACCATACAAGCGTTAGAGGGGTATCAATCTTCTCACCTGACACTTGGCTTTAAGTAAATAAGCGTATTTTACAAAATGTCAAACTATTCTTTTAATAGTAAACTGTTGGTGACATAAGTTGATTTGCTTTACAACAAAATGAATGATTGTAACCCACTCACTCATCTCACTCCCCCGCAGGTGAGGCGCATTTATTTTAAAGATTTTAACACTTCCATACATGACCTGTTTAGATGGATGCTTTCATGTTGGGTTTATTCATACTAAGATCTTCTGTGGTTATCAAAGCACCCCCACTTTTTATTTGAACTTTTTCTACTAATATCCACAGCGGACCATAAACACTTGAACATTTTCATCGGATCTTGTTTCGCTTTTTCTTTGTTATCGACGAAAGCCCCATTTTAAGTCACACGCAGATCAAACAAGGAGGGTCAAACTATCGCAAAATATAGTGTTATGTCCTCTGTCTGTGAATGTGTAACAGAGACAGATATTTGCCTTACCTTTTATGCAGGATTGAATGATTAACTAGAGAGAGAGAAAGAGAGAGAGAGGGTTGAGTGGGAGGAAGAAAAGGAGAGAAGAGACGATGAGACATAAAAAAGACGGCAACAAGAACGCTGAGCGGAAAGCACATTTCTCCCAACAGATTGCAGCCACGGCAGCAACAATAACAGTATTAACAGGAAGAACAACACTGAGCGTGACACGCAGTAGCTAACAAGAGACTGTTCATCCATAGTGCCAGACCTTAAGCGGTGCATGGCTAATGATTCAGGCAGACGGGGGAAGGAGCTTTGGTGGTTGTTTTGCAGTGTTCATTACTCTTAATTTTCTATTTGCTTGATAAAAGAATGCGGCTGCAGTGCCGTGACCGATGGAATTACACAAAACATATTAAAGACTGCTAGCATCATATTATTACTGTTTCTGGGTGCAGAGAAGTAATATCCCGTAAAGCTCATTGAATCACATTGACGTAATTATGTTTCATCTCTTGAGAGGTCAATTCAGACAAGACACGAGTGGTTGAAACAGAGTATATTTAAGGTCATCTTTTCTTCCTGTAAGCAAAACTGCAAATATCTATTAGCCAGTGACATTCATTCAAGGATTTTTGCATGTACTGTATTTAGCTTCATAGCCCTTCATTTTTGTCATACTGGGTTTTGGACTTTCATGTATTTTTTCAGTGGTGGTTGAGGTACAGTTTGAGCAACCGTAGAGAAAGGTTCTCATGTAGGCTGGAAATCTACAGTGCATGTAAAATGGCTATGTTGGGATACTTTGCCATCCGAGCTTCTCATGGAGATGCTGCAGTGTTACGTTAGCCACCCACACCAAGTTTTCTTAGGAACCAAAGTTAAATTTCTGTTCTCATGATGAAATATTGATGTTGTTCCATGTATGTGCCTTGAGGTTGAACTTACAATGTAAAGTCCTTGAAACCTTTAAATGTTTTTGCACAAACTGTAAATACTTAAGTGAAGCTTTTTGAAAATAAAAGAGCCATTGGATTTGAGCGATCACTCCTGTTTATTTTAGCAAGCTATTGCTTCCATCCAAATGAAAGTTTATATCCTGTTGTGCTTCAATGAGTGATCCTGCATTCTTTGTCTTTTACACATTAGTTTTGTGTGCTGGCAAAAGCTGTCAAACTATCTAAGGAGGGAGTTTGCACAGAAATATGGGCCTAGCTAAATGTATTTTGGGTCAGACACTAGTAATTCTGGGTCAAAGATTTGTGCTGTACACACCATGCCAAGTTATCCTCTTATTTCTGTACGGGAAGCTTGAGACATCTTAGCGTAGCCACCGCAGCTTAGCGTTCAGCTGGGGAAAATCCAGGATACGCTCTCATTCTACTTGTATGGCACAACTAAACCCCAGAATGGGCTCTTTCTTCAAATCCCTGTGTTCTACCAAAATCCAACTTTTTTTCCTCCCCATGACCACAACCCAGTGTTGACTTTGTAACCGCCAGCCTGCTAAAAAACCCACATTAGCCCAATCTTAATTCACTATGACAATTAACCACATGCATTCAGATGAAACACAAGAGGGTGTGCCACTCTGGTATTTTGAGCGGGAAATTGGTATTTTTCTGAAAATCCCCAAATGTCAAAATATAATTTGTTTTGCAGAATTGTAGGCTTTTTGGGGAGGTAAAATAAGTGAAGGGAAGTGAGGCTTTGGCACTAAAATCATCTTCTTTGCTGCTCTCCCCTCCTTGAATGTTGTATAATGAACACCATAAAAGATTCAGTGTGTGATCTCACCCCTGTGCTTTCATCAGGATTGGGTTGTACGTCCATCACTAAGTTTGTGTGTAAAGTTCTTAGTAAGTACTAGCTAGTGTCAGTCTAGGGATTTGCTAAATCAGGTTGCAAGACTTTGCTCATGGCAAGAATAAAGATCTGCATCACTGTTCATTAAAAGCAATCAACCATGTCAACAGGAAGTGACTGTAGCTTCACAAGCTGTAGCATAGTTTCTGAAAATTCCTTTTTTTTTGGGGGGGGGGGATAATACATTAAACTTGCTTGTTAGTCCTTTAAATGTAGGTATGACTTGTGTTCTGTTTGTAAATGCATATCCCCATTCCACAGTAAGTATCCATTCAGTTAAGAAATGGGTGGGAAATATTCAAATATGCAAAAGTAGTTTACATTATTGGGTTATTGTAGTTTTTGTGCCCAGATGGCATCATACTGAAACAGCATTTTAATAAGAGTCATGTCAGATGTGTTGACCATATTCAGTATTATGTCTCTTCAATCTAATTGTGTTTTATTAGTAAGCTAACATTAGTTTTGTCAGTGAATTCAGCTCAACAAAAGCAGATCCACCTGGCCGCTGCAGGTCTGAATATGTTGTAATAGTGTTGGAAAGTAAATACATTTACCCAGGTATGATACTGAAATACAAATCTGGGGTACTTGCACCTAACTTCTGCTTCTTTACACTTCTACCCTTCACAGTCCACTGGACACACTGTACTTTTAACTCCATGACTAGATGTAACTTTACTAATTGAAATTTGACAAAGAAATTGGAGGATGAACTACCCAGCAGTAAAAACATTAAAATTCAACTTAAACATTATTGTAGCAGTAATAATAATACAGTAATAGAAGTGAATATTATTAAAACACTCACATGGGGCCATTTTTCTGCCTCATGGTTATTTTACTTTTGATACTTACAGTTTGCTCCTATTACACACATACCTTTACTTATGGAACATTTTCAACACAGGACTGTTCTTTGGATGTGAACACTTCTTTCACTGATGGTAAGAACATATCAACGTAAGAACCAGTTTGTGTTGTGCCAACTCTTTTAATTTAGCGATGTGTGAATCTCCATTAAGTAAACACTTAGGTTATAGCTCGGCTAAGTGTGATCTTAGATGTTGGCACAGTCGGCCCCAGGCCACCAAAATAATTGCCAGAACACTGAAAAATGGTATCATAGCAGTGTTTTCAAACGCAATTTGCGAATATTGTGATTTTTAATCGTAAGTGGCTGTGTTTGTCATATTCTATATGGCAGGAACTAATGAAATGTAGATTTTTGCCTTTGAATTGCTCACTCAACAGGTGTTAGCTCTGAGAAGCTGTTTTTTAATTGCTCCCTGCTGAAAGAACATTCAATTTGTTGCATAGGCCAAGCTCTCTAACAGCTTCTTTTTGTGATCCTCATTTAAGCATCTTCTATCAGCCTCAATATGGAGGAAAAGTCATTAAAGGAAGCAATTTAAAGCAATCTTATTCCAGGTATTACAAACACCGACGTCTGGTAGACTTAACGTTGAACTGGCTGATTTAAAGCTGTGCTCTGTTGTTATTCCCATCCTCCATTGCCCTCACTAGCCTTTAATTAAAGACTGAATGCAGGTGAGGCCTTTGCCTCTTTCACAGTACTTCAGGTTAATGTGTGTCAGGATGGTTCGCTGGATTTCAGCCCAGTTGCTGCCAACAGTGAATGCCATGTACATTAAGGAAAAAGCAGACTAAATCAATTTAGACTCACCTTGCTGTACTGAGAAATTACATGGAAAAAAAGGCTAATGTATGGGAAATTGGTCAAAACAGGCCACATGGTTTGCATTTATTCCAGCGATGAAAGAGAAAATAGCCTTGCAAGTTGTGTTTTCTCTTTTCTTGAGCACTGCTGTTTCCTTAAGGTACTAACTCTATTTGATGCTAGTCATTAAAATTTGATGTTGTGAGTTGAAAGAGACCAAAACACAGCACGGGCTCTATAGGAATTCCTGTGATAGCATTTAAACATTGAACACAGGATATTTTAAGCAATCATCAATCAGGGGACTGTTTTCAGATGCAAATTAAATTTGTCCTCCCAATTTTAGACTACTGAGCCGGAGATTACCATGTGAGGGTAAAATGTACACAGAATTCTTGCCTGTTTTTCTTTTTCAGTGAGAAAGAATATGCGCTTTGTGGAATTGAGATAAGCAAGATATTTTCTGTACCAAAATGAACACTATGAATACTGCCTGACAAAGTCGTTAGTGTCTGCTAGGAGATTTGCTTTACAAAAAAAAGGAAACCACAGTACTTTCTTAAAAAATGTACACAATTTTCTTCTCTTTTACAACTTATGAAAAGGGACTCAGCAACCGCAGGGGGTACTAATTGGTGACAAAAGGATTTTTACACTGAAAACTGCTGCCGAACTGCCTGAATTCCTCTCAGGCCTGGAAGGAATGTACAGGTGCCGACACAATAAAAGCTACTGCTGCTGCATGCAGCATGATGCAACCCACCAACAGAGTTCTGCAACAATACTGCTATTGTGAAGCTTACAATTGTCAGTTTGTGTTGACAATATGTCCTACGGGCATTGATTCAACTATTTGGCTGTAGTTTGTGATTTTGCCATATAAGATTCTGTTATGTCCAAAAATGTAGGGTGATGGCTAAAAAAAATGGCACACCATTTACCATTAACCTGCCATCCCCCATCCATCCCGTAGCAGCAGAGAGTGCAGAGGCATTGGGGTTGTTTAGTTGAATATGTTAGTCTACTCTGCCTGACTCAATACTTTATGTAACTGAAGTTTGTGCAAGTTAGAAACAATGATCCCCACCATGCCTCTGAAATATCAGTAGCCTGACAGTTGCCAGTGCTGTATATTTATAAAATCTCAGTCCCACCCTTCATCTTCAATCTATAATATTCCCTGAACTCCATAATATAAATACTCAATTCTATACCGTATTGTGGCCTATATATTCTATAGAGTAGTGTTACCTTCATGATCAAAATGACAAGTAGCAGTGTGTAGTCACAGAAGAGCAAGAGGATCATAGAGACACACTGCTGCCTGTAGTATTCCTAAAAAAGTCCTGTAATATTTCTAGGTTTATTGTGCTGACCATCAATATAGTTTTCACTTTAGGGTCATGGGGTTAGGGCCATCACCCCAGTTAAAAATGAACAAATCATTGACTGCCATTAGATCACTAAACTATGACCATACAATAGAATTAAGACCTCTCACAAAGCCACTGTGATAGTTTGGATTTCATTGGACTGCACATTTGTATTGTGTCCCCTCCTTGTATTTTAGCTGCCTATCTTCACTTCATTGACAAATTATTGTTGTGTGAGTGTTTTAAGGAGAACGTACATGTATGTATGTATGTATGTATGTATGTGTACATACATGCATCGTTCTGCCAACATGTGCTGAGGATTTGGGTTTCAAGAGGTGAATTTGTGAATGAAGCTGTGTTACATCACACTCCACTCCCTGCAGTGCACAGCAGACAGTAACAGACTGTGAGGAGGTGAGACTGTAGCAAGTGTAACAGTGGTTTAAGTGTTTGTAACAGTATAGACCTGATACCTTGATATAAAAATACTCAAGTCCAACAATCCAAACCTTTCTTTAACAAAACGACAGTTAAATGCAATGAAAAAAGTGAAGGTAAAAGGACTGGTCATGCAGAAAAATGACCCCTGTGTTATATCATTATCATTTTGGATTGTCAGTACTGTGACAATCCACAGTGCTTATTTATACATTCAGCAGTTACAGAGCAACATCATCATTCATTTGGAGTTTTGTTTCTATCCACCTGATGAATTTAAATGCAATATTCACTCTGTTTTAACTCCTTTTTTGGTCTCTACCAACTGCTGAGGGAAATATCATGGCTCTTTATCTGCTAAATTCTCCTCTATGTTCACCAGCTAGTTGTTAACTGTGTGTGTTTACTGTTTGGTGCTGGGCAGGTAATGTACAATTAGATTTTAGAGCGGCTGAAAATAAGAGAGTAGTGAGTGTGAACCAAAACAACAAAGTTGTGAGGCTGCCAGCAATGGGCTGATACTCCCTACAAAGCTCAATCAAGCCGAGGGGAGCTGCAGATGCAGGTGATAATTCTCTGTAGATTCAGTCCAAGCGACTCCTTTCACTTTGTCACATTGTTTTCACACAGAGCCATTTCAAACTTATTATAAAAAAATATCAATTACAGCTGCTTTCAGTGCAGTGCTTGATTAAGTGTACTAAGCTACATTCCTCTGGAGTGTAGCATGTCAGCTAGAATATTATACAATAAACCAATGTGGTCCAAAGCAAATACAGCAGTTCCCTTAAAAGCTACTGGTCTAAATGTGCATCCATGTAGTCAGCTTTAAATATGCATTATGAATTCCCTCATCATAAATTTACCTGCTGCTTGATGGGCTTGTGAGCTAAGTCAGAGGCATCCAGAGATCCCAGGGCAGATCATTGCAAAGCACAGTGAAAAGATAAAAAAAAAAACTCATACAATATGTTGATTTTTTTTCTTCAATATGATATCGCACAATTTCCCTCATCTGTTTTTAAAAAGCTGCCTAAATAGCTCTTAATTATGTGCATCCATAACTGAGGGGCACTGTGGCTGAGCTGACTCGGTTCATTAGTCGCATGAAATATCAAGTTGTCCTCGCACTTTCATTTGTTTCCAAGTTAATACTATGTTCTGTGTGTCTACGACACATTGTGTTGTGGTATAAAATTCATCTTTAGTTCTTTATACATGAAGCTACAGAGTGAGACTTGTGTATATTTGTATGCTAATTGGTGATTTCTCCGTGCAGCATGTATTGCGGTGTTAGGCGCCTTAAGAGAGGCTGTTATCATGGGAAAGGTGATTTCTCCAAACACGTCAGCATCCAGAAATAATTGGTATGGAGCTAAACAACACTTCTTCCGTGTCTGGTTTCCTCAATTGAAAGTACTTATGCTTTTACCAAAAGCTACTTGAATTTTCAAAAATATACAATATTAATGTTGTAGAAGGGTAAGCGGGATGAGGTGCTTAATAGAGAAGGTGTTTATGCATGCACAACGCATAACCACACAATGGGGAAAGAGGCAGAAATGCTTAATATTACTTCACATTTGCTGCAAATTTATGGTCCTGGCTGCAAGTTGTTGGTTTTGATGAGAAAGTTATTCATGGCTAAACTAAATATGAACCAAGCATTTTCAATAATTAAAACACCACCTGTCAGGGAAATTGGGAGCAAATTCCCCAGTAGCTGGCCAGATTAAAGTTTAACTTTCTCCCCTGGACCGCATGGAGCACAGTAGTGCCTCCATATGTTGGGCCAGTGGGTCAGAGGAGTCACAATTCCAGGTGGGACAGAGCAGCTGTGACCTAGAGCGAGACTCACCGTCTGGTAAGGACCGTAATGAATGAAGATGGTGATGAATAGTGAAGGCGAAAGGCTCAAGGCTTTCTGGAGGTGACCACGAGGAAACTTGGAAAATGGGTTGACTTTTTTTATTTTCATGTTAGATACAAGTCCAGACTGTGCAAGGCCTCGGCCCAGAGAGATTTACTGACATTGCAAAAGCTTTGCAGATATTCAAATAGAAAGGTGGGTTACTCATAGGGCTAATTAGGGTCATGCTCCTTTTTTACAGGAAACATTGCCAGTATCAAAGTTAAGTAAAGTGCTTGTTTTAGTGCTTTTTTCTCATGAGAATACAAAAAATGATGATCAATGTGGGAAAGAAACAGGGCAATAATTCTGTATTTGAGAACGAAATGCTGACCCAAAATGTCGCGATGGAGACATGAACCATTTGGGATGTCAATCTAAATGAGTTCATCCCACAACAAGGCCTCATGGGATGTATATATGACACTGACAATGACTTGCTCGTTGAGGGTCAAGTTTTCCAAACATGAGTTATGAGGAACCTTGGTAACAGACAATGAAGTCTGCACAGTGTAAAAATGCCAACTTATATTCTTTGGCATAAATAAGCTCCACGGGTGCTTACAACCAACAGACCAAGACATTTTTTTTTTCTTTTTTTTCTTGTGGAATTCAGGGAAAACCAGGGTTCAGAGTTCACTTTTAGTTATTTAGTTTATTCTTGTAACTTCCCAGCATGTACTGTATTTGGTCAATAACTCATCACAAAGTCTACCTTCATGTTATTTGAAATATGTTACACGCTAGAGGCTTTTTGCTGTCTTTCTTACTGTCTATTTTCTTGGTTTACATGGTTGTTTCACTGGTCTGAATTGAATATGATGACAGGTATCCGCTTCAAGCACCCATGTACTCCTTCTGTGTAATTCATTGAAGTCACAGGAGTCATATCCATCAGCTCTGATCTTGGTTTTAAAGTGTCCGATGGCAACACCCTGATCAGACATGACACTAGGTTCAGGTATGCTGCTAAAAGTTTCAGCACTGTTCCATTGCTCCAGAACCTCCTCTGCTTTGTGTTCTTTTAATCATATGAGAAATCCTGCAGCAGTAACATTAGAACAGGGCGACGACCGTCCTGAGCCACAAAGTCTCTTTGAGTCATGAGCTCCTTGTTCACAGCTGCATTCTTTGGGCTGAAGTCATAAATACCCTCCTGAGTGAAAGTAAAGTCTGTGGCAGTGCAGGCTCAGAACAAGGCTTTTATGAGCAAAACATGCCATTCGTGATGGAAAGACTGCTAAATGTTTGTTTGTTGCCTGGCAAACTGCTGCAGCTGATGTAACTCTAGAAAATGGCTTTTGATGTGTGTTCATTTGTAGTCAGACTGAAATTAGAACTCATCTGTGCAAAGAAAGACGTCCATACATCTCCTCAGTAATTGTTTTGACTTGAGTTGTTATTTATTCCAAATTGTACTGAGAAGAAGAAACTGAGGTTTAATTTACATCTCTGCTGTGATAGAACCCCCAACATTCTGTGGGTTGTGATTTATTGGTCAAAACATGTGCAGTTAACCAGCTGCATTCAGTTCAACTATAATTAAATGCATGAAAAAGAATTTCACAAAAGTTGTGTCTTCGCTGACACAATATTCATTTCAAAGCCAGCTCCCATGTTCATAGTCAGTCAGTTAGTTAATGCTGCACCTTATAGCTTGTTAAGTTTCCCTATACACTAACTTTACTGTGGAAGTGGTGTCATTTCAGTACGATAATTAAAGATTGGCTTTGTTCATTTGCTGTCATGCAATTGTTGCTTTCATGCTCCTGGAGTTTGCAGTAGCTTCTAATGAGCTCTAATAAACTCTTCACATGGTTTTAATAGAATCCATTCAAGCAGGAATATGTATGTATGCATGTGTGTGTGTGTGTGTGTGTGTGTGTGTGTGTGTGTGTGTGTGTGTGTGTGTGTGTGTGTGTGTGTGGGAGCTCCAGTAAGTGTTTTTATCATAGGAAAAAATCAGGATTTGAGTCTTTTCCTTGGCTGCTTCACATAAACAGGAAATATACTGCTGTTTCCTCTACTCTCTAACTACCTACTCACAACAGAAAACTCTTGTTTTTGCGACTACTTTTTGACTATTTTTTGATTGAAGTGTCTGTCTCATTCTCTTGAACTCCCGTTTTCAGTTTCATGTCTTCTCGCTGAACCTTCTTCTTAGAAGAAATAAATTCTTCCAGTCCCAAACAAACATTTCAGTCTAAATTGGGAGCTCATTAGAGTCTCACACATCCACTGAGAGCATGGAAAAGCGAGACATTATGAATTGATTTCTCTATATCTGGACCATAAAAGCGGAGTGCATTAGCATTAGAGAAGATGAACGTTGCATTTGAGATGAGCAGAGGGGTAAGAGTGGTGTTGAATTAAACAGATATGTTTAACAAGCTGTTAACAACTCCCACTATCCCGGTCCCCCTCTTTTTCTCCCCCTCTCGCTGCAAGTTGCGGAGACAGAGTCCAGCCGCGGCCCGAACATGAGCAAGATCCCAAGAGGAAGCAGCGAGAAAAGGCCCACTGTGGAGAGGTGGTGACAGTTCACACAGCGAGACTGCAGAGGAGTCCACCCGAGACAAAAAGCAGAAGCCCTTTGTCTCACAGCTGGGGAAAGTGTGGCCCAAAGCTGTTTAAATGTTATGGCGGGTAGGAATGGTTCTTATGAGCCCCGGGTCCGGAGTGCACATTACATGTTAATGACTTGGAACACAGACAGCAGAGCAGAGGCTCAAACTGCCAATTAAGCATATGCTGCAGACGCCACTGGTGTTCAGACACAACCATCTGATAGCGCTCAAGCTTGGCCTGCAGATCTGAATCTCACCATGGGACGTGGAGGCACTCCAATGGTGAGTCATTAGCCACAGACATCCCTGAAAACCACCGAGGAATGTGAGCAGCTGCTGATTGGCTATCACTCATTCAGCTCCATCCTTCATCAACGCTTTATCCTTTTGTTGGGTTCACCACTGTCACTTTGTTTCTCGCTCATCTGCTTAGTCTAACACTTGGTGATGATGTTTGTCTGTGAGCAAGTAAACAAACTGTACAACAGCGAATTAGCACTTCAATCATTCTGTGAAAGGGCTGAGCGGCTGAGGAAAGGCTTGTTATTAAAGTGACATTAAGTTGGTAAAGTGTTATTACTGAACTCTGCAGTTATTAAAATGCATTACTTTTTAGAAGCACTATACCACAGTGCCTCAGAGAATGAGGCAGATTTTGGAAATGAGTAAACTGTACTTCAGTACTCGTTACATTATTTATTCAGTGTAATAAATGAATGCCAAATAAACACCTTTGAATATTTTAATATGATATGATGTCAGTAAATATCTGCTGTTTGTAACTACAAACTCTTTACCCAGTAGGCCTGTTCAGCTCCAGGGGGTCCAATCAGCCTCCAGGGGGAGGCCCATGCCACCCTTGTCCAGCCCTCTTGCCCTGGCCCTGTTTCCTACTCTTTCTTCTTTATGCTTCACTTGGATCCCCATTAGCTTCCACAGAGCGGTCACTAGTCTTCACTGCAGCAATAAAAAAGACGAGAATTTAAAATCACTGCATCAATAAGACACGCAGCCCCCCAAAATAAATAAAGATAAGCAAAAAGGTTCCAAAACAGCAATAACAAAATAACATCTATGTGAAATTCAAATATTTGTGTTTTACTGACCTGAAAGAAAGTCTGTTTTTGATCTGTCTGATGTCGTCTGGGAGCCGGCTGAAGAACAACTGTCATCATAAAATTTGTTTGTGGACCAGACGATTCACATTTGGTGCAATTAAGCTTTTTTCTTTTATTGAAGAAAAAAGCAAAGAGAACTCTGTCCAGATTGACCTAAATTAAGACCGAGGATAAAACACAAAAGACCTCCTCCATTTCACATTGTTAGTTAGTGAAGGCACCTTTTGGCAGCAGCTGCAGACGGGGGTCTGTGTCGATCGGTCTGTCTCAGTTTGCATGCCTGGACACTGGAGGTTTCCCCTGTTTTCTTTGCCAAATTGCTAAACCTCTGTCAAGTTGCATGGATAGTGCGTTTGATGTCCAGCCACAAATTCTGGATTTGATTGAGGCCTGGCTCGGCTACTTCATGACAACAACTTGTGTTGAAACTGTTCCTGTGTGGCTTTGGGTTTTTGTTTATCTTCTCAGGAGTTCTCTTCAGCACTTGCAGCCATGATTTCTCTGTATTTTGCTCAGTTTGATTGATCTTTTCTGTCCGGGGCCTGCGGAGAAGTGTCGCCACAGTATGACACTGCCGCTACCAGACTTCATGGTGGGGATGGTGTTTTTGCTGACAGCAAACATAGCATACATAGAGCCAGATTTACTAACAAAAGTGGTGTTCCTGTTGAAGAAGAGCTCATAGGCACAGTTCAGAGGTGGGAATGACAGTGTTCTTGATCAAAAAATATTTACTTTGGCCTCCAACTTCACCAGAGAAAAACTGTTAGTGTTACTCAAAATCATTCTGCAAGCTTTAGCATATATAATGCATTAGGATGTAAACAGAAAGGAGAGGAATTGATTTAATAAGACAAATTAAAGATGCACATAATACATAGAGCACCGCAACAAGAAGAGAGTGGGAGAGGGAAAGAGTGAGATGCAGGTCCTGCAGGTGGAGGTGGAGATGGTGTAGATGTAGATGCGAAGCTGGCTGAGGTAAATGTGGCCAAACGCACTCTTGAATATTTTAAAACAAAGACACGTTTGGTTGCAGCCCGCAGTGATTTTCCCGCTCACTGACGGTCAAGTTCAAATTCAAGTGTCTAATCATCAGATTTTAGTCATATAAAGGCTTATATTTAATGCACATTGTTTAGTTCCACTGCTACAACCTTCCTTGCGTCTCTGGCAAACCTCATCTGCACTGCGTTTACACCTCTGTTTCAGAAGCGGAGAACTTTCCCTGCAAAACTGACAGCTGCAAATAGCGTGACCCCAGCAAATCCAGCAGAATACATAACCAACCTCGGTTATTAACATGTCTCCTCTTATTATTTTGCTGCACATACGCAACAAAGCGAGAGGTGCACCCTGCAGATACTTGCACCAATGACATGCAAAACTACAACTGCAGCCTGCTGTGTAAATACAGCACATGTGTTTGGGGCAGAAAGCGTCACATGCATGCCTGAAAAACAGGCACAGACGTTTTAGTGGATCTGGCCCTCAGCGTGTGACCATCAGATGTCTCATCATAAAACAGTCATATGAGTTTTATTCAACAGTGCTGTCTCTTTGCCAGCAACAGTTGTTCTATGCACAGTTTCTCTCATGTCACCAGGAGACCATGTAGCTCCTTTAAAGATGCCTCAGATCTTTTGCTAGCCTCTCATACTGGTGCCCTTCTCAAACAGACACGTGATTTATGAGGATGGCCTGCGCCAGGCAGATTTACAGCTGTACTGTATTATTTCCATTTTTCTTGTTGACCTTTCTGTTCTCTGAGACATATTCATTGTCTTGGAGATTTTATTGCATTTTTCTCCTATTGGCATTTTCTGTTAACCTTGTTGTGGATTTGTTTGGAACCCCTTGTCACTGTCATGTTGTTTCAACTGAGAACTTTTTTCCAGTAAACAGTATAACCAGATGTAGGACCTCCTACATAGTGGGTGTATTTAACCAAAAATAATTGATTTGATTTTTGTATTTGACTTGAAAGTTGCAATCCTCAAAGGGCACTTCAGCAGTTTTATACTTAAAGATCAGCTAATGTCTCCTGTGGCTGTGGAATGAGTCTCATCAAGCCTGAAAGTGACTTCACTCAGTAACAGTAAACAGTGAGGGTAATATCACTGAGATCAAATTAAGAAGAGGAAAGATGGATTACATGCATGCATCATTTCCTGTGAATCCCTTGTGAGCAGGCAGGTAATCTGAATCCAGGCTGAGACAGCGACACTAACAATGGAAACTACTAAACTGAGAAGTAAAAACTAAATGGAAACGTATTGAATGGCTGTTGTCTAAATAATGCCAGCCATGTGGTTTGATTTAATTAAAATCATAACAAGACTAGCACTTTAATTTCTATCAATTTTAAGAGATTTGTTTTTGCTTCGACATTTAGTTCTTTTTTTCTGTCAAAACAAATATCCAACACACATCAACAGTCTCTGGAACTCTAGTGAGGAAAGAAAACTCATTTAGTTTTTTGATTAGTGTTTTGATGACGGTGTTGCAGAGCACCGTCTGACACATCGCTCTCACATAGGTGTATAATTGGGTTGAGCTCTGGTGACTGTGAAGGCCATAGCATATGATACACATCATTTTATACTCATTAAACCATTCAGTGACCCTTCCTGCCCTGCATGGAAGCATCTGCATTCATTAAATATAGTAAATGATGTGATACATGTCATATAAATAGCAGAGATGGTAATCAAATGACTTTCTGCTCATCTGAAAAAAACAGTGGATGTCAGTGATGGAGACAAGCAGGCAGCGATCTCATTCTCTCAGGCTGCTCGGGATCTTTGTTGTACAAGGTACAGGACCGGGACCTCATATTGTGCTATTGTTGAAAGTTCATTTTCTCCCTGATGTGCAAGCAGCAAAATCAACAGTGACAATTCAATTTTCCACGTTCGCCGACGGTTCAGCCACTCCTGAGCCTAAACCACACACATCTGCTGATAAACGTCTCCACACACCGAGGAAAGTTGGTGCCAAAAGCAGTTTGCACAGCATCTCTTTGACCTTGGCATGATTGCCTGTGAGGCACTTTAATTTAATCAGCTTCCCCAAGCTTGAAGCTGTGCTCATTGTTAAGGAGAGCAGGGCCGGAGAGCGCTATCCACACATGTACACACACACACACACACACACACACACACACACACACAGGCACATGAAGGCATACTCCTCCTCGTGCTGAGGCAAGGTTAGCGACAGACCAAAGCTCCAGGGACCTGGGCCTCACGTCCACACAAAGGCCAGCAGACAGAGGAGTTTGCCAGGCATCTCCATCAAACAGGCCCGTCTCTAATTATGTCATCAATCAGGGATGAGATGACGGGCAGGTACTCAATTAATGACCATTGGAATGCAGCGCAGGGTCTTCGGGCACTGTGCCATCTCTGTCATCTTAGGCAGGCAACAGGACATACACATCAATGCACTTTGAAAATGCATGAGGCTGGGGCTAGGACAAACACATGCAGCCATTGTACAAGACCCGAAGAATGGAAGAATGTTAAAGCTGCAGTGTTACTGCGCCACTGCTGAATTAATCATCTACTTCTGAGAGAATCTGTAAATTCATGTTGTGAAGATTATTATTCCATATTGGTCAGTTAGTGCTGAGATGTCCCTCTTCTTTTGCCGTCCTGGTTGCAATGAAAATCACTGTCTTAAGGCATTATTGGCCTGATAATAGCTATGCTAATTGTTTTTTGTTTTTTACTCATTTGGTTCAATTTGGACAAAAGGAGAGGTTACGGGTACATTGGGACTGTGTTTGGCATTCACACAGTGTTCCAATTAGACTGACATGGGTGCTACTATTAAATTATACCAAACTGTACCTTTTAAAGGTGCCCTGTGCATTTCTTGACCACTAGTGTTTTAATGATGCAGGTCCCTGTCCCTGTCTACCACCATGCACATGAGACACCATGGATGTATTGTGACAACTGGATACTGTTGCCCAAGATGGCCCCATTCATTCCAAAGCAAGTTGCTAGTGGGCAGTGATGCATGTGCAGGGCATGCAGGAAACAATATCTAATTGACTGAGAGTTTGTAGTGAAGAAACATGGATATATGTTTTCTGAGGTAGTATCTACTTTCAACTTGATGCATTTTGATGAGTGTAAAGATAAATGTGAACAAGAGTACCCCACAAGGTACCCTAATTGTTTAGTTGTGACTGCTAATGCTTCGCAGGTGCATGATGCATGATGCATCTTCATATTGATTGTTGTATTCAGTCACACCTTTGAAAAGAGACTAGTACTCTAAAGTATTACTTTTAGCGCTGCTTTTAGCAGTAGTACACAGTATGTTAAACAATATGGGGAAACTTGAAGAGCAACAATTCTTTGGCATTCTAGTGTGTGCTTTGGAAAATGTGAAGCCGTGCAGTTACAGTTGTTTAAGCCAATCATCGAATGAGATTAATCATTTCATTCACAAATGGAAGATAATATTGAACTTTACATGTAATCATTGCATTTAATCAAGGATGAAGACACATATGGAATCCACATAATTTGTTTACTGAGATGCAGAGGCTCGTCATCAGGGCCTCTATTTTTTCCATCAGAGCTATTACAGCGAGCTCAAATGGACTTTGATCGGTGATTTGGTTACAAAATGAATCGCACTGGAATTAATGATGTTCGATTACTGTGCCAGCCCACTTGTGAGATGCTAACTGCACTCATTAGCCCCTGAACTGGGCAGGCGTGAAATGGGCGCCCACAGTGTGTCAATGCTAGCCTCTGCCTCAATGTGCACTGCACAGCATTATCAGCTGCCATTCAGACAGAGCCAGCTGATAAATAGGGAGGCAGAAATGCACTTCAACTGATTCATTTGATTAGTATTGGATGTGTTTTTCTCCTGGTGGAGACAACCTGTGCCTTTCCAGGAGGGGGTTGAGTGTGTGTGTCTGGGTGTTTGTTTATGTGTGTGTTGGCTGACAGAAGTTCTTTCAGTCAAACCATGAAAATACCTCCCCAGCAAGTGAATTAAGGTGAAGCCAATACTTATGCCCACACTAACATTCTTTTATCCAGCTGGATCAATATTTTTCTGCAGTGCAAAGACATTCTGCGAATAACAGACTGGACGTTCCTTTCTGCCTTTATGTACATATCATCAGCAGCAGTATGGAAGAGGTGCAAAGCGAGATCAGTGCAGATGACAGTTCTGTCAAGCTTTTGTTCTCACATGACACACATGCACATACCACTTTTTAGTCATTTTTAGGCATGATTCAACGTCAATTTAATGAATGAAAAAGCTCTAAGGATGAGGCCTCACCAATGTGGAGTGCAGATATCTGCCAGGTATGTGTTGTCCTTAGTGCAGGACTATTCAACTGATGAATTCAAAGAGGTCCAGTTAGAGAAAATGTCCTCAAGCAAAGGTGGACTGGAGGGATTATCAATAATAACTATTTGAATAGTAAATAAATGTTCTCATTTCAAATAAGGGCTGCATTTATAAACAGAGAGCTGCTGAAAAATGTACCTCCTAAAATAGAGTGCTTAATCTTCAAAAAATGAAATAGAAAGGGTAGCTTGAGGTTCCCCTTCTTTTTTGCTAACTCCATTTCACATCTTAACAGTCTCAACCAATTATACAATCTCCGCACATCTGAACAACTGAACAGCTTTAACATCTCCTCTCCTCTTTCTTCTCCTTCCCTGCCCATATATCTCTCCGGCATGTGTCCTCTTATATCCCTCTTACACATCCCTCTTATATGTCTCGTACTGGTGCTCCACGTTGCCAGTTTTAATAATCGCCATGTTCTCGGAACATATGAGATGGTTTTGAGCTGCCCGAGGGGAGAATGAAGGAGTCAGTTCATTCTTGATTAAAAGCTCTGTTGTCTACTTTCCTCTTTTAATGGCACCGTATGTGAAATTACTTTTCTCTGACTTTCTCCCACTGTTGTCTCTTGTTTTGTCTCTCTCCTCTTTGTGCATATTTGCCCATTTTTTGGATTAGGGAATTTGACAGTGTCAGGCACTGCAAAGATGGCAATAGTTGGAGCTACTGTTGCTGATCTTCACAATGACACTTGAAGAACCTATGGAGACTATCTCCATGTCTATACTCCAAACTCTTTATCCACGATGTATTGCTTTTACTACAGCCCCACGCACAGCTGCTTCAATATGTAGAGAAATCCAAAAGTTGACAGGCATGCCGTGCCTAGTTGCTAAACTATGACTCGACAGCCACTGATCTGGGAAGGGTTTGGGGAGTAGTCATTAAAAATATTAGAAAGTAATATTCTTTGGCTTATTTCGGTAAAAGGCAGCTCATGTCACTCTAAGGAGCAGAGCGAGTGATTTTCTGTTCATTATTTGTTTCACTAGGTTACTGAGGCTATAGTAAACAATGCCATTTCTGGATATTGTTGGGAAATTTTCACACGTCCTTGCATGTTTTATTCAGGACTGCATATCTCAAGACCAGAAGTAAAGAGCAGCTGAGAGCAACAATACACATTTGTATCACTACGAAATACTTTTATCTTCAGCCCTCTTCAAATCCTGCAGACAGATAATAATGTACTTCAGTTTCAAGTGTTTAGCAAGGGGAAGCCTTTTACTACTCCTTTCTCATACTGAAAATAGTGAAGAATGGAATAAAGTGCTACAAACTATGTAAAAAAAAAAAAAAAAAAAAAAAAAAAAAGATGTATGAAAAATTTGAGTATTTTACATATCCGAGGCTGATAAGCAAATGCCCACCATCGCCTGTTTTGTTCTCAAGGCTTCTCATTAGTCCTAGAGTATATCTGCACCATACCACATAACTTCCTGTAATGTGATCATCTTCATTTTTTTCATCTTTGGCCTGTGTCAGTCAACATATAATAGCTTTCAAGCACTGCCACTGCAGAGGTTGGCATGTAGAGGGCTGAGTTAACCTTTAATTACAGCTTTATAGTACAAAGTGTTGAAAGGCAGCCATTCATGGACTTAATATCTTATGCATTAAAAGATCGTGGGGTATTCATGGCACACACTAACCGGGGCATCATCAGAGACTGTGAGGGACATGACATGATCTTTTCTTCATACGGTCTGGCCTGCAGCAAAGACGACTTTTGGAAATTCAGAATGTTGACATGAATGTGCGCCTCCACAGGTCCACCTGATAACATCACATTGTGCTGAGAGCTCAGTTTCATTGCCCGACTTGGCGAGCACAGGTTGAATTTAAGGTTCAAAGGTCCTATGATTGATCGCCAACCTCTG
Organism: Chaetodon trifasciatus; assembly: GCA_037975065.1. Lineage (NCBI taxonomy): Eukaryota > Metazoa > Chordata > Actinopteri > Chaetodontiformes > Chaetodontidae > Chaetodon > Chaetodon trifasciatus. The sequence continues at coordinate 1,335,261 of JBBMOE010000007.1, forward strand.
TGCTGAACTAGCACCAACTATTGATCCATTGCATTGACTGGTATTGATCCAAGCATCTCCTTTCAGGCACACGATGCTCCACACAATAATTGTAATACTTGATGAGTTTTTTTAGTGTATTCTCAGTTTTTTGATTACAGTTTTCTCTAATCATTTGAAGGGTACATGATAGTGGAGAGAGCGAATTTGTTTCAGTACTTTATTTTAAATTCCAATCAACAATTACAAGGGATTTTGAAAAGGAATTAGGTGAGGGTGGGGACAATGCTAGCACAAATGGTAATATTAGACAAAACACCAAAATGATGTTCAGTGAAGATTTTTAGATCCAGTGCCAATATATTTTTTTAAGAATATGGACATGGCAGCTATGGTTCAGATCAGGGAAATACTGTGCCTTTGAAAAACAAACTATGGTCAAGGTTAGGCAATAGGTGTGTGATGTGATGCAAATTCAAGTCTCCTGCATGGAAGACACACGTTACACATATCCACCACTCCGTCCTACACACTCTCACTTTCAGTCTTGCTGCATAAAGAGAATATTAATTCATGCATTGAAACGTAACATCAGCATTGTGGACATGAATCACAAGGTGTGAGATTGTCCGATATGATCATAATTCCTGAGGATAATGGGCTGGCTAGTGTTAAAGACAGCTCACATGGACCTAAAGTGATAAAGACTTTTGCAAAATTACTTCAATTTACTTATTACCTCATAACATGCATACACATATACAAACATACAGTTCATGCACAGTTACTTCCCTGTTCCCCACAGTTCAGTGGGGAATTGCAGCTGCAGTATTACATTCAGAAATGATGGCCTCTGGGCAGGAGCACCACTCCAACACATGATGATAATTCATCAATTACTCTAAACAGCTGTCACTGTTAGTCATTCTTTGGATCAGGGTACCGTATGGTACATGAATGAAACACTGAGCCTTTAATGTGACATGTATGTATTTCTGAGGTATAATAACTCTGGCACCACTGTTTAAATGTAGGTGGTATGTTTATGCCACATTTTGATAAAATACATTGTCTTAGCTGTCTTATTCCCAAAGATCTTACTGTGGTATCAATTAAAGATGTGTCATAATAGCATTACCTCCTAGATACAGTGGAAAATGCCATCCAGCTTCTTAATGAATCATTCTTCATACGTTCTGAATAAAGTTCTAATTTTTGTGTCCCCTCAAGTAAAATAAATCATTATGCTCAATGAGCTGTTAAGTTGTATTCATTACCTAGTTTAAGATAACCATTAATTAGCAGTTTACTACTCGGCATGGCTCATTGTGGTGTTACTACCTTGAATCAGTCCATCAAGAATCCTGGATCTCCAGCAAAAAGAATGTTACGGTAGAGGCTAATGAAGGCTGACTGGGTGAAAGAGCAGAATGGCGCCAGGGAGCCCGCCTGGCCTCAGCCCCTCCAGGGAATCACAAAAGACCTGCAAGTAGAGGAGATCATGGCCCTGCCAATCCCTGATACCCTTTGAAAAGGACAGACATTGTCTGGCCTGCGCTCTGATGCCTGAAAATAAGCATTCCTCTGGGCAATTTGAGCTGTTGTGGGTGCCAGGGAGGAAAAAGGGATCTGGTGATGCAAGGTTAACTTTGGCAGATCAAGAAGACTCTTTCATAGCTGGTTTCATTTTTGTTGTTAAATTCAGGTAATTGTAGGTATTTGTATTTAAATATGGATATTTTCACTGATGTATTGGCAAGTGCTTTTTTTTTTTTCTTTTTTTTTTTAAAAAAAGCAACTATATATGTAGTATATATATCATTTAATCCCAATTTCATTAAACCCCAATATATTACCAATTAGTCAACATCTAAAGTAATGGTCACATTAATTGTTAGCTGCTTTACTGCTTTGCTACTCTGTACAGTTCTATCAAAGGTGCATTTTGACAACATTGGAAACAGAGGTCAGCACATTGGTTAACAAGCAGCCAGACAGCAGTTTGGTGGCATGCTGACTGTCAACAGCTACCTTTACGTTACCTTAACATGACTGTCCAAAAGTCCTGAACCCTCCAACTCTCAACAAAACCCACTGAATGAAGGCTCAACAGTTGCTAATGTTAGCAAACCCATTAAGTAGACATGTTAATAAGACAATTTGGGTATCATTCATATTTATTCAATCAAACAGCTGGATTGGCATTTATGTTTTCAGCTGGAATCATTGGGCTTAGATTTTTTTTATCTTTTATATTAAAAACTAGGGGCCATGAATGTGAAGACATGGCTTTAGAGATGACTCAAAGAAGATTCTTGATATATTCAAAGTACTGTATTGAACAAAGACCTGAAAACGGCAAAGCTATTCTATTGTTGAATAATTCATGTTTAATGTTCGATTTCACAGTTATCAGAGATAACATGACATTTTACATAATATAACTGGTCATTTGGGAGCAGAGCTTTTCAGTACTGGCACCTTGTTGCAATTCCACAGCAACATGGAGTGTCACCAAATGGGCCAGCTGGAGGAAGTATAACTGCATAGCAAGAGTGGCTCAATAATTGCCATAATCACAGAGAATGTGTTTCAATCAGTGAGAGTAGCTTGCTCAGAAACTTGACCAAAACGGTTAGCAGGTTAGAACAGTTGGCTTGTCTCTGAATGTAGCAGCTGAAAGGATTTACATAGAGAAGACAAAAACACTGCAGACGCCATCCACGAATCAATCACTTCTCTGAGTGCTTTCACATGTAATCATGAGCTATGGATGAGCAGAGATGTCAGGGGAAATGGTCCAGGCTGAAGGAAAATGGAAACACTCATCACAGACATCAAAAAAATGTGGAATAATTTGATGTAGGATGTCGGGGATATATTCAACACAATATCTGCTGTTTGTGTTATCTCTTTTGCCTATTTTGTAAAGGGACATTGAACACCATCAATCAGAATAAAGATATAGGTTTATGAGTTTACCGCTCCTTCTTTCTGCCTTTTTCCTCTTCCTGCCATATTGGCCCATAGATCTACAAGGCCTGACACTTCGATGAGCCCATTCCAAGGGAGTGATATTGCGCCATAGATTTTAACAACGTGACAGAAACACCAATACAGTGCTGAACAAAGAGGCATTAAGGCAAAGATAAACCTCTGTGAAAAGCACATAAATCTACAGGGGTCTGGTATAAGATGGAGCCCAGAGGGTTGATGACCATCCTTAATCAATAAGAACCTCATCAAGAAAGGTTCCCGTCACACCAATGAAACTTATACTAAAACTGGAAGGGCGATCTGCTTTAAGAGTACACTTAGCTCTGCTGGTCCAATTAGTTAGAAATTGTGCAGTCACAATTTGGCAGTATTATTAGATCCTAGGCCAGAATGACCTGACTGACATTTTTCAAACTTTATGAAGTCTTCTTTAGAGAAGGTAATTTTCTACATCTCTTGTAGTTTTGTTTGTCTGTGTGCAATGCACTGGAGCTTCTGATGAAAAATGAAAAAATAATCTTTTGCTGGATTCCTACAATATGTCAGTGGATTGTCAGTGAGATTTCACTGCACAGACAAGTGACAAGTACTCAGCTAGCCACTTGAACATTGGAAAGGTCGTCTCAAGTTCTAGTCCCTGGACTTCATCAGTTAAGTGGACAGTGGTTGGCAATGAGCTGAAAGTTCACTATGGAGAGGCCTGAGATCAGCTGACATGACATCTTGGTCTCCTCCTTTTCACTCAATGGAGGGTCAAATTAGTCTAACCAGTTTGTTACCTAATGCATCAGGGCTGGTGTGGGGATTTTTTCAAATCCTCCAACAAAGTCTTGGTCACAGAAGAAGGTGACAATCACTTACTCACTGTTTTTAATTGCTGTTTCGTTCTGTGGACCATCATCAAACCAAATTAGTAGAGCTGTTGCAACATGGGGGTGAATCCTGCTGAGTTTGGTGACCCCTCAGCTTTTCCTCACCATGAGCTTGACATTTGTGGATTTAGGTGAAATGTCTTAAACATATTGGGATAGGTTTTCATGAAACATCAACATCAATGAACTATTGCTGTTGATGTGGAATTGTAATAAATTGATGTTGATTGGTTAACTCTGCCATCATCAATATGTAGTTTGTCGGTGGTGACAATGGTAAACACTATTTGTGCTAAACATCAGTGTGTTAGCAATGTCATTATGAGCATGTTAGCATACTGAAATTTCCATTTAGCTCAAAGCTCTGCTGTGCCAATGCACAGCCTCACAGAGCTGCTAGCATGGCTGTAGACTCTTGAGTCTTGTCGGAACTGTAATTGTACTATTAAACTAAGTGCTAGCACTCATTTTGGGTGATGTCTTCATGGGTCATTCACCGATATGCACTGTACACTGAACAAATATGGCTCATTATTAGTAGTGTAGAGTAGTGACAAAAGGTTAGAATAGCACTTGCTCAGCTGTCCTTAATTCTGTTCCCAGTGTTATCAACCATCTATCATTAAAGATTTAGCCAGGTCACAACATATGTATTAGTATAGGACAGCCTAAAGACATATCTGAATATGATTTGAGACAGGAGTATCTCAACATAGTCTCAGTGGTATGAGGTTAAGACAACATTGGTGCCTTAGCAGACCTTGTGACGTGATCATGTCCTTGACATTTACTGCTGCACTGCTGAAATGATTATACACCTAGAGACATCAGGCCGACACTATGCAAAGAGAAGGAAGTGAATTGAGACCAATTGCAGACAAAATAATGTTCCAAAATGTCTCTCAGTGCCATCCCTGAGGTGCTGTATTGTTCTGGTTTTCAAGGACAGTGTACCGTCATAGAGAGAGTTTAGCAAAGAGAGTGTTATGCGAAATAGCTCTGTTATAGCTTGCTCCAGTCATTACCAAAAGGAATATGTAAGAAAATGGGAAGGTTGAAATGAACCGAAAGTAAGGGGAAAGTGTTACTGCTGGTCTATGCAGGAGAGTCTGTATTTACTTGCTTCCATTCACAGGGACTCCAGAACTACACAGACTATCTCTTGGAGTGTTTTAGGTCTTTGTGGCTTGTGGTCGATTGTCATGTTATATTAAACATGTGAAAGACATATCATATGAAAGAATCATCTGAGGGGGGCCTTTGAAGAAGCCTTCAGACACACCGTTGCAGGCAGATTGACGTGGAAAGGCAAGCAAAGGCAAAGACAACTTCTGTCAGCTTGGAAATAAATATTTATGAAATATAATTATCCATTACAGACTGTAATTACACACCTTGTTTCAGCAGCATTTTACAGTACAGCTACCTACAGCTTACTAGGGTCGACAGTATGGATGGATATAGAGCTAGGGGTGTTTTTTGACTGTTTCTCTCCTAAATGTGTCTCTGTAAATATAAGTTGGTTAATTAAGCTTGGTGCAAACGAATGCAAAATCTGTGTTCTTTGGCCAGCAAATGAGATCCAGTAATAAACAAAATGTTGGTGATTGGCAACACGCTAATGTAGGATTTATTTTCTGTTGTTTTTTTAGTTTGGAATCCTTGTGAGAGATGTCTATATAAATACTAGAACTTGAGTTAAATGGCAGTTAAAGCATAAACAACAGCTGACCCCTGATTTATTCATTCGTTAAAGTTTTGGCGTGGTTCAAACAAACTCATTTTCCGTTTGTTATGGTTCATTTAGGCTGGCATGAAAGCTGCCAGCTCAACTCTGATGCAGACCAAACAACCAGATCAAGGAGGGTCCTCGTCTTCCTCAAAGCGGACTCTGGTGCCGTTTAGTTGTGGTGTGAAAGCACAACACCCCAACCACAGAACTATTAAACTGGTTGATGATCTGTATAAGAGATGGATAGCCTATATTTATAGAATTAATTTGATCATCTTGCAACCATGGTAACATATACGGATCCCCATATGGGTCCATATAGGCAGGATGACATGCCCACAACTGTCCAATCAACCTGTCAGTCTGTATAAAGTCATGTTTACAGCTCTTGGTTCCTTTGTAATAAGTCAGTATGAACACAAAATGAACCAGGCGACAAAGCGGCTCTTTATTCTTGGTCCAGACCAAAGATCTCTGTAGTCTGTTATATTAGGTTTGTCTTTGCGAAGATCAAATTCATGCAGGTTCTTTAGACAATGGTGACGACCCCTCACAGGGACACCACTGCTAAGGCGGAAAGAGCTGAGGCCCACTGCAGACCAAATTACATTCCATTTCTAATTATTACTGTTTAGATTCTTAATTAACTTCCACAATGAGGTCACTGAGAAATGAAGCACTTCCAGTTGATGACATCAAATTCAATCATTCCAAATTTAAAGCTGTTACACACTTGCATTCAGAGGGTCTTAAAAATATCATGTAACATCGTCTTGTTTCACATTGTTGCAAAATTCTACTGTCTCTCCAATTCAAGTGCAGTTTGCTTTTTCCACTGCTGTGTTTGACGAGCGAAATAACGAGACATAGACACACTGTACCATGCAGAAGGTCCAGGTCAGGGAAATTTCTCTGACAGACACACTGAGGACTTTTTTTTCTCTCAGTTTAACAACACACTAGTTTTGACAGCTGTGGGACTCCTGTATATCTCCAGTATTACATGTAACCCCACAGGGTGAGTGCAGCCCTCAGAAGCCTTGTGCCTCCTGAGCCCTCTGCACACAGACTGCAAACACCTCGCTGCTGAGGTGACCTTATCCCCTGGCTTCAAACAGGAGGGTGTCATGAAAGGCCAAGAACCGCAGATAAATCAGAGATGCTGGAAACGACAAGGGCCTGTCGACTGACAAGCCTTGTGGTGCTTTGACAAGACTGATGAGGATAAAAATGCGTTAGTGTAATCTTCCAATCGGATTAAGTTTCACCTTTCTCGCAGTGGAGTGATGGCAGCACTGTGTATCACAGCTGAAGGCTTTCATAATGAATGTTGCAGTATCTCCGTGATAAAAAACATAGTGTCATCTCTGATTTTTGTCTGGGTTTCTCATCTTCAGTTGTTAAATCCCACAATGTCTGCATGCTTATTGTCTGGGAAAGCTGCCTGGCACAGATCTAATATCAACCGAAAGACACCAGTGAGGAGAACACAAAGGAGAGAGATCTTTGTGACACATCATGAAAGATCTCTGACAGCATCAGGTGGCTCTGGTGCAAACTCCCACAATTCAACTAATGGCTGACAGACTGGAGAAAAGCAGGACATTAGCATTTCCTTTCATATTTATTGCTGTACCATTGTGAACATAGCTGCATTTCTAATTTATAAACCTTTGTGATCATAGGATACAAGTGATAATAGGAACTATCTTTGATGGATGCTCAGTTGAATTGTGATACAAATGAGAAAAGAAGTGGTTGATTTTGCCATACCAGTGGAGCAGGAGGGAGATAGAGTCATTCAACACAAATCTGATGGTCTGTAATTATCAGCATGCAAATATCACCCATCTGTGCTTTAATGTGGTCTTCAGTTTTTTTTTTTTTTCCCACCAAAGGCTAACATTTCTAAGAAGACTGTAATTACTCAGCTGAGAATGTGGCCATTAATTTTTACTTTGGCACAAATACTGCAAGTACATCCTATACCCTCTCAGTGGTGCAGCTGAGATTTATTAAAGCTCAGCTGGTGCTATTCCATGATCACTGTATTAGGCGGCACACTGTCAGTTGTTTGTAGAAGTAACCATCAGATATATTGATGTAGAGTTTCAAAACATATGGTTTGTCTGTTTTGGCACATATGGCCTCTATAACAGAGATACTTGAGAATTATCTCGAGTAAATGTACAGTCATGGAGAAGTTAAAGTGATGTTTTATAGTTATGATGTTAGAAGCATCACAATGTTATGGCATGCTCCTTATATCTTTCTCTTTCATTGAATAAACTATTACTTGAGCCCTGCCCGGCTCAGTGTTGCTCCACCTGAGCTTCCTGTTAAGGCTGCATTGCATGAGGTTTACATGAATGAAGGCTGATTCACCACTCAGCATTTTAGAATCAATGGATCCTTGATTTCGGACATTAAGTAAAAGCAGATTTGTAATGGGTTTGTAATCTGGTCCCACCAGAAATGCTAAGTTATACTTAATATTATCATTTTATTAACGAATACATTTAAATTACAAGATAGCGTCTTCATAATATACAGCAGGAAGTCCGTTATTCTTTAATTACCTTTTTGTTTTTTCTTTTTTAAAACAGGGAAATCTGTTGAAGTTGAGTTAGATGTGAAAATATTTTGGTTCCACATATTGTTTCCCCTTCTGTTTCTCTGATGTCCACATGCTTCTCTCCCAATTCAGTGTGTTTTACAGCGATAAAACTACTAAAACTAAAACTAATGTTTTTGTAAATGGAGTCTGGTGGCTTTGGTAAGACCGATATTGTGGCTGCTTGGTTAAACAAAAAGAATCTTTCTCTGTAACAACAAGGTCTATCTCCATGGAGATCCATTCCATAATGATCTCAGACACTTAGAATAACAATCTGAGCCTGTCAGTGGCAAAAACAAACAAACAGTTTTTTAGTGGATGTATATTGATGAAGCACAATCATCCAGAGGGATTACATTGCAGCCCATTTAGTGGCTGCCGACTCCAGCACACTCGTTCAGTACTTGACCAGTTTCATAAACTGATGTCCCCAGTTTTCACTTGCGCACAAAAACATGGAAAAATAGGTCCATAAGCACAGGCAATATTTGACTGGAATTTGGAATCATCCAGGACCCAGCAACACAGAACCGCCACTGGCTGTTGGCTGAAGTGATAACTATCACCAGCAGATTCTATCAGCTATAACTAGCTAGCTAATTAAGTAAAAAGTTCCATGAATTGGTTGAATAAGCTATCTTTGTCTGTCTTTTAAAAATGAGAGCCCTGTGAAGGAGGTCTAAACATGTCCTTGAGGGTTATGCATATGGTATTGTGCTAAGTGATTGTGGCTAAAGCTGCATGTTCCAGGAAAAAAGTCAGCATTCTACTCAGTTCATTATCCATGTAGAAGCATGGAAATAAAGAAACAGCACTGTTCTTGTAAAGCGATAATTAGTGCTTATACAGTATGTATGATAAAGAAACACTTAAGAAAAGACTGTCACGTCATTTTAACACAACCCTGTTTGGCTGCTGTGCGACATTCTTCATATTTTCAGACATGTTTAATTAACTTTAACCATTACCAGAGAAAGGGACAAGGCATGTTTGGCAAATCTAACAATATCTTGACAATGTCCACGGGGGTTGCTGGAGTGTAAACATCCCCAAATCCAATAAAGAGTGAGCCTCAAACATTGAACCAAACTCAGGCAGCAGTTTGGTAGCACTGAGCAACAGCTTCCTGACAGTGGGGAAAAACTACATGGTGGATGTGCTAGTTATGAACAAGGCTTCTTTTAATGTAATTCTGTAACCTGACAAATGAATATAACCCCGCTACTCCTGCTACTCCTATAGGCAGTATGCTGGTTACCTGGACTTGCTATTGATTGCATCTTACGTTAAACCAGATACACACACTGTTAACTTCATTCCTTATGTAATGCTTTCTGTGTATCACTATTTTGAGATACAGCGCCCTGGGTTCTTTAACTTAAACTAGACTGTAAAATAATTTCCTGGATTGCTCCCTTAAGTTTGTATGTCCAGTGGTAAAGCCTACCTGAACTCACTTTTCCCTGTACCACAAATGAAATTAAAATACCACGGTGTAATGATATATTTTTAACTTTTTCACACTGTTAAACTTTGTTTTTATGGTCCTTATTTATTAAATGAACTGAATTGAATGTCTTTATTGTCACTGTACAAGCACAACAAAATAAAAAAAAATGCAATCCTTAATGTGCACACTAATAAATAACAAATAATAAGAGAACATAAAAGAACATAAGAGAACATAAAGAGCCCATACCACACATACAACATTTTTTCACATTCTGCAGTTATTGCACAATTTTGAATATTGCACAGGAAGATAAACTGTTCACATGTTTGCTGTATTTAGTGCAGTTATGGCTTTTGCATAGAAGCCGTTTTTTAGTCTGTTCGTCCATGCTTTCAGTGCCCTGAAGCAGTTCAAAGTGCAAGTGACCTGGGTGGGATGAGTCCCTGAGAATATTGTTACCCCTCCTGAAGCAGCGGGAGCTGTACAGATCTTCCAGGGTGGGGAGAGGGCAACCGATGATCTTTTGGGCTGTGGTGACGAAGCTCTGGAGCGCTTTCCTGTCTGCTGCTGTGCAGCTGGAGAACCACACACACATGCAGTATGTAAGAATGCTCTCTACAAGCAGTCTCTGAGTGAGATGGAAGTACAGGAAGTACAGTCTCTGTTGTGCGTTCTTGATGGTAGCCGTGGTGTTGTTGCTCCATGTTAGGTCATCCTCTATATGGACACCCAGAAACCGGAAGTCTGTCACCCTCTCCACCCCCCACCCCGATGAACAGGGACTGAGTGTCTGTTTTACTTTTCCCTCTGAAATCTATGACCAGCTCCTTGGCCTTAGTGGTGTTCAGGGCCAGGTTGTTGTCCACACTGACAGCTGAATTTTTAAATTATTTATAACATGTTAAATGAAAAACACATATGCTTCACTCTTTTAGGGTATTAATAAATTAAACTTGGTCCCAAAAGGAAATGAAACAGTTGCCCTTTAAACCTGACAGAGGGCAAAATTATGACACGGAAAGCACTCTTATCGTTCTTGTAAGTCCTTATATTGGCAACAAAAAATACCTTTAACAATCAAATCTGACCAGCTATAAAACATCTGCTATTACCACAGTTAAGTCTTGTTAAGTCAGGCTCAAATCCTCAGTAACTCAGATGTTCACTGTTTACACTCTATGTGGGCCCACAGAAAAATAACACAAAAGCTGGCAATAAATATAAACAAAACCCAACTGCAGGCTTGAAGGGAGCCCGGATGCCCTGCGTGAAGAAATGTCGGCGGCATGGGTAATATTGCTAAGGAACCCCCCCACTCCGTCAAGGCAGGGGAAGAGGAGTGTCCACACCTCTGCTCAGTGGCAGTGATGTAGAAAGTCTAAGGGCAATGGAGGAAAGAAAAGGCGCTCCCCCCGCAACAGTGGGGCGACTATGCTAGTCCTCTCCCACGGTGCATTGTCGGGTGCTCTGTGCCAGCGCAACAGTCCGTACCTCAAGCACGTGTACAACATAAGCAAGCATGCTAACCGGTAACAGCCTACTGAGTTACAGTTAGCTCTCAAAACACAGTACATAAACACAGCCTGTAGCGGTTTAACACCTTATTGACAAAAGGATTATGCTGCTACTAAGTTTACTTTATCTCACTTTTACCTTAACTAGCTAGTGGCACGTCGCCACGCTAGAAAAGAAAAATCAGTCCCACTGCTGTGAGGGGACAGCAGACAGCCCCGTCTTTCACCATGCTACTCTCTCTCTCCTCTCACCTTGTCCCACCTCCTGGCCAATCATGATGTCTCTCTACACTGACCCATTAGAGGCAGATAACAACAGAACCTGTACTAAAAAACATGATAGTGTGTCATGTCTTGTGTTGAGGGATGTACGCTTCAGACAAACTATAGCCAGACTTAAAGTGACATAGCCTATTTTTGTTAAAACTGTAGGGTTTCTTCTTTTAACTCTGTTTTTTTTTAACTCTGTGATTTATCCCAGGGTTACACTTACATGCTTGCTGTGGTGTTTTTTGGTTTTGGAAAGGATAAAAGAAAAAAAAAAAACAAAAACAAACCACCACTTCCCAAACTCTTTAACTGCTGAGTACTGCTCTCACTACAGGCCCATTACTGTGTGATCAGTTCAGGCACCACAATACAAGAGCAGTACCATCCATCCAGAGCAACTAACACTTAGAGTTTGTGCTGTTTGTGCCCGTCATGTGTTTTGTGCGTGTTTCAGCATGTTTGTATATGTATTCCTGTATGTGTGTAAGCTGGTTACATGCTGTCACTCCTCAAAATACACCAGTATGTGTGCTGTAGGTGTCAAATTGAAGACATAATCTAAGAACATACATCACAATCGACCACTCGTTTCTGACTGTCTGTCAAGCAAGATCTAGCTTTTGTGCAATAAATCACTCACTGACACACAATGTAATTGGCCATGTGATGCAATGAAGTATGCTTGAGTATCTGATGGCCAGAGGGCCAGTTCTTAAGACAGCTCTCACTTTGCTTCCCAGCACATCATAATTACTCTGTTTCCCCACTGGCTTGCAATCCGTCTCCATAGTGATCCATCTTTTACATTCCGGCACTGTGGGATCACGCGCACACACACACACAAATACTCACACGCACACTTCTCCCTTCGCATTCCTCTAAGGCCACAATTAATCTCTGTAGCAAACCTTTCACATTCATTTTTCACACATTTATTACATCAGTAAATGAGTATCAACATCATGCTCTGCTCATGTAAATGAAACATGGGGAACTGGCAATAATTGAAGGTAATTCATTATGAAAGGGTTTTATACTATCAGGCTGGATCTGAACTTTTATAGCAGCCCATGAATCCTCCTGGAAGCCTCAGAACGAACAAATTCTGCAGTGTTTTAATTCATAATGCATCATAGTGCATGTCCTGGTCCCAGTGATCACATTAGATCCAATCCTTTCCACTTGACACATTTTGAATATTCAAAGGACAGAAACGGTGTAATCATAACCTCATGAATAAAATAGTGCACCATTACAACCTTATGAAGACTGTAATTTACATTTCATGGTGAGATAGCTGATACCCCAGTTACAAGCTTAGTACTCACCATTTATGAGACTGTATAGACTTGTAGGCAAACTTTTTGGGGTAATTTTGTTCATTTTGTTCATCTCTTGAAATTATTCCTTTAGGCTTTTCCCATTACATGGTTTCATTGTCAAGGTTTTGGGATAGGCTCTCTTTAATGATAAGTCATTTACTGGTGATATCCTGAGGTTGTGGATGCCAGGAGGACTAGCAATCACTTCACTGACTGTCATAGTGAGCCTGATGCAATTACTGCCAGTTAGTTGTAGAGAAAGAGAGTAATAACTGAAGCAGTAAAAGAAATGGGAAGGTAAGTCAGGTGAATAAAAAGTACTGGATGTTTTAAACAATATAAATCAAAGTCTTTAAATAACCTAGTTTACTATAATACATTATTTCCAAGTCTAACCAGTGCCAACAAACCATTCATCTCAAAATAAATAGAATATTTACTATGCATTTATCACCAGCTGCTCAACCTCAGCCCATGAATTAACTGTGTCTTTGGTGTAATACAGAGAAAGAGATAGACACAGAGAGAAAACTCCAAATTAAAATGTAACAAAAAGTTACTTATTGTGGAAGTCTGTGCTGGTAATACCAAAAAGATAAAGAGAAGAGGTTTAGATGGAAAGCAGAGCTATTCGCAGCACAAATTGAACATAATAAACTGAAATTTGCAGTTTTGGATTATGGTTTCTGGTTTAAAGATTCATAACATTTAATTCACAGGGTATTTGATGGAGTCCCAGACTGAGAGAGACTGTATGAAAAGGCTTGAATGATGCAAAATGGGTGCAAAGTGTCAGATGTTGCTCTGCACTCTGTTAGGCAACACATCCACTAATAACGCTGCTGTGCTTTTCCTCTTGTTTTTTCACAGCTGCAGCGACTTAAGTCCTGAGATAGAGGTCACGAAAAAAGAATCACTGGAATAGAAACTGAAATAGAAACTGAAGAAGAGGAGGCTGTGTGGGTTTTGGCAAACATCAACAAATTCATTCTCCTTGTGAGGCCTTTGAGATGTGACAGTTTGACAAGTGGAAACCTCTGGGGAGATGCTTCCCATAACCCTGCAGGAAATGAAATATAGATTATCAGGAACTATCCATGAAGGACACCATTTGCCAGATGTGTGCGCACAAAAAAAATTGGTTGTCTTGTAGTAGACAGTATTACATCCCTAACTATTAACTTTTGCACACCAGTAAAATTTTGAATTTTCAGCATATCAAGACTAATTAATCACTGTCCAGACATTTGGCTTTTATGGATCAGCCCTGACAATGTCACTTTTTTCAGACTTTTCAATGCAACAACAGATTCATATTGAGTCGTTCAATATTATGTAGGTTTATATTTTAACAATGAGACTTAAAATTTGGTTCAGTCAATATGAATTCATTGTGACCTGATAGTGCAGCCTATTACTTATAAGACTGACTCCACTATTAAACTGACAGTTCATACACAAACAGTCAAAGGCCCGAGTCAGTTATTAGTGCAGTGACATCGTGACAGTAGCATCAGCACCATTTACAGCCCTACACATCAAACAGGAGAGACTACAACAGCGTGCAGCTCAGGGGACATTTTATTCTACTCTTTAATGTATCTGTTACTCGATGTTGGCAAACATAAACTAAAAAAGACTGAATATGTTAGCTAAACGCTGGAACACAATGCAGGAAACACAGCTTAGACAGAAATGACAGGACTAATATGACTGTGGTTAGGGATGGGAATTGATAAGATTTTTACGATTCTGATTCCGTTTTCGATTCTGCTTAACGATTCAGTTCTTTATCTTTATCGATTCTCTTATCGACTCTCATTCGGAAAAAAGGAAAACAAACAGGTCGATTAGCATCAAATTTAGTTTAGAAGTAACATGACCTTACAAACCCAACAGTTAGGTCTTAAGAGGCCCACAGCCTAGGGTTCCTTGGTGGGGTGCCAGGGGGTCCCCAGAAAAATTAATTTGTTTGAAAAATGAATATAAAATAATAATAATAATAAAATAAATATTCTTCTGAAGAAATTAACAAAATACAACATAAATTATTCTGTGGCAATTACACAAGAATGTCCAGTAACATGTTCAACATTTTTTTAATAGAAATTAAAATTCTCCTTTTTAAAGGAATATATGAGCTGAGCACTAAAACTACATCAGCCAGTGACAAATACAATCAAGTCAAGTCCAATGGGACTGTGCATTGTGCAATTCCGCAAACATTAACTATGAAGAATTAACAGTTCTTTTGCAGAAAAACAAGCATATCTGCTTTTTCAGGATATGTGAGCTTTCTGGACTTATGATGTCTCCGGCTGTGGAGAACACCCTCTCAGACGGGGTGGGGGAGGCCTGCACACAGAAAGCTTTCAGCCAGTCTCTCTCTCTTGCTCCACCACCATAGGGTGGCCTTATCCTTGCAGGGGATGGGGGGCAGGCTTCTGGAATCGATAAGGGAATCGTTTGCTAAATTGGCAAATGATGCCAAGGAATAGTAACACTGAGAACCGGTTCTCAATTAGAACTGGTTTTCGATTCCCATCCCTAACTGTGGTTCCATGCACTGGGAAAAATGCATCTCTCCCCTGAGAAGACCCTGTTTGGGTTTATCCACACTGAGGTCATGATATTCACGGATGAGGGTTGGGAGAAGA
This sequence comes from Chaetodon trifasciatus, assembly GCA_037975065.1. NCBI lineage: Eukaryota > Metazoa > Chordata > Actinopteri > Chaetodontiformes > Chaetodontidae > Chaetodon > Chaetodon trifasciatus. The sequence goes on from JBBMOE010000007.1 coordinate 1,350,674, forward strand.
CGTACAAACAGATGCACTGCTGTTGCTGAGGTATCTGCTGGTGGTGACAACAGTGATTCAGGCCCTGATAGTGGTGGTGACGGTTGTGGTGGAGGAGGAGAGGGAAGGAGAGATGGCTTCACTCGGTGGTAACGTTAATGTTAGTTCCTCTTTCATTACTGGAATCTACGAAACTGCTGGTCACAGCTGCTTCTTGTCATGTGGCTGCACCTGCTGAGTGACCATCCTCATTAGGAGAGCTTTTCTCTTTGGTAAACCACTTTCTTATGTCCAGCTCCACAGAGAAATATGATTGCTGACACTTAAACCAAGCTAGACTCTGGCTCCTTGTAAACATAATACAAAACTCTCAAGAAATCAGCTCAGCGGACTTAGACATTATTATCAGAAATGGAGCCAATTCTTTCAGACTTTCATCTCACAATAAAAACATAATGTTCCACACCCTAACAACAATAATGATGATAATAAATCACGATCAAATATGTACATGATAATAACAATAATGCTAATTTCTTCTGGATGGACCAGTCTGACCCCTCAGGGCCCAACTTTAATGCTGGATCTGGTTTTAACATTTTTCTGTATTGCGGAGACCAGAGTTTCAAAGTGATTCCAAAACAATACTTTTTAGCCACGCTAGCATTCATGGTCCCCAGGGAATTAAATCCACTGACTTTGGTGATCCTATGACGCTTCCTCTAGCATTACCAGCAGGTTGACATTTTTGGCTTTGAGCGACATGTTTCAACAACTATTGGACGGATTGTCATGGATGTCAAGTCTAATCATTTGGTTTATGACTCAACAACTGCAGAACTAGTGAATTTCCTGTCAGTCTCAGCTGTACTTGGCGTTTAGAGCTAATTTGCAAATGTTAGCATGCTAACATGTTAAATTATAATTTGCCAAAGAGAAACATTACCTGTGCGGCACGGTGGCGCAGCAGGTAGTGTGCGTGCCTCACAGCAAGAAGGTCGCCGGTTCGGTCGGGCGGGGCCTTTCTGTGCGAAGTTTGCATGTTCTTCCCGTGCATGCGTGGGTTCTCTCCGGGCACTCCGGCTTCCTCCCACAGACCAAAAACATGCTCATTAGGTTGATTGGTGACTCTAAATTGTCCTTGAATGTGAGAGGGAATGGTTGTATGTATGTTGCCCTGCAGTCGGCTGGCGACCGGCTCAGGGTGTACCCCGCCTCCCGCGCATTGACCGCTGGGTTAGGCTCCAGCCCCCCCCCAACCCCGAAAGGGATAGTCGGGGGTATAGAAGATGAAAGAATGAATGAAACATTACCTGCTAAACAACGGCATGTTAGTATTGTCATGTTAGCCCTGAAGCCCAAAGCACTATGGTTGAAGATTCTTTGTCTTTTTTCCATTTAACAAAAGAAGCCAAAGATCTAAAGTTTTGATTGAAATAGGGAATTAATTGTTATTCATTTTCTAACCAAATTACAAATATGACCAGATATTCAAGACCAGTTTTTGCTACTTGTAGACATTTTATTAAAATGTGAAGGTATTGATGTTCAGTACCCTGTTCTAGTATAAGTAACTGTTGCTCTATATCACATACTGTATGGGCTTTACTAACTAACAGGTCTCTATAGATTAAACTTGCACCCACTTGCCATGACACTGACACAATAGTTTTTGTCCTGACTAATCTCACCAGTGGGCCACCTCTCTGGAGCCAATGCAGGAAGGTGAGAAGGTGAATAGAACCCCGCTCTGAGTCATAAGCCTGAGTGACTTTTAGCGAGCAGTAAGTCAGCTCCCACTCATCGCTGAGATGAGAGGAGTGGGACGGCATGGTACTAATCACAAGTCCCAAGATGAATCATAAGTTCAGTGCTGAAACATGGTGTACTTTAATTCCTGGAGGAATCAGAGTGTCAGAACAAGCATCACTTTGTTCAAATGATGTGTCATTCTCACACGCAGTTTACTGTGGAAGCTTGTATCCCCAGAGGTCAGCAGTTCACAGAGACTTTCTTAACACAATGGCTTTTGCTTGGGGGTCATCCACTCTGTGATTATTAAACATGCACAGAAACATTAGGAACTGCTAGGGTTTCTTGCAAAAGCCTCAGTCTATTGCAGTAGTCTAGTGTTGTGGTTCTTACCAAGAAAGTCAAGAATTATGACATACTTTATTGAACTTTATGACTTTATAAAACACAGTCTGTCATGTTAGCCTGAAGGGACTCATTTAGCTATGGCTCACTATATTTTATATTATATTTATTCAAATTTATTCTATTATATTCAAACTTATTTCCACAGCCTGTCAACAATCTATAATAAAAGTATTAAAGTTAAAATCCTTCATCAGATTTCACTTCTGGTTTATTTAGAAACACCCATAGTTCCTGGTGACTATTAGTGCAGTTTAATAAATACTACAGGTCCCACAATTCTGGGGGCAGCAGACACTCATTGAACAGCTGCTTTGCCAGAAACACAGAAGAAGAGCAACTGGTGTTTCTGTTTGCACTGCAGCCAAACAATTAATTAACGTGGTGACAAATGCATTACAATTACTGTGACTGCTTCACATTAAAAGCCATCCTGTGTGCCACAAGGCTTTTAACGTGAAAAAGCAACAGTAGACAGGATGTGTTTTGGTAGCTTTAGCAGTAACTTAATAAAGCTCTGATAAAAGTTGGGATGATATCAGTGAGATAAAACTGAAAGCAGGAAGTTTCCTGAGAATCCTACACAGTTTGAATTCAGGGCAGGAATAGCTCACTCTGCAACTAACTAATCAAATCTACTCTCAAGAGAGGTCATGTCAATGTAAATACAATGAACTGCTGAAAATTACAGATCATAAACACTATTAAAAATAAGGTTTCAATTCATGAAGATCTTAAGAATCTGTCCTAATATTAGACTTGTTACCAGTTTGTTTCTCTCGTCTTTGTATTTAGGCCAAAATGTCACGGCTCACTCTAATGCCCTCTGGCTGAGTATCACTGGTCTACTGTAGTGAATGTCCCACTGCTCCTCTCTGCATCAGTGGACAACATCTGGCTCAGTGACCTCTGAGACAGGGCTCACCGTATTTTCAACGCCACCTTCTGCTGCTGTTTGTGTGAATGTTTCAAAAGACTGCCCGCTCCTGCCTGTATAAATGTGTGTCGCTTGTCATGCACGCATGCAGTCGCCTGGTAAAACACCCAACACAAGACCTCACGTCATCATCCTCATACTCACCTCTCCCTTTAGGCCCGAGTATCGCAGGTTCCAGAACCAGTAGATGAAACAGAATATTAACTTCAAATTAAACTGCCATTTCTCCACCGTCTTCTCCCCGCATTCTCAAACCTACATCCCTGCATTCCCCTTCAGCCTCAGATACTGACTGTGTCGAAAAAGCGCGTCACGGCAGGATGGATTGGAGTAAAAAATGTGCGTGAGAAATGTGGAACGCTGTGCAGCGGTTAGGGAGATAAGTGGCATTTGTGTTTCCTCCCGTGGCTAATTATCCTATTTATACCCAGGCAATAGAGGAAATGCTCTGAGCTGGTACACCAAGATTAGTATTCTCACTAACATTGTTTATCCTCCTGAAAGTGATAACAGCACGCACCTCTTGCTTTAGGGGTGATAGCTGCACTTGTGTCTGTGTGTATATTTTGAGTGCATGATTATGTGTACCTCCCTCAGTCAAGACGTGCATGCATTTATCTTAGTTTTTTACATACAGTAAAATAATAACAGCTAGATAGCAGTGTCACATTTTTATTTGTATCCAGTATGTCTAAGAGCACCCTGAAAGTACATATATTAACATTTATATTATCAGTTTGAATTGGGTGCCTTGGGTCAGTGTTCTGTGCTAAGCTGTGAGGATCACCAGCCAGAGGTGGTTGTCAGAGTTACTGAGCACAGAGCAGTCCAATCTAAATTGCACTTGGTGAAGAGGTAATAAGTGATGAATTTTTATTGAAATTTAAAAGACAATTTCTATGCAACACTTGCAACAGACGGCTGATCCTTGTCATAAAAGGTACCAGACACCAGCACCAGACAGTTTGATGCAACCTCAACATGCAGACATGACTGCCGGAACGGTCCCACTCGTTGCAGCAGTATGACTGTGAAGACCAGCTTAGTTTAGTTACTAATTACTGCCAAAAGTTGTGGTAGTACAGTACCTCCAACACTGGTAGTCATATCATCCATCGTGATATAAACATTGAGATAATATCAGCTTTAATGTTATGATCAAAAGCACAATAGAACATAACTCACTTCATCCTATGTTCCCATTGCAGCGCATGATGATGATCTATGGTAGGAACAAGTTGCAATAGAATAGCTGAAGAACAGGATGGTAAGTGATAAAACTGGCTTCAGGCTGTTCAAAATGAATATCACGCCTCATCTACAGTATATCTTATGGATACCTGTACTTACTGCGTACTTTGCTAGACTGCTGCTGCAGCGTCCCTCTATTTATCACAAGGACAAACTAGAAAATTCACATTTTGTTCCTTTCCTTTTCACACAGTATGCTAAAAAGCAGGTGTAGTGACTTGACAGCTGATCCAGATAAAGTCTACCTTGTTGTAACACTGAAAAATGTAGCATTAATATTTTCAATGGTTATAATAAACGCAGGGAAAGCAAGACACAACTACATGAACAATTTTCCTAAAGCAAACTGTTGCCTTATTCATGATTCAGTCAGTATGCAGGGGCAGTGAAAATGAAGAGAAGGTAGCTCTCTCCATTATGGGACATCTGAAACACTTTCTCAACTCTGACAGGAATGTATATTCTAATCACTACTGTGGGGTACTAACTTTATGCATTGAATGTCAAGAACTAGGGACCAATTAAAATATTTTTATTAGTCTGCTGTATTCAGTTAAATCCGAACCAACACAAAATCTCATATGAACAAAAGACCAGCTTGCCCCTTAGAGCATACTTTGTAAGCTAGAACGTAGATAAAAACAAAACAAAAAAAAAGACTAGGCGTGTAGAACCATGCTAACGGCTCTCTGAGGTGGTACTTACAGACAGTGGTGCTTTAAGTTAAGACAATGTGCTAAAATGCTCTCAGGGACAGTTTTAGACGAGGCATAGTTCTTGTACAGCTGCTGGTGCTTACACATCAACCATCTGAGAACCTTTGCTTCTTCTGTTCAATGAAAAAACGGGTATTTGTAGAAAACCCTTCGTAAAGTCTCTGTGAAGCTACACTCAGGCACAGCAGTTTGAGATAAATGCTAACACTAGCATGCTAACATACTCACAGTGACAGCAGCATTGCTCGTGTTTACCTTTTATAAAACTTGCTATGTTTGCCATCTTGGTTGGGAGTGTTAGCATTCTAACATTTACAGAGTACAGCTGCGGCTGGACAGATTGAAATTTTAACCTGATTATTGTGCCATGAAAAGAATTATTACAATTAATCCTGTGGGGAACATGAATGTCTGTACTGAATTTCATAGCAGTCCATCCAGTCTTTGTTACTGAGACAAGAATGTCAACCTTGTGGTGGTGTTCAATGAAATGTCACCCAAGTCCCAAAATATATCATCTGTGGACAATGACTGTCTGTTCAAAATGACATGTCAATGCATCTGATAGTTGAGATACTTCAGTCTAGACCAAAGCAGTGGACCATCCCTCATGCATCCCCCCTCCTCCTCTCTTGCCTGATCCCAAATGCATTATATGTTGCTCCTGCTTCTTCCATACTGATGTAGAAATGGCTACCAGTGGGCATGACTAACAGGCTAAGCCTGAGGCTCTGAGATTTTGCAGATAGTAAAGAAGCTGTGCCAGATATGAGCACTTTGAGAGTGATCTGATATGTGGACTTGTTAAATTTTCTCATATATACAGTATATATATGTGTTGAAAAGAATCCTTTACAGTATCGTGCTATAAGCTACACTGCAGCTTTAATGAGTGTACAAAAACTGAACTGTAGTTGTGTGGAGGCCGTTCTTGGATTAGGAGACAGATAACCATACGCTTCACATTATCTCGCAGCTGGGACATGCAGCCACAGTACAGGCCGGTACAGCAGACTGTCAAAATCAGCCTGACTGTACATCCTCTCACCCATTTCTCACCTCAGTTTCTCATTCTGTCATAGATGGTGTAGTAGAAGGTAGATAATAGATTCCCAAGCAGCTCTCTGTGATAAAAGGCAACATAGCTGAGTCATATGGTCTTATCAGCTCTTTGTGTTCAGCTTGCAGGACAGATCATCCCACAGCCACAAGAGAAACCCATTGTCTCTTTCCCCCCGTTCTGAAAATGCATTCTGATTTGCAATTCCACAGATACAGAATGGGTTACCGCACAAGATTTTGAAACGAAATCACATTTTTCCCCTAAAACCAGCTGCAAATGAATCATACCAAAGTTTTCATTCAGCACTCTGGTCCTCAACTGCCTTTTTTATTTGAATTTTATGGAAGAGTTAAGCTTATGAATGCCTTTTTAAAAAAGAAAACATTACAAGGTCTGGCTCAGGCAAAGCAGAATTATAGCAAATCATTCATAAAATTAAACTGTAACAATATAGCAAACACAATTTAATTTTGTGTCAGGGCCATAAATCGTGTCTACAAGAGCTGGTTTGTTTTTATGTTGTTTGGGCTTGTTTCAGGTTCTACGCACAATGTAATCAACCATTGCAGGTGCATAAAACAGAGATGACTGCGGCCTACAAGACAATAGCAAAAACAGAAATTGGATTTTACAATGGCTTCTACAATTAAACAGTTGAGCTGCTGATTAACAACACTTTTCAATTCCCTCCTTCCCCAGCTGCAGCTGTTCTCTAACCCCACTCCCTCTGTCTCTGTATGTACCCATCTATGATTATTTTACACTAAAAGCCACCATCAACAACCATCAAATCTAATGCAAAAACATGGCGGACACCTGTGCTCACTTGCAGATAAACATTCACTAACTGGAGTGTTGTTCCTGTCACTGCTAAAACCAGTCATTACAGTATCACCACTGGTCCCCGAATGGCTGACTTGTGAAACATAGGACAATTTTGTTGTGCTTATTTCTTGTGATTGAGATCACCGATCCATTTTGTTGTTTTCACAGACCGTAGGAAAAAGCAGGTGTTGTATTGAATGTTGGTGTAAAGTGCAATAATTCTTAGCTGGCATGTGTGTAACTGATTACATTCTGTCGACTGTTGCTTTCTCATTTGAGTCTCACACTGCTCCAAAGCAATGCAGAATGATATTATTTAATAACAAAAACAAATCAATTTGCTTAATTTCCTTTTTTCTTTTCCTGTTGCTGCATCTCCAAACCCTAAAGCTTTCCCTTGGTAAAGAAGTGGTGATACTGTCTCATAATTGCATTGTGAGTGTAGGCACTATTGACACACACATACGCAGCATATGCCTTGAATTTTAATAAATCAAGAAGCATGACAGTTTTATGAAAGCGATCCCTTCAAGGAATTGAACATCACTTGATTTTGAAGCAATATATGATGTTGTGATGAAATACTGACGCTCGTTACAGTAGTATACTTCTCATTACATCTTGAGTGATATTTCGACAAATATCGATGATTGTTGGAACAGTGGAAAGACGAAGCAAGAAAGTTTCAGTGAGTTCAATTTTATTTCTGTCCAGTTTGAATGAAGTGTGTTTTTCAATGATAAAATTACTGTTTCTGTGACTGGAGTCTGGTGGCTTTGGTAAGAGTGATATAGTGGTTATTTCTTGGTTAAACAAAAAGGATCTCACTTTTTAACAAAAAGGTCTGGCAGGATTATTTCCATCATGTTATCAGACACAGATTAACAATCTGAGCCATTCAGTGGCAAAAACACTGACGATGCACAAATGCCCAGAGGGATTACATTGCAACCCGTTTCATGGCCGACAGCTGCAGTGCTCTCGCTCAATACTCGACCACTTTTAAAAATTGGTGTCCCCATTAGTCACTTAGAGACAAAAACATGGGAAAATAAGGTCCATACTCAGAGATAATATTTGAAAGGAATTTTTCTCTCTTTTCTCGGATGCATTGAAATCTTCCAGGACAATTTTAATTCTGTTTACTTTCCCATTTCCTCAATCATCAGTGTAAGGTAAATGGAAATTCATTGTAAAGCTTATAAAAGACGCAGAAAAAAGAGTGATTATTTAGTTATTTTGTCTGTATTGTCAAAGTGCTGTGACCTTGTTGCGTCACATCATGTGTGTTTTGAGTAAAACATTTCAGTCAAAGTAAAACATATGATTTCTCCTTGTGTCTTGAGTGAGATTAATAAGAAAGCGAGAAGAACACAGCATTTTTGTGATTCTTTCTTAAAACGTTCTTCAGGAAAATTTAGCATTTAGATATGACTTGTCAAAAAAACGCATTAACCTGATAATACTGAGAAAAAAACTCACTGAAGACAATGTCTGTATTAGCACATCACTCAAATCCATATTTGTCATTTACCTCCCTGCCTATCTTCACATTCAGCGTACAGACATGAGAGTGGTATTATCTTCTCATCTAACTCTCTGCAAGAAAGTGAATGCACTTATTTCATAACTGCTCCTTTCAAACCTCAGCACATAAAACCAGCATTATGTATATTTCTAGCCCTAGCAGTGAGCGGGGAAACGTGTTTTCTATGTGTTCCTTACAGATGCCTCTGGGGCTGCAACCTTTCATGTGGTGGGAGAAATGAAGCAATTAGAGTGTAGAGGGCAAATATACCATTCAAACTGTACTTTATAGCCCCCCCAACATGTGCATTCATATACACTCAAAAGCCTTTGAGAGCCTTCTTGACAATCTCCACAGTTCAAACACACCCCCAACTTTACATTCAGTGAATCACACACTTCAACACACACGTAGTTTTTTGTCCAAGCATGATAAGGATCTGGTGAAGGTCGTGAGAGGGATCTCATTCTCAGCAGAGATGAGCCTGCTGATATCGTCAGTCCTGCGGGCAGATTAGGCCAGTCTGATTCCACTGCCGCCCCAGTCGTCCCAGTGGTGTCATAGCTGCAGCACTGATGCTATCGCGTCCAGCCAGACACTGATGACCCTTGAAGTCCATTAAAGATTCCATTTAACTCAGTGTCATGCACGGGAATAGTGTGAAGAGGACGACGCTGTGTGTGTGTGCAGATGTCTGAGTGAAAGCTTGTGGTTTTGTGTGTGTGTGTGTGTGTGTGTGTGTGTGTGTGTGTGTGTGTGTTTGTGTATGTTTTAAAAGGATGAATAAAATCTGAACCTGCTACACATTCACTCAACTGGGAGCTGCCAAGTACAACCCAAGTTTTTTAAGCAGCTCAAGTGGAGTAATTCTGGGATCGTGTCTCGCTCAAGACACATCAAGGCTGACGGAGGGGAGAGTTTTTCTCTCTCAGTTACCCCCTCCCAAAGTTTCCCAGCTGGTGTGGAATTCAACAATAATAATCTGGAGGTCAGAAATATGGTTATGCCGACAGCCTGAAGGTGAAAAGACAGATATAAAAATGGAAGAAACATTGTCTTGTCTGCAGTTATTGTAGCTATTAAAATTGGGGACTTGGTGTTGAAAGAGAGGTTGTTTTTCTTTGTTGTCATTTCAGAGATTAAATCTTGACACGTCGATCTATTTTAATCATGAAGATCTTAGGACACGCAGTGCATTTTGCTACTTTGAATATCACATTATTCACCGTGTAACGCAAGTTGTTGTTTTGGACCCCAGACAATGTGTTTTTTTGTGCAGGAGTGACAAAAAGCCAAGTTTAAAAATAAATAGTGACTAGGAGATGCTCAGTTAAAGCAATTAAATAAAAAAGATCTATTAAAAAAAAAAAAAAAAAAGCCCCCCTTGTTCTTTGTCAATAATTAGAATGCTTTTATGATGGTGTCATGTTGACATGAATATTTAAAACCGTTTTTGGATACAAATACTTTGGCTGAGGAAAAATCATCAGTGTCACATGTATTTTTGTGTTGTTATTAAGGATGGATGGATGTATCTTATCCTCCTGTAAGTATGAAAGACCTTTAGCAATGGATTACACAGGTTTATAGAGTGAATTATTAAAAAGGTGTGTCTGGTATTTATGAATTGGCACAGGATTAAACTGGAAGGAAGTATTCACCATTATATTTACATTTTGCAGGACTGCAGTGTCGGATTGCGATAATCCCTTTGGTTCAGGTCTCGTTTGTGCTGCTTTTTCTTTATTTGCACATTCCTGCAGCCTGATTCCTGTTAAATAAACAGTGTTTCTGATGGTGTAAGGTGAATATTTTAGTGATTATTAAAATGATGATAAAATAATGATGATGTTCACCTGCCAAACCAGCCACTTTGTTTTTATCCAATGAAATCTGTGTCTCGTAAAACAAAGACATCTGAAGACACTTTGGATAAAGCCTAAAGCATTTTTTTAGGAAGGTTTTACAAATACAGAACTTTCATGGATTAAACAGAGCGATAGAGTAATAATTGACCTTGTTTATCTCTTTTATAATGGTAATCTACAAGGAAAATCCTCTTTGGGCCAAAGGGATTTTTTTGTTGTTGTGCAGGCCACAGGAACAAATTAGCATCAGGGTCAGCAGCAGTGCGATTACCAGGGCTCTTAATATATCCAGGGGCAGTTTAGGTGTAGTGGCCACTCTGTATGTAATCATTAGAAAATCATTAGACAAGGAGCAGCTTTAACTTTTTTTTCTCTTCATCAGAATTTGATCTATTTCATCTGATAAAAAATATATATTTTACATTCCATTCATTTTAGTGGGGAGTCACTGGAGGTAACTGAGGAACTCTCAACCGCATGCTCTCAAGAGGGACTCTACTGAGCATGCTCAGTGGGCCCAAAACCACAGAGTGTGAGGAAGCTTGCAGAGGCTTTTTCAATTATGCAACTTTCTTAGGAACCATCTTTGAACATGCCATCCATGTTGAGGCTCTTCTAACATCTGCCATATGTAAAATAGTTGTATTTTGGTGGCATTATTACGAAGGGACACCGGTAAGATTTCTGAAGCTGCTTCAGTTGTGCAGTATGCGTTTGCAAACACAATCTGGTTCTTCACACAATCCAGATATGATAGTTATTAATTCCAGAAAACGTCAAATGGAATGTAATCACATTACAACGCTACATCTGACAGCACAGCAGCATATTCTGTGAATAGCTGGCTTGAGGTCCAAGGAGTGCAAGGTTTTGTATTTTTTTTAACTCTATATGCTGAATAGTCAGATGAAAGGTCCAAGCATGTGCGCCATCTTTGATATACAAATGTATTAGTGCTGAATATCATTCATTTAGTGCTGGATGGGCCAGATATCTAAGGACCTTCTCTTCCCTCCCTATCTTGAAGGACTCATGTTTGATAGCAGGCTCACACACAAAGCAACCACCAAAGAAAAGGTCATTTCTTTGAAAATGTGATATATATTTTCCGTCCTCTGCGTTGCTTTTTTTTTTTTTTTTTTTTTGTCATTGGAACTTTTTTATTTCAAAACACTGCCATGTGTTCATTCCCCCAGGAAGTATGTCCTCAGAGTGTTTCAAATACCAACTCACATCCATAGCGCGTCTGGCCTTCACTGAGAAAACATTTTCAAAAAATGTGTTCTGTTATGAAACCCTTCCTTTCATGCACACAGTCTATACAGTCTCTGTGACCCCTGTATATTTCCAGCCTGAAGTGGTTGCAGTCCAGGAAAAACAAGCATCCAAACGGTCATTTCTGAAGGTTGAAAATACACTGGGAACATATAATTGTCTGCTGCTGCCTCTGAACGTTGCTCATTCATGTTTCTCTGTTGTGTACATGTTGTGTAAGTGTGCAGTCGTCCTGATAGCTTCCCACTGCTAGAAGAAAGCAACCATTGTTGAATCATGGCTAATTGGTTTCAAGCAATGGAAAACCCACTGTCTAACAATGCCCACTGAGCATTATTAACAGGTAATCACTTCATGTGCCAACATCTTCATTTATGTCAGCTCTGGAGATGACTGACAAGCAAATCTTACCTCTGCTGCTTTATTGAGGTAATTTGCTGGTAAAACAAAATCATCTCAGCCATGCAGAGCTGCGTTGTTCATCTGTAAATACTCTGGTTTCATTTTTCTTGCGCTGACGATTAAAACCCCACCAGCAAGCAACTTGTGAGATGATAATCAAAACAATGTGTCCGTGATTACTTTCCCAGTGTTTCCAGTTATTACTGGGTGCTTCCAGAACAGTGGTTGCTTCAGTAATGTTCGGGTTTTAGTGACAACATAATACACACTGTAAAAACCAATTTTTTTTTTTTTTTTTTTTTTTACCCCCACAAGAGTTCAGTTTTAATTCTATTAACTGTTATTAACTCCTATTAAAGGATCAACTCCGGGATAAGAATTACTTTTGCTCTGCCATAGAGTGCGTCTCACATGTACATTCAAATTGAGTTGATTTAAACTCATTTTAGAGAGTTTATTCCAAGGGAGTTTTTTTCTGAGGGGCCATTTCATGTCAAAAGTTCGCAGGAGAAATACGGAGGCTGTTAGCTGCAAGCTAAAAAGGAGTAAACAGCTTTTTTGTTGGTTAAGTTATGCAAGTATCTGTTGGGAATGTGGCTTGTTAGCAAGCTGAACAAGTGCAGTGCAGCTCCAAGCCTTGAAAGAGGGGCCTTCAATTGTCCTCTGCAGCTTCATGTCTGTACAAACAGGAATTGTGATGGAGACGTATTCAAGTCAGTAATATCACGGCACAATTGTGGCTGTCCTGTGTGTTTTGCCAGTTCAGTGCAAACAGAGAAGTGAGTCTTTGTTACTGAATTCCTTTTGCTTCTTGCATCTTCATCTTTGGCTCAGAAAAATGTCCCTAAGGATGAATAAAGTTAGATTTTATCTCATCTTCAGTCCATAAAACATAGGCAGCCTCTCACAACCGCATTCAAACAGCTTAGCCTCCTCAGCTGACACATTTCAAGTGAATATTGGATTTTTTGTTATTTATATCATTAGTTACTCTCAAATGTTGAACGCTAAACCTAAACACATGAATAATGTATTTGAATGAATTCAGATTAATGAGCATATTCAGCGCTGGATTTAGTCCGGATAAAACCCACATCTGTGAAAAGGATACATTATTGAAGCACAATGCATCCCTGTCCTTTGTTAGGTCCCAAGGATCCCATGTTTCCGAATTCTTAATAGTCTCTTAAGTCAATTTGTCCCCCTTTTTTTGCACATACTGAATGTCAACAACATGTTGCATATTGTTCCTTTAAAAGAATCAACTATGCCTCTGTTTTTATTTATTTTCATTTTGTTTTCTTACCCTTTTTAATTGAAGTGGAAAGGTCTGATAAACCAATGAGACATCTTGTGCACTGCACTGCACACTGTGCCACACTGGCGCCGACTTTGTCCTTTAGCAGAAAATTAATTTAGACTGGCTTCTTTTAAAGTTAAAAATAATTGGCATTACAAAATGCACATTCAAGGTCACACAAAACATGGCTTCCAGCCAGACAGCCTGCACATCTGACTCTAACAGGGGAAGGAGTGTGAATAACATCACCACTACAAACAGCCCTGCATCTTGCAAGCCAAGGTTTACTATTAGCCATGTTTTTTTAGGCATTGCAAGAGAATGCAGAAGCATTGCAAAGTTAAAGCAAAACTTTTGTGAGGGATCAAAAAAGCGTTTCAAAGAACATTTCCACAGGCGCCCTCAAATGGAGTATGTGACGTAGATACTCAATGTTGGAAAATCTGTAAAATCCCAAGAATAAAGGTAAAAATTCTACTTTAATCAAATGCGAAACTTGCAAGTAAGTTTAAGAAAATCATTTAAGACAAACTTTTCAGATAAAGCCACCGCAGGAAATAACTGGATGAGCAAGCTGCAGATTTCAGTGAAAAACAAATGTGTGATACACAGAAGAGAGGAATTTATCATGCAGTTGTATTGAAAGAAAAAAGGAAAATCACAGCCTCCAAAATCGTCCATGCATAAAGCACACTTGTACTCTTCCTCACATTAATCATCCTGTCAGAGTTTAGATCAAGTACATTTATCATTAATAAATTAGTCAATGACGGTGATGGGATGGGGGGAGTTCGGGGGTCTATGCATGTGCGGTTTTATGGTTTTGTGCTAATTAGATCTTGGCAAACATGAAGGCTGAGATGTAAAAATGTGATATGTCTGCTTGTGTGTTTCAGCCAGTGACGGAAGCTAAATCCTCAGCAGGACACAGGTGACATTTGAGAACAGCTGGCTGGCCTTTCTGAGCTCCATGCTTCACTTCACAGGCGTCACAACACAAACATCTGGTGGTCAACCGTCCAAGAGGCAGTTTATTTTGAAAAGGTGAGACCGAAGAAGTTTCTATTCTACAGTCAGACGGTTTGTCTTACTCGGCGATGTCCAATGTCCATTAGCAGTAGGTGCTATTGGCAGAACATCTTGTTGTGCAGGGGGAATGCAAAGTTCACGGTTCTGTGTTTGCGCTTATTTCATGAAATTTAATGAGACTATTTTGTTTCTTGGCTCTGGGCAAGACCACCTCTGTTGAGTCCAATTTAATGATCAGATCCAGTCCTGTTTCATACAAGGCCATGACCAAAGCAAATTCTTGAGGTTTATCAGTTTACATTTTTTATTTATTTATTGCTGAGAGGAGAAACAGGTAGAGGAGAACACAACTTTGGAGAAATAAATCATGGTGAGAGTTTGTTTCTAATGCTTTGTTCACACATATTTACTCAGGGGAAGATTGGAAACACCTCTTAATATGACAAAACCCAACGCCAGCAAAAATTCGCATGTTTAATTAAAACATCCACACAGGTGTTCCTAATGAACTGGTCACTCTGTATTTTCTTTCCTTCTCTGTAACTGAAATGAGCTTTCACGGATGAATTGCAAGTGCAGAATAAAATGCAAAACAAATATCAACATCACAACATCTGTTACGTATCTGGAAGTGTGTTTGCTCATGTTGCAAATTTTTGTTTCCCCTGGGGGATTTTTCTTTTGATCAGTGATTGAGATGCGTGAACATCACACACTGATTCTCAAAGACTCACCATCTTGTGTAGACAAGATCTTGTCAAAACGTTCTGCATGGAGTGATAACTCAACTACAGAAAAGAGGATGGGGGATATGGTTGAATGACATCCAAGGACAACATCACTAGTATCTAGACTAGACTAGTATTTCCTGGATGTTAATTACTGTGTGACAAAAATGCAGGCTGGAGCAAGAGCTGAAGCACCTTATGGTGCTATGTGACCCCTAAACTCCATTTAATATCCATGTTCTTCCCGTGTTCCATTCACAACATGTTCTGTCTCTTTTTCAGAAGGGTCCCAGAAGCCAAGTCTATTTTTGATGTACAATGCGTCAGATCAAGCCAAACAGGAGGTCAGAATGGTGTAGAGAATCCATTTTGAAAATAAAACACCCTGCACAGACTCCTGATCTGATCGTACATCCACAATAAACACAATTAAAACAAACAGAAAAGCCACAAACCTACGTACCCATGGTAGAAGCACAAATCCCAAAGAAAAAGGACCAAATCAGCCAATTCTGATCCAGTCAACAAAATCAGGCAGGGAAAATGCTCTGCTTCTGAAACTGCACCCGGTGAGGTTTGCAGTCACATGAAAGATGAAACAAAAGCGTGCAGACGTGATGTCACAGAGATGCACCTGCTGGAATCTTGGGGAAACACAGAGGGTCTTAGCTCTGAGGTATTAAGGCAGGCAAACCCCCACAATCCTTTGGTAGAATAGTGCACTCCATAAGGCACACCTCTGGGCTTCAAACTGGTTTTATATAGTCTATGGTAATCACATTGGTATCGCAATTCAAGATCAGATTTTATGGGATCAGATATTACCTTGTCCTGAGAATAGCAGTTATGTACTACCATCCCTATAACAATGAAATGTCGTTTTATTTTTTTTTATGCCTGATGATTGACTGTAATGTAAAAATGCAGACTCATTTGGTGCATCTGCTGATGAAAAACCATAAAAACTGAGATATGACAGCTGGCTGTGAGCAGAATGCCTGAGCTGCTCTGTTGGAAAATCAAATCCAAAAGACAACATGGATTTGGTTGAAAATGTAATGTGAAATTGACAGCTCCTACAGCGAATAATGTCTTGTCATACTGGTTGTAGAATCATTAGTTGAATATCAGTCTCTAAATAATAAGTGTCAATTGTCTATTACCCACTTTTACCTTCTGGCTTTTTTCCTGTTTGAATCCTCCTTTCATGCCTCTCTTACATTTGTACCTTAACAATCAATAATGGGATAGAAGATATCCTATTGCTTTGTTTTAATAAATAAACACTTTTTTAGTTTCACAGCGAGATCTTAAAAATATACACAAAGTTTTAACAGAAATTCAGCAGAAACGCAGGTAAAACTATTACTTTCCACTGTACATTGTACAGCAATATCACATACTGGCTTTCAGGATGTTGCTAGGAAACAACAAGAAACTCGACGGTCAGTTTCATAAAGCCACTTCACAACTTGCTCATCAGTGTCTTCTGCCAGTTGACAGTCAAATTGGATAAGCCCATCATCAGATGTCTTACTGCCAGAGTTACTTATTTAAAGTTAAAAAAAGCATCTAAAGTCACTAATTTAACAGTTAATAAAATGAAATTGCGCAGCCAGTGTGTGTGAAGGTTAGATGTGGCCACCAGTCATCTGACAGTCAGTGCACTTGTCATTGCAGGGAGCCATGAAGTTGTTATTCTGGAAAGCTTTGCGAACATTTGCAGGCATGATGTCCCAGCTTACCACACAGTCCATTGTCCACATAGCTGCAAATCTGATCTTACAGCCAAGGGAAAAGAACATTCTCAGGCCCTTAACTGCAACTGTGTCAGCTTCTGTGAAACATTTACATTTGTGCTGAACTCTCAGGGCTTGAAAACAAAGATATCACATGCAGGTTAAAGGGGCACTCCATGAATTTAGAATTTAACTTCAATAAAGGTAGAGGACTCAAATGAGACAGAAGCTGAAAATATCATTTAGCTACATTCGTCTCAACTGGCCAGATCACAAATCTGACTGCAATCTCTCTGTGTTTTCCCAGGCTACAAGCTGATCAGGGCCAGCCCTCCTGCGATCCGTGCTAACATGCTAGACTAAGACGGTGAACATGGCAAACATTATAGCTGTTAACATCAGAATGTTAGCATTGTTAGCACTGTTAGGCTGTAGACTGTTTGAACATGTGAGTCATGTGTATCCTTGCTCTACACTCCATATGATTTGGACTGTGATATTAAAGATAGGTAATAATGTTAAACAGTATAGAGGACACATAGCTATTAAGATTTTTTTTAACATGTAAATATTTTATAGAAAATGCTCACATTTTTCCATAAATGTTTATTCATGTAACTTTAATTGTGTTGCTTGCAGAAAGCTTAAAGGTTCAATTATTTAAAAGCTCTGTCAGATGATGAGCCTCCCTTAAAATGATTATTCAAAATTTGCATGTCCTTCATTGGCACACAGCTTTTACATAGCTCTGCAGATTGGCTGTAATATCCTCCAGCCCGCCTTTGGGCGTCTGGTAGTTTCATTTAAAAAATATATAGACTCTTTATGACCCATTTCTGTGGAAAAGGACTGCGCACACCATGCATAAGAAATATAAATCTCCATGGCGCATTTGCACGATTTACACCCCGCTCTCATGCCTGGTGTAGCCAGTTTCATTGATGATAGTGGAAGCATAATGTTGCAGCAGCCGCTCTGCAAATGTGTTCATTGCAGTGAAGGGTTAGTCTTGTTCTTTATCAGATAGCTATTTGATCTGCCCAAGACACATGAAGTGGCTAAGTGTAAATAGGACCTTAGTCCCTAATGTGGGTCAACTACACTTCTCATAATGCTCCAGTAACATTTGTTGTAAACCAGGTTGTAATCCAGGAAATGTCTGAATGAAATGTTGATTCTCAGATCTGACATAGCCACAGAAGACATCCAAAGTAGCACTCCTTGTAACTAGTTAACAGACTATTATATGCACACACACAAAGGACATTATCTCAATGGTACTTATATTAACCAACTTAATGGCACAAGTGTCTGATGAAGTGAGCGTATGGAGAAATATTCACTCTAATAACTTAAGAGGTATTCCTCACATTTATCCTGACAACATCTATTAGCTTTCAGAAGAGCTCAGAGAAAATAAAGTGGGAAGAGGCAGAGCTGCGTACGACAGCATTTTGACAGAGGACGCTCGCTCCGTTCCAAGGGGAATCATTATTTATGCATTAGCAATGTGAAACTAATTGTATTCATCACCACCTCGCATGAGCCCACAGAGCTGACATGTCATCTGAATTTAACATGCAGAGACATTTACATATACCTACCAAGAGCACCGAAGAAAAGAAGCTGCGAGTGGTGCTCGTTCATGCATGGGTGCTCGGATTGAAATTTCAAAACTGGCTGCTGTTTTCTCACGGTTATTTTCCGCTTGTGCAGAGTTTATTAGCATCATACAGTTTGCACTGAATTCAGAGCACACTGAGCAGCTTTGAATGTCAGAGGAGGCAAGAAATCTGTTAACAAGCACTCATGTGTACAGAAATTGTAATAGATGGATGTAACAGATGAAAGATGAACAAAGGAAATAAAGCACCACTAACCCTGGAATACAAAGTGTACACACAGGTCTTCCTCCTTTTATTATTTTTTTTTTTTTTTGCTCTCTTGGCCTGTGCAACATCGAAATATTAATGCGGTGGAAGTCCAAAGTGGAAGTCATTGCCCTTGTTTGCTCAAACAACATGAAACTAGGAAAATAATACAGTGGCAATTTTGGCAAAACCGCTATCACAAACTTGGCAGGCTAGAATGTGCAATAGCCTTATATCTTCTCCAAACTAGTGGCCCAAAGCTTCATCTGGGCAATGGACTGTGACTGGCAAAGCTCATTGAAAAGAGGGAAAAAAGACAATAGGATGAAATGTGCTGGCACCAGAAGGGAGCAAGTTTGGCTCTGTATTTCCTCCCCTCTGTTCTGCTCTCAGCTCCAGCCCCCCACCTTCTGTCATCCCACTTGTATCTCTCTCTTTGTCTCTCCTTCCCTCCTGACACTACACCTCCATTCTGCCTCTTCCCCCACTCCCCTCCTGCAGCACAATCTAATCTGAGCAGCTTCACTCCCCTTTGAACCACCTCACAATTAGGCAAAGAGGACTGTTGCCCTTGATGTATTGTAGTTACAACCACTCTGCTCTGCTGGAGTTTGACTTTGATCCCTTAAAGGCTGGAGCAAAAAACGCCGGCCGGCTACAGTACAGGGTACCCCTGCTTCGTCAGGCACCGCCACGCAGATGCGCTCCATTCAGATCGGACTGACAGCCCCCGCCCCTGAGGCCTGGTGTCAAGCAGATATAGAGAGGAAATCACTGTATCACTCCCACACCTACTCTTAAAAAAAAATCATACAGTAAAAAGTGTAAAAGCACAAAACAAATGGCAGCATCAATATTTTAAGCTCTGTCATTTTGGAGGGAGTTCACTTGACACAGGCTGTAATCTAGCACTTTACCTGACACACTCTGGCAGGATCGGCCAGATAAACTCTGTGGATAGAGAGCGATGTAAGCGGTGCAATAACAGCATCCTTTGAAGATTAGAGTGACTGGTGAGCGTAACAAATTGCTCTCCCCATGTTCCTTGGTGGCGGAGACAGTTGTGGAACACTTGTCGGCAATCTCTTTGACAGCAAAATGTTAGGATTTCTTTAGAGGGGACAAAAACAGCCTGGACAAGCTTTCCTTTCCAAAAATAGCATGCTGCTAAAGCGTGACGGCAATGTATTCTTGAGTATTGCAGATAGTCAGAACGCATGTGCAACACGCAATTTAAAAACACAGAGTAGAAATGAGGATGTTTAGCCGGATGCTGGAGCAATTACAAGGGTTTGGCAGGAAGGATGAGACCAACGCAGTATGTTTAGTCACAAAGAGAAACCCATCACAGACCCTAAAAGCGGTATTGAACACCACTCTTGGATTGGGCCATCACTGAATGAACAAAAACCTGACCCGTACAACGCAAGCGGAGTAGCATTCACAGCCTACTTCAAGCTTTGATGCATCAGATTGAATTCATGGTTTCTTTCACAAACAAGCTAAAAACACTGATAGGCACTGTGTCATACCAAAGAGAATAAGAAATAGAGCTGTTCTCAAGCCTCAGAATGGCAATGGCATGGTGACGTGAAGCTAGAAAATGTGTGCATTGCATTGTTACAGTGTCTGGAACATTGCTCAGTGCTAGAACACACACAGCATGACAATATGTGTGTGGCCAGTGTGGATACAACCTTTCAAGTTAGTAACTTGGTTATGTCACATGAAAAATCTAGCTTGTACCACTGCAACGTAGCACTAGTGTAGTCAATGGCGCTATCCAGTAGACACCACTGTTGAACTCTACTGGAAACAGATCACAGATTTGCAGGTTTTGTCTCCTGACTTCTGGTTGCTGTTACTGCCCGCAGTAAATGTGATTCAGAATTCTCAGTTGTGATTGGTTTGCACAGCCTCAGGCCTGGATTGGCCCTCAGGAGCACTGGGAGAATTCCGGCTGGCCTGGCAGGCTTATTGGCCTGGGGTGTCAGGGCAGGGTTAAAACTGCTAAATGTAACAGACAAATCAAAGAAAACAGCACAGGGCAGCTACAGTCACTCAGAAATGTAGGCCATCTGGCCCCCTACCTGCTTTTAACCTGATGGTATGATCTCTGTCAGTCATCACACGTGATTGGTTGCACCCATGTACACATCAACGCAACGCTCAGACTCATATGATTGTTTTAAACTGAAAGAAAAAGATGTTACTGGCATAAACAGGAAACAGTAAAAAATATTTCAACAAAAGGCTTTCAGTATATGTAATTTGTTTGTGTCTGTGAATGGAGTGAATGTGGACGTTGGCCTGGACTGGTGTTAGAGTCCCAGTCTGAATTATTGTCCCACTCAGTCCATGCACAGCCTGCTATACATTTCTCAAAGGTGGAAACACGCGTACACATTTTTGAGATAAGTCATAAGACCTGGCGCCACAACAGATGCTGGATTAAAAAGGCCGACCTTTGACTCAAAGTTATGTACTGCATTAACTAGCTTTCCTCTACCGTTATAGCTTACTGTGTGCTGTAGTGGTAGTTTGATGTATAGTCAAATCTTATCAGTACAATGATTAGGTTATTAAGTTCTTAATATTATTTGCACTTTTCACTAATGTTCTAAAAAAACAAATGAAACTTCCTTTATTAGTCTGGAGCTGATTTGTAGTTTTCACCAAGCTATTTTAAATGTAATTTAAATTTTGATTATAAAATAATTCTTAGCAATAATCAGCTTGTACACAATAATATCCAATAATAAATGCTTGTCATGCAAAGCTGGACTTTGCAGTGTAACAGTGTGGCACTGTGAGTGTCCTCTGGGCACTCTGTGTTGAATGAGGAATTACTGTATAAACACACATTTTAATAAAACACCTGATAAAGCACAAATGCCAGCACATTCCGAGAGTTATCTGATCCCAGCGCACAACTGATCTAATTAGCACAGCCGCTGTGGTAGAAGGTCTCTCATTCTGTTCCAGCTCTGGCAGTCCTCAACGCTGTATTTCATAGAGTGATACTGGTCAGGACTTGCTGAAATGCAGGCACAGGGGGGTCACAAGCTCAGGATGTCTAATTATAAAACTCTATACATTCACATTTCAGGTGGAGAATGTTGAAATATACTGAATTTTTAATTTTTAGAACCTCACATTATTTGTCTTTATGTGAAGAAATAGTCATCCTCACCAGCCCTTAATACAAAGAGGGTTTTCATCACATGGCTTTTATTTCATGAGTGTGCTCTGGAAAAACTGATTTCCAGAAACCTCTCTGTTCAGATTTTATGCAGTCACAAAAAAGCCAGCATTAGGACAAAACAGACGATTCAGTAAAACACGGGCGTTTCACGATGCCTTCTAATTCAGTCGAGCCTCATTAGCTCAAAAGCATGTCACGTCTTTTAAATGTCAGGACATGCTGTTAAACTACAATAAAAAGGTAAAGAAGTTTTCCCGAAGGACTCTGATCTCATCCGGCAAATTGAAATAAAGGCCAGCAAGTTCATTTTTACACAGATTCTACATTGTGTGCTGATCAAGTGCTAATAAAGCCGTCAGCCCTGAGCTTGAATTTTTTTTATGCATGATGCTGCCCTGTATTATGAGATGAAGTAACAAAGTAACACAAGCAGTGTATCACCTCAATGATTACTTTGCCATCTCACAGGGAAATAATTAAAAAAAAAAAAAAAATTTTCAAAATGATTTTGGAAGTGCTAATTTGTTGTATCTTCAGTTTGCATGAGCACTCAATAATCGTTGCTTTGGCCATAAATTTACTGAAAGCAGAGGCAAAACTGATTGAAGCCTTAGTTGAATCAATAAATATCCCGGGCTGGATCCAACATGGCCAGCCTGCAAAGAATGAAATCTTTGCATGGATTACAAGCCCTGGAGCTGAGAAGCATTTTGCTGAATTCATAAATTTCCTTTGTTTATGCCTTCAACAAAAACCTCCTAATTACAAATAATTAGCCTCAAAGGCATTTGGGGCTGTAGAGATGATGCAACAACAGCTATATTAACCATTCCTTTTGATTCTGCCATCATTCTGGCACTGCCTGATCCAAGATATTTGGTGCTCTGACTTATGACTAATGGATGAGCAATAATTTGACCTCTGAAATATTTACAGAAAAACCTTCATCCTTTGACATTTGTATCATCTATAAAATATAAGTTAGGGAAGGCAGTCACAAAAATAAGGTGGGAAGATTTGAAAATATTACATGCGTTCATTCATGGCATGAAACAGAATGTTTAAATACAATCAAAGGCTCTGTGGGATTAAATGTTTTGTTTGTCATATCTCGTAAGCCAAATATGGGCATGAATCGAGGACAGAATATAAAGCTATTCATCCTGGCTCAAAGCATGTTGTTAACCTCTGTGGAAAATGCGGCTTACAAGAGTAAGCTGTAATAATACAGCAGTGGCACAGCAGCAATATGTCTGCTATAAAGGGATTTCACAAATCCAGAATTCTATCACTGGAGCAGCAATCTACACTCTTGAAGGTATGAAAGTTCACTCTCCTCCACCAAGAAGCTGAAACTTCCTTCTCCAGAAAACATTGCTCACCCTCACGAAACTGTTTGCAAATCCTCAATTTCGAGGAAGCTCAAGTTTGTGTTTTGTGGTGCTTTTGTTTCTTTAGGGATGCTTTCTCCTCCAGGCTCCTGCTACCCTGTTCCCCTAAAACTGGAGATTTTTTTTCCCTTTATCCTTCTCTTCTTCTGTTTCCCAGAGTCCACACTTGCTCTCGTTTCATTAAAGCAACGTGAATGTGCTTGATGGGGCGGAGACATCCAGGGTAATTGATCATCTCCATGTCCTGGGTACAGTCAGCCGTTCGGCGAGCGAAAAGAGAGGAACCGCAGTGCCTCATTGTCAGAAAGACGGGAGAGAAAAGGCAATAGAACTGCTGATAAGAGATCGTCTGCCCTCATTTCCCTTGCCAGTTCAATTGTAGGAAGCTCTGTGTGTCGGTCTGCGGCTCACGGGGGAGCTCAGTGGTGACTAAAAGACGTCTGGATCCTTATCTGTTAGAGAGAGGGGAAGCGTAGAGTTTCACCCCTGTCAGCAGGTTTTTGCAGCATACGGCAAGGGAGGAAGCGTGCTGTCGAGGGCTTTAAGCCTGACGGGCTCATGTCTTGTAGTAATGTGCGATAAATAGTTAACATGCTTCATCTTCACCCCGAGCCAGCTTGAGCCAGGCCAGAGTTCAGCCGCCATTCTGAATAAAACATGCCGATTATTATTTGCCTGAGGAGATAACTAGTGTGATAGCCACATTCCAGACACACAAGTTTTCACATGCCTGATAAATGACAGTTAATTTGGTTATAGTTTTACTCGAAAGCTTCAGCTTTTGATAAAATATGCTGAGATCTGTCTCAAAGGGGAATGTGCCTCACATTTTAAGTGATAACCAGTCGAACTATGCACTTGCGGAAATACGTTCACTGTTCTGTGCTGGTTTGATTTATTCTGCAGAAGAGCTGCTGAATAAAAGGAAATGCCAGTGATCCAAAAAATGTACCTTGATAATGACATTGAGAATTTCTCACAGTGAAAGAATAGAAAAAGAGGAATTTAAATGTGCATTTGTGTAGATTGCGCGTGCATGCATGCCCCTGCCTCTCTTATGTGGTATGCACCCAGCCGGGATGGTAATGGAATAGAAAGATGTAGGATTATTGACATATTGATTTCAAGGCCTTGCAGTGATGGAAATGCGGTGCATTCTCTGAATTGTATGGACTAAAGAGTAATCTTCCAATTTAAACTGCTGGAGGGTGCTGTAAATAGATTTGGCAGAGAAAGAAACTGATAATGACTTTGGGCTGAGTATTAAATGTTGGGTGTTATTTGGGTTGGGATATGCAGTGAGCACGCTCAGTGCCCACATGGATAATTTCTAAAGTGGAAAGCACAGAGAGCACATCATTTTCAGTTAATTCCTGTTGTGTGTGTCTGAACTTTATTGTTGCACCACTACCGCTCAGCTGCAGTATCAAGCAACTGTTGCCAGGAAAAAAAAGAAGTCTGGCTGCTCCCACAATCTTTGCCCGGGGTGGAGGACGTACACTAAATCCTTATTTTATGACTTTAAAATATTGCATTTGCATCAGACTGAGCTGGCTGCTCATGAAATGTTCTGTTACAGTATATATGTGTAATCAATATAACCTCACACCAAATAAAAATGTTTATTGGACTGTGCACTGACCTTGCAAATAAAGATCCCATCTGTGGCACCAATTATACAGGAAATAGTCCTTTAATTACAAAACAAAAGCATGAGTTGATGCATGAGTTAAATGTTTTGCTTGTTTTTTGTTCATCTTGTAAGTCACGTTTTTATTGTTAATGGAAAATAACATTATCACCAAAATGATGATTAGTACAGCTCTCACTTAATTCATTTTTTACAGTGGTTTACACCACTACCTAATCTTCACTTCACAGTCAAATTATTAATTAAACACATTGAGTTAAATCCTGTATTCAAGATCCTACTTAAGTAAAGCTATTATCAGTTTGCTATCAAAAAGTTAATTGTGTGACAGATATTAGTTATTATGGATGACATTATGAGATCATGTAAGCAGCACTATTTATTTCAACGTTGGTCTGGTAAATTTGGGTCCACTTTTAGTCCACTGATCGCCAACTAGAGGCTGGTCCCCTCCTATGGGTCGCAAAATAAATCTTACTCTGTATCTGCACAGGAGGTGAACAGTACATTAGCATTAGCACCAGCTGCTTCAGTCCTCTGTCTGTATCTACACAGGATATGTTCAGGGACAGGAACCGAACACAAGCACTGTAGGTACACAAAGAAAGTGGAGGGAAATATCCTTTAAGTGCAACAAATATGCTTTGGGTTACATTAAGACTGTCTGTTAGATAAATGTAGTGCAGTAAAAAGTACATTTGCCTCTGAAATGTGGTGGAGTAGAAGTGTGAGGTAGTAGAAAATGGAAATACTTCATTACAAGTACTTGCAAATTGTATTTAAGTATAGTACTTGTCTCTGTATCTGCAATACATGTAAGTGCACATGTAGATAGCTGAAAAATTACTTGATAAACTGATGCTTATGAGGGTGGGTGTCACCTTTCCATCCTCTTGTTCATTAAAACCCTGAGTGGAAATGTCAGCCATTAAAAAAAAAAAAAAAAACTGAAAAGGAAGAACTCTTTTTATTTTTGGCTGAGGTGGAAAGAGAAGATGCTGAGTTTGAATGCAACTCGTTTCTTATCCCGTGGACAAATAATCCATGTTAGTCTGCCAGGGTTGTTGAATTTGATTAGACAAGTTTGATTCCTATCACCATGGAGGCTGATACACATACCGAAAGGATTCATTCATTTAAATGAAGAGCATATGCTGTCATACAGTGGGGAATTAGTATTCAACACGTCAGCATTTTTTTCATCACACATATTCACATGTTTTCAAATTAGCTATTGACATGAAACCGAGACCAGACGCTTGGTATTAACTCCATAAAACTAGACACATAAAGAAAATATTCCAATCCATTAAAAAGTTATGTGCATGTGTTACAGCTGGGAAACAAATGACTTGTTTACTTGCGTTCAGAGGTGGATAACTCTCTTTCAGAGTGGAAGTACCATCCTACTGACAGGCTCTAACCCTCTAATTAGCACAGGTAGGAGAACTAATCAGTGGAATCAGCTGGTTTAGAGCTTTTCTTACTGTGTTCAGTACTTCTTTATGTAAATAACTGCACTGAAAATATGTTTAATGAAAACAATGTTGATGTGTTGAATACTTTCTGATTTCACCCACTAGCTGAGAGCAGCAACCCCCT
This sequence comes from Chaetodon trifasciatus, assembly GCA_037975065.1. Lineage (NCBI taxonomy): Eukaryota > Metazoa > Chordata > Actinopteri > Chaetodontiformes > Chaetodontidae > Chaetodon > Chaetodon trifasciatus. The sequence continues at coordinate 1,377,191 of JBBMOE010000007.1, forward strand.
GATTACTGATTCCTGATTATTGAAACTGAAGTCGTATTTGATGTGTTTGCATGACGGTACATGACTGAGCCCAAATGGCAGGAATTACCCTGCAGCTTTTACTTGGAACAAAACTGTGATGACCTTGCTTCACACTAAAATGAGTGCAGTAGGAATGATTAAACATTCAGCAGACATTTAAGGATGACAGATGCCGCCAGAAACACTAGATGTAGTATAGCTTAACTTCTCTTTTTTAAGGGTCTCCTTCAGCTGGAGGAGCACCACGAAAACACTTGACTTTGGAGTCAAAATCAAAGAGCGAAGACGATAGACAGGAGCAAGGAGAGAGTTGAAATTTAGGCAGTCAGCACACTTAAGAGATAAGACATGCAGGAGGAAATGTGGCGAGCATATATGAATTGTTATCAACCATCTGCACACCTCTCACCCACTGTTCCTCCTCGCCCTGCCTCTCTCTCTGCTCCTGCTGAGTGCTGAGGCTGGCTTGTGATGCTTCGCCAGCTCCATCTGATTGCTCAGATCAGATCCAGGCACAGCCAGATGCGACCTCGACCCTGTGTGCTCGGGTGTCATCACCAAAGACGGAGCCAAGGAGGCCTCCCCTGCTTGTCTCGAGGAGGAGAGGGCTGGACTTGGAATGCTACTTTCAGATCATCTTCAAGTGATTTGGAAATTGTGTTTGGCATTTTAGGATGCGATAAAATGCTGGCTAATGACTTACCTTCATGTCACAACAAGTCCTACAAATAATGGAGGGGTCCCCTGAGTGTATCTGTACCAAGATGATTCATCCATCTGAGTTCCATCAAAAGCAGACTGGTGGCCTTTCAAGTTTTGAAAGTCTGACCTTTCAGAAGTGTCCCCATGTTGAACATCTGTCTGTTTGAATGCTGATGCAGTGGTCCATCATGCCTCCAGATTCTTTCCCATCTCATCCCAGTATATTGCTTGAGATCGTGCTTCTGGCAGTCAGACGCAATGACTTTCTGGACTAAAAAGCAAACAAGCTGCAGTAGCTCAACTAGCTTTTCCCATGACAAGGATAATGTTTCTCATTTACAAGTTCAGGGACTGAATTTGCATGCGAACACCCATCGGTATGGAGTCATTTGCATATTTTAATGAGAAGGTGAGTGCGTCTTGATGTTTAACCGATGATCATTCATGTTTGCAGTCATTTGCTTGTAACATGCAGCATGAATTTGCTTATGACTTAAAGGTTGAGTTTGTTTTCCCGGGTGCTTATTTTTCCTATTCACTCAGAAATTGAAATAATTTCGCCATTTTCACATAAACAACCTGGATGCACTCTGGTGAAGCTGGAGATTGTGGATGTTATTAACATTTTCACATATCAGCGAGCAAATTTTCTCGCAAACTGAATAGTGATTGTCCAGTCACAGCTTAGTATCTGTAGCCAGGCACAGCAGGCCGTCAAGAATGATATTTGCAAGCTAAGGTGTTTGTAGGATGATGTGTTTCAGAAAACAGGAACAAAAGTTTCAAGGCTCACTATGTGGGATTTGTGCTTAAACAACACCGTTCAAAGTTGGCTACTCTTCCCCGTTTCAACAAGTGAGTGAGAGAGAGAGCAGCGGTGGTCGAGCACGCTACAGGGTGAATGAGGAGAGGGAGTGGTATTCTGTGACACAGACAGCAACAGGAGAAAGATGGAGACAGCAATGTAACCTGGTTGCTACATTTTTACAGAATCCTGATCTCACACAGTTACTGACTGGAGGCTGCACACACAAAGCCTGCAGCCCAGAAACATGATGAACACAGCTAAATAAGAAGAAAATAAGAAGACACAGTTAGGGGGCAGAATCTCTGCAGATAAATACACTGCTGCATGCTTCCAATGGCTCATAAGTAATTGAGAGGGACTGTGTTTTTATGGGTCTATACATTGTTTTTTGGGGAAAATCCTGCATAGAATACTTTAAAGGAATGGATTCATCTGCTTTATAGCAAACTGCAAAGCGTTAGCATGCCATAATTTACTACCTACAGAGGTAATCTAACACAGCAATATTTCCGAGGTCAAGGAGCATTACTTTTTTACATTTTATGGGCTTCATTAAACAAGCCCAGCTCACAACTTTAAAGGTCCAGCGTGTAGGATTTAGTGACATCTAATGGTAAGATTGCAGACTGCAACTCACTAAATACCCCTGGCCTCAGCCCTCACTCTACTACTAAAACACAAAAGTCATTGTCTAGAGCCAGTGTTTGGTTTGTCCATTCTGGGCTACAGTAGACACTTGTCAGTGTAAAATGGCAGACTCTGTGGAAGAGGACCTGCTCATTCTGTAGCTATAAAGAGCTCATTGTAAGGTAGCGAAAACACAACAATCCTTTTTTTTTTCTTTACGGGTGATTACACACTAATGAAAGCATAATTATGAATATTATATTCAATTTCTGTAAATAGATCCCCCCTCATCCTGCACACTGGACCTGTAACACTGTATCTGCCTGTTGTGTTGATGCCAGTCCTGGATGCTGTCAGAGTTCAGGCTAACATTAGCAGCTCTGTCCTGCTCTTCACTGCATTTTGTCACATTTACGCTCCAGCAACTCCAGCAAACGCCTGAGATCAATGCCAAACACATTGATTAGCCCTACCTTAAAAACCTTTGATGTTGCCACATTATGTACAGTTTGAACATACGAACAATTAAGCATAATTCTACCCTCCGTATGCTAAGTAGGTTAACAGGTACACTGGACTGAAATATGCATCTGATTTTTCATTTTTCCCTTATCTTACTTTCCTGATAATATTAGGACTCACTAGGTCTACACTGCATTACAATGCTGTTTCTCTATTTCCATGTTTTCTACATGGATCAACACCAGGTGAGGATGCCTCTGCATGTAAGGTGCAGCTTTAACATCAGTCTTTTAGCATATCGTGTAAACAGCCATCATGTGGACATTTAAGACCCCTGTATCAGCATGCTCAGGTTAAAATGAGTCAACGGGAAACATGGCAGAAACTGACAGATATGTTTTCAACCAACTCATGAAGCTAACGTTGGCTTAATTAGCTACTACAGCTCATAAAATCTGCTAGCGACAGCTGTCATTTGCAGCCAGCAAAGCATCAGCCACAACATCATTTGAAACTGCATGTGTCCTGTGCGAGAAGGGGAAGTTTGACAGGAGCAGAAACATTTACAAAATAAGCAAAAAGAAGAAATGTACCCAAAACAGGTTAATCACATAGATCTTATTTTTTGCCACTTAGCGGTTTTTCTAATAGAGTACAACAGGAAACTAAATTAAGATGGATTTGAAATTTCTCTCCTCATTGCTCCAGAGAGACAGCGGCCCTCCACATTAGAACTACATTGGTGATATCTTTGATGATCCATCCCTCTCTCAGCACATCTGTCCTTTAACTGCTGACAACTCATCAACCGAGACAATGTCCTCAATTCTGGGAGGGGGATAATCACTGCAACTTTATTAACAATTCAACAATGACCTAATACATGACTGCATTATTAAGTCATCAGTCTTACTTGGAAAAGTTGGCCCAGTAAAAACTAATTAAACTTCTGAAGCAGGCTGTTAGCCTGTCAGCCTTTGCCAAAAAGCCTAAATCTGAACATTCTCAATGTATGAACTACTCACATACTAATCCTATGGATTCCTCTGTGTTCTCTGCAAGAGGGTTAGGAGACTCTTCAGCACCATATGTTGTGTATCATCACCTTAACCAGAGGCATATGTTTAATAGTGTGTGTGAATGTGTCTGCATGTGTGCAAGTGCTCAGATGTGTTTGCTTGAGTGTGTACATGCTGCATGGGTCTTAGATGTTTTGCTGTGGATATGATACTTCAAGGCTGAGACAGAGATCTAGAACAGGTGGTATTTTAATGACTCGCTCATGGCTTGCTTACTCTACTTACTGCAGTGATGGAAGGAAGAGCTCTCTTCCAGAGCTTTCCCTCTGTCTCCAAATTCAGTCTGAGTGCTGTTGTGGGTGTGAATGTTAACTGGATCAGGGTAAACTCTCCACAAGCCCCTGGCTTTAATCTACATGCAGATCTCTTTGATGTGCTGTCTTGGGAGCAACGGAAGGAATTACTCAGCCGACCTCAGAGCTCATTGCTCATGGCCAAGGTGAGTGCACCTGGGTAAGGTGAAACGTTTTCTCAGCATCCTGCGAACTCAGTCGGCGAGAGAGCTGCTTGTCACAGTCGATCGGCTTGCAATTCAATATGATTGACCCAGGCAGGAAATCTTTAAGTTGCTCATGCATGGATGGTGAAGGAGAGGTGGCGGCACATCAAAGCGTCAGGGATGCAGATCGCTCATGCATGCTAACATGGCAGCCAAGGTCAGGAGGAGTTGCTAAGTGACTGCTCCCAGTTCAGTCACTGAGAATGAGAACAGATAGTTATTTAATGCAGCTGTTAGGTGACGAATGATGTTACAGCTGTGCAGTTTTTGGGAGATTTTTCTTTTTTTTTTGGCATGTAACCTTTATTAAGCAGTCAGTTTAGAGATAGATAGTAAACATGGCGGCAGAGAGGGGCATGACATGCAACAAAGGTCTACCAGGACCAGGTTCAGTAGAGTTTTGAAACCGTATGCTTAGAGCCTGAGCAAAAAATCTTTAACTGAGCGATTTGTTTATTATTCCTCACTTTCACTTCTACACTCTTTATTATTTGGACATTTACTGAGTGTTGTGGTGAAAATATTGTGAAATCAGAAAAAGAAAAGCAAGAGAGAGAAGAGCACTGAAATATGGCATCTCTAGAAATCCATCAATGAAGCTACTTTTTAAGTAATCTAAGAAATACACCTTGCCTTCACTGGACTATATAGTATTATAACATACTGTACATATATCATACATTATTGATTTCTACGAATAATAGAACACACCGATATACACTGCTTGAATCAATGGCTTATACCTGATATTACCTGTTGTGACAGGTAGTAAATAAATAATGGATTGATAAGCATTTTGGCTTTTTGCTTTAGTGGTTTGAATCACCCAAAATTGATTTTCCAGCACGGGTCCCCTATCTAATCAAGTTAGGTATGTGTTCCTGATAAACAGTTGTACATGTGTGTGTGTGTGGTGTGTGTGTGTGTGTGTGTGTGTGTGTGTGTGTGTGTGTGTGTGTGTGTGTGTGTATGTGTGAAGAATGGGGCTGGTGGGTAGGTTAACAATTTGCATTTTGAGTGTTTTCTTTCCCAACAGGTTTTATTATTAACCATAAATGAAGAGATTGTGGTTAAAGCTGGGGATTTAAAGGTGCCTATATTTTCCACGATCAAACACAACTGATATATTCATTACTTTTCAGATATGCATGATAATAAACACACTACACTGTAAATGTGAATAGCCTCTAATGCACAGTCTGGGTTTATCCTTCGTCAGCCATCAGGGCATTGAGGATGTAATTGAATTGTTTTTGAAGCTTTATATTTGGGAGTTTATATGAAATACACAAACAGTTGGTTTTCTTCATCTTAGGCAGTGACTTGAGAAGATGATTGAATGCTGCTGAGCACGAAAGCTCTCTCTGCTCCCTCTCCAGGACCTGGAAAGCCCACTGTGTGCACTGCTTCATGATGATCAGCACTACATGCATCTGCTTCACAGAGTGGCGGCCAGTATTTTGTTTGTCCGTCCCTGACATTCTCTGAAGTGATGTGTTCATAAATTAACATTCCCCTCATTTCCCGCTCTCCCACCTTGCTTTAAACGCATCTCCAGAAGCCTTCATCCTTGAACGTGGAGCTCCCTGAGTTGAGTGCGAGTTACGCCACCAGTCTTTGTTGGGGGACCGGTAAGGGTTTATTTCATATCATGCTCCATAAACCAGCACTAAACCTGGGAGGGCGAGCAATCAGGAGGTGAACACATTGTGGGCCGTGGGGATTCTCCAACATGGCTGCACCACCAACTCCCCCGGATTCACGCCAAGCGTTAAATCAAAGATGGGGGAGCTGGCTATGCGCAGGGCTTGAGATTAGTGCTGGAGAAATGATTCCATGCTAATTGGAAAAAGAAACCCTATGACACCTTATAAGCACAAAACCTATTATGTGGCATCATGGTGAGAGAGAGTGGGAGAAATTGAAAATGTGATGAATACAAATGACGACAGAGTTTAAAAGCGAGTGGGCCGAACTTCTGATGGATGGATCGGCCCAATAGGGGATGAAAGTATTCAGAATGAAAATCACAAAGACGTCCCCCTTCAGCCTGATTTGAAAGGGCTCATATGTCGTCAGGTGGGGTGGTTGGAGGTGAGCCATTAGGTGGGATGAAAGGTCGGTCCCCCAAAATCAATGGATGTACCCCGCCTGCTCCGCCATTACAACACCTGACACAAAAGGACAGCAGATTTCATCATTTCACGATCATGCCCTCAAAGGCTATTCTGTGTGAAAAGGAGTGGTTATAATGTACTGGAGGGAGACAAGGAGCTGAGAGAACCTTGGGAACAAATAGAAAACCGTGCCAACAGTGTCGGGGTAGTAATGGGCAGAGGTTCGGCTGAAAGGTTGGAGTTGTACAGTTAATTCAAGCTGACAGGGTAGGGGATAAAAATGGGTTTCTCTCTCTACAGCGAACTGGAGGGCCAACCCTGTCCAATCTCTTTGATGGAGAGAGGTACACACCCCTCCCCTCCCTGGTAAAGGGTGAGACGGGAGCGCGAGGGAGGCGCTTTATTGAAGGTGAAAAGTTGCAATGTTTCCTGAGTGGACAGCCTCAAGGGCAGCTGGCAAGACATTAGAGGATGTTATTAGAAGGCAATGGGCTGTACCTTCCACTCATAATCCTCCCACATGGGAACGTGTGCGTGAATCTGTGAGTGCACCCAACCTGATGCTATCAATGAAAAACAGCCTTTACTCCTCCGTTAAGGTAAATGTTTTGCTTCTTTGTAGACCCTCAAACTAAACTCAGTCTAATCACATTTTTGAATCAGAACCCCAGCGAGCCCCTGTTGAAATATCCCCAATCCAGAGGACAGGCTCTGTAAAACACAGATGCACTATATTGTGTATGTAAATACGCTGGCAGTTTTACATAACAGGCTCATGTTTGAATAAGCTCCCAAGTCATTTTTCAGAAAAAGTTAGGCTGCAAATTTCAAGTTGAATTGAACTGAATTGAAATTTGAAATATATTCCATAACAATACAGCAGCCATTATGTTTTTTCTTAAATGACACTTTTCTTCTGGAAGCTAGGAAGCTGGGTCAATGAGCCTCCTCAATAAGTGAAAGCTAGATAGCCTGCTTGCTAACGTTAATACTAATTCCCACTAGATTCATGTTATTTGAACACTTGATGAGTCACTGGCAGCTCCTTTGTACTCAGTGTTGTGTTTATCCCACATTACACGAAGAGGGATTTATATTAGCTTTTTGTAACAGCTTCATGAACAGCATGTGAGTTACAACCTTTTACTGTTCTTGGTTGCTGTAGGCCTGTATGACATCAGTTTCCCACCTTACATATGAGAAAATACATTGGGGAATCCACCAGAGTGAACCCCTAATAAATGTTAATGATCATTTTTAGTGTTACCATCCCTCATTCTCACAAACCTCATTAATTAAGGGAACTTAAACGCAAAATAAGTTTAAGTATCCATTGCTAATGCAACTAAAGAGAGAACTAGAATGATTTTCTTCCATGATGGCATTCATTTCAAACTCTGTGTTAGTCTCTGTCCAACGCCAAATATCATATGAGCACTGCACCTCTATCCACAATGCTTCTATCATGTGAAGCCAGCAATCAAACAGATTCTGTGCCTGAAAAGGGCTTAACACTTAATGCCAGATGTGTAGTTATCCAAGTGTGATCATCTTGGTATGCAGTATACTGAAGCTCAGCATCACAAAACAATCTTTGTTTTTTTCTTTGTTTTTTATGCAGCAAACCTGGCATAATAATGACTTTTTTGTCTTCTATTTGCAATTTTCTCCAGGTGCTCTGCCTCTCATCGCCCACCCATGACAATAATTGTTGTTTTCTTCATGGGGATGCTTTGAACAGGTCTCTCAGAACAAGGTCACACAGGAAGACAGCCGCTCAGTGCACCGTTTTCTGTATCCATTCATGTGGCTCTCACATCCTGTTTGAACAGCCAAGGCTCTTACAATTACAATTCCATTAGTATGTACATATTATGTGCCAGTAATATCTCATCTTGAATGTTATGCAACACAGAAAGCCTTCCATCAGATTTTTTTTTTTTTCACCTTTATTAACCCTTACTTTCAGTCAGTTTGTTGTTGCAGGTTTATTAATTTGTTTAAACTATAAGGTATATTTCTAATTCCTCCTATATATATATATATATATATATATATATATATATACTGTCTCTTATACACATCTTAGGNGAGGGTGTTTTAAGTAATAGCTTAAAATTATGCATGTGGCACAAATAGCTTTCGAGTTATAGGTGTGCAGCCACAATTATTTAGCATAATAAACAAACATGATTTTGCAGCTCAGCTATCAAGAGAATTGTGCTGAACACAGAACAATGTTTGCTTTATGAAAGTCTCATTCCAAATGCAGTCCTTATTATGTCTAAAATGCACTTATACACATTAAGATATGTTTCAATCAGACCTTTACAGCCTATATTCACAATACTAATGTAGTGCTGCCGCTCCTTTATCATCAGAGGTGAGCTGCTCAGGGATATCTTTCACGAATGCATACTCAGACATTATAATACTAATGGTGAGTATGCAGATATATATATATATATATATATATATATATATATATACATACTCACCATTAGTATTATAATGTCTGAGTATGCATTCGTGAAAGATATCCCTGAGCAGCTCACCTCTGATGATAAAGGAGCGGCAGCACTACATTAGTATTGTGAATATAGGCTGTAAAGGTCTGATTGAAACATATCTTAATGTGTATAAGTGCATTTTAGACATAATAAGGACTGCATTTGGAATGAGACTTTCATAAAGCAAACATTGTTCTGTGTTCAGCACAATTCTCTTGATAGCTGAGCTGCAAAATCATGTTTGTTTATTATGCTAAATAATTGTGGCTGCACACCTATAACTCGAAAGCTATTTGTGCCACATGCATAATTTTAAGCTATTACTTAAAACACCCTCCATTTGTGTCTCACTCTACTACTGTTTTAATGCTAAACTGTGTGACATGTTGAAGATGTCTGCCATGACTATTCTTACTGATTATAGTTTTACTTGAATTTTTGATAGCTCATAGCGAAAGGTAATCCCCATAGACACCCATTGTTTTTATGCAATATAATGTATAGTTTCTGTATACAGTGCAAACTCCTTTCAAATTTCAAAATAGCCATTACTGCACATTGATTAACTGCCTATAAGCTTATAATTTTGACATTTTGCATGACATTTTTATAGTTATTAAGAGCTATAAACTGAGTGAAAGTCCGTGGAGGCCCATTCACTCCCGCTAAGTCGGCAATTGTGCACAATACAAATTCCATTCGGCTTTCAATATTATGACTATTGTACTCTGATCCACTGTACATATGGTCATTATTATGTTTGTAAAGTGCATGTGCAGTTTTTGGATTACATACCACACTGTATTAAAGGTTGATGCATAGCCATTTGAAGGCCCCATTAAAATATCATGGCAATCAATGCACACAGCAATTTCACACATTTTCTTAAGAAAGTGCTTTGCTAGCATCTTTATGAGGTGGATAAATGAAATACACACATATATCAATAATATCCATGCAATTAGCATTCTCCATGTCGAACATTTCACCTGAGGAATTTCCAGCTCAAACTCGTGTTGTTCCATGTGTGTACGTGTCTGCATTAGTATATTTCTAAATCATCTGTCTACCATGTGTGGATGCTGACCGCCGCAGCACAGCAGCTTCCTTCACTCGCTGCGATCCACATGCTGCCCGTAAACATCTGACCAGTTTTCCGTCTCTTCTCGCCTCGTCATGAAGAGAATCTTGGCAACATTTAAAAATTCAATAAAAACAGCACAGCTGACGATTACTCTTCATTTGTAATAAAGCACAAATTTGTCGACATGGTGATAATTATAAGAAATTTAACGGAGGGACTACACGGGGAATGACTCGCCATAATTGCAGGGACCATAAATGTATGCTTTATTGCCTTTATAAAGTATTCATGCTCTATGGTTGATGTGCTCAGAACGTCTCACGACAGCAGCACTGATACATAGCGTGACTGATCAGAGTAATAAAATCCTAAAAAGGGCAATTGGAGGATAATTCTCAGGAGTCGAAGTAGCTACTAATTTAACATAGTTGGGTTTTATGCTGCCATTTCAAAGCATTTCTAGTTATTCTGTATGTAGAAATATAATATATCCAATTTGGCAGAAATCTCTCAGCTTTCACCCTGCATTTATCCATTCTGAGTTGTTGAGGACGAGAGCTGCAAAGGCTGTTTCGAATCTAGCAGCGTCCTCAAAAATAGGAAAAAAAACAAAAGCCAGTGGAAATAAATGGTCTTTGGCTTAGAGACAGTTACAGACGGCATCTCTCCAGGTTATTCTAGGACCTCAGTGTAATGACTGTGAAGTCAGGCTGACCCACCTTTTCTCCAGTGACTCGAAGCTAGATGAGGAGCGCATCTCATTTGTATAATTAGTTGACAGGAAAAAAGTCCACCGTCACATCGCTGTGCAAAATATTCCAAATTAGCATTTAAATTAAGCAACAATTGTTTCTGCATAAAAAAGAGGAAAAACGATTCCCCATCAAATCAAAGTGTTACATGTATTGTGACATCTAGGAACACCTTGTGTCGGGGACTTGTTATTTCTTGTCTGGGCGGGAAAGCACTGACTCATTTGGAAAATCATGGCTTTCAGATGGGTGCTGCATTTTCTCATTATTAGCCACAGGAACATTGAGTGGAGACTTGGATCAGACCTTGTGCTCTTATTTCTCAAATTCCTCAAATTCACTTTGGATTTGAAATCAAGTTGTTATGCGCTTTAATAGCAGGCAAACCCAGGTAGATGGTGTCTTGGACTGCAGGTTCAAGTCCATGAGAGACTGCCCCCCCCCCCCCCATCTTAATCTATCGCTGCTTAATAATTTACATGTTTTAACTATAGAATTCATTGGTATCATTTAACAATTTGCTGGTTCCTCATTATTTTCATAAATATGACACATTTGACAAATTAATGCATGATTTACAAATATGGTGTTAATCAAATAAGCATCTTTTTCCTCCTAGTAGATGCTCTCTTGACAGAAAAGTGGTTGGTTTACTTAATTTGGATCCTCATCAGTCAGAGTGTGAAGCAAAGCTGTAAAGCTGCAAGATGAGATGCAGTAAAAAGGCAGTACAACAACTAAATAATTGCTTCATTATTTTCCCACCTTTTACTAATGTCGGCTGTTGTAACATGTCATTAGTGTAGACATACATTGTACCCACTGAAGGTAAACATGTACTCCGTGCTACAACAGTAAACAAATCTTCAAAAAACTTGTAGGCAACAAAGCCAGAAACTGATGTGCCTGCAGTGTCTTTAAAACTGCTGGAGCCGAGTCATCAGTGCACCCTCCATTCAATCAGTGGTAGAGTTCTGGCACGCATCGCTACTGTACATCAGATGCTAAATTGGCTGTCCCTCAGTACAAGCTGAGAGTGCTGTAGCCTGTGGTTTATCCATCAAACAGTGTCTTAAAATGACTGGATATCTCTTTTATTACACAAAATTTCATCTTGGTGAACGCAGAATACAGGCCAAGCTGATCTTGAGGATACTTCAAATGACTAAATCAGGGGGAAAACTGACATCAAGTAATATGCACTTTCAATGAAGAAGCAAATTGGATGCGTATACTGGATTTTCACTGGTTGCATCTGGCTCAACAGTTTCCTCAGAGATGTTGAACTTGTATTTGCTGCTGGTCTTGCAGTGCTCTGCTAACGTCAGTGAATGGATTAAAAATGATTTAATCAATTTGATGGTGTCTGAACAGCCTCTGAAGGTCAGGTCAGCCGCACAATTTCTTTCTTGCTCGGTTTTAAAATCTTTCTAAGCAGTAGTGGTGTCCTGAGAATCAGCAGGGGGGAGAAATAATGAGATATGCCATTCTAGAGAAGCACACAGGGGCTATAGAATGTATCGTTAGTTGTTAGTTTTGAAAAAAAAAAAAAGAATATCCTTATTGAAAAACCAGTGTAAGCCTTTTAAGTGCTACTCGTTTATTGCTCTCCACAGAACAGCAACTTGTGAGGGATGTTTGAATTTGTGCAGCATTAATGAGAATTTTTCATGCATTCAGTTGATTCAGTTTTATTAAAGTCTGGCGATCTCACATGTAGATGCATAGAAAAATCAAAAAGACACAAGTATTTCTCACGGACACAAACACTAATCTCCAAGCTCTGGCAATCATCGCCCTCCGAGGCCCTCGGTGGGTGTTATGCAGCCTTGGCCCCCCTTGGCAGCGTGCCACCTCCTGGCAATCAATGCTCATTTTACTTACTCATCCACACCCCTCACATTGATCTGTGTCGCCCTGGACATCCTGCATGCAGGCAGCAACTCAACACTGCTTTTCTCTCCAGTCTGGAGCACAGATGGCCCTACATGGACCCAGGAGAGAGGACTTAGTGTTCCAGGTCTTTAGTAGTGGGAGCAGGGGAGATCAGGGGAGGATACTGGCCAGTGTGAGGCCACTGGCAGCGTTTAGCCAGACAGACTAAATGATAATGTTCCATAATGGTTTGATGGATAGGTGGGTGAGTGGGTTAGTGAGATGGGTGGGTGTATGGATGGCTTCATAAACTAGTGCGCAGATAAATGGATGGAAATAGGGTGCCGTCGTAATGAGCGAGGTGGAGCTCAAGAAATGACTGCCATCATTTACCCTGCTGAGAATGTAACAACGCAGTAATCCAGGAAATGTCCAGGTATCATATTTACCCGAGCAGAGGTCTGGATAGTTGTGCAAGTCTGCATCCTGTGTTACATTCTATCAAAGAAAATATCATCCAGAAGTAGGTAAGATGAAATGGTGATCGGGCCCAAGGTTTACTGGGTGTTGACTGTTATTTGGTAATTTGATTAATTGTAAATTTGTTTTAGAAAATTGCACAGATGTCGTGTCCTTCATTATTACATAAAAGGTTTTATCCTCTGTAGGAGCATGGCAGTAAATAGCTTAACTTAAAGCCATTGGTTACAGGTCGTGCTTTTGTTTTCTCTGCCTGTTGTGGGGATACACCCCTGCAACTGAATGTTTGCACTGTGTAGAAGGTGATACTAAGTCCAACTTGCAGAGGCAACAATAAAGTAGGACATGTGATCTTCTGCTTCAGTATGTCCAACATGCTTTACTGCCTTGCAATGCATGCGCATGTGTGTAAACGGTGTATTGGTTGCACAGTGTTGGGGAATACACAACTAGTTTAACTACATCTCCCTACATAGAGTAGCTATTTTCAGAATTGGCAGTGTTTCCAAAATGTTATTTTTCACTTCAATTTTCATACAGATGAAACAAACACCATAGTGTTTTATTTAAGGCGTGCTGGTTGATGGGGACTTGAAGGCAACACAACATAAATAATGAACAGAGGGCAGGGTTTGGGTGGGTGCAGGATCAATAGGGTCCCAACAGTGACCTTTGCCCCGTGGTCCACTAACAGGTTCATGCAGCCATGAAGGTGAGCACACACATACTGATCCCAAAATTCACATGTGTATTCATTACAAGAAATGCTCTCCAATTGGGGGCGTACAAGTTGCCACTCCAGTAATTAAAATCCATAACATTTTCTATGTTCATCCCATCTATTTCCTCAAGCTCTTCTTCTCTTCCAATTACCCTCAATACCAACTGCTGTGCTGCAAGAAGAAATACAAACAACTAATCAGGGTTCTGAAAAGTTCACAGTCTTCTCGGGTAACATTTCAGATTGTAGTTTCCTTCTTTCCACAACAGGAACAAAACCTCTTAATATGACACAGCAGATCCTGCAAATGATAGGCGAATCATTGATCTGACTGACTGGGGAGATTGTTGGATCCTATAAACCCTAGAAAATAATGAGCAGCTTCAAATAGAGACAAAAGTGTCACTGTGGTCTGCATAACAACGTGTATACAAGAGAAACTTTGAGTACCTTGAATTATATTTGTTTGTGTCATTTTTTTTTTCATATTCTCATTTTGCCTGCATCACTTTTTGAAGTGTGTGTGATGTGTATGAAGGAGAGAGAACAAAACACAGATTCAATATTAGCAGAGGCACAGTTAAGTCCCTGGGCAAACTCTGAGTTGCAATTTCAAATGAGGTCACTTTCTTCCCCTCGGATTCTAATGACGTTTATTGATGTCTTTAATAAGTTTTTCCTTTCTGTTGGGTATTAATGGACAGTGTAGTTCTGGGGTGGCCCTCGTGGTGCCACGAGGAGCAGACCAGCGGACGAGACAGGGAGACAGATGGGGAGAGAGCGAGACAGACAGAGATTGAGAGAGAGAAAGTGGAAGAGATCCCAAGAGTTCAGTCATACTAATCCCTTTGGCCGAGAGCTGCGAGTCAATTATTCTTCATTTGTCTTTTATCTTGCCACTACTGTCTGGGAATGGGGCTCCTCCAAGGCGCTTATTGATGCTGTCTGGCCTGAAGGGTTCACACAATTCTGGAGATGGGACTAGAGGCGTGCAGGGTCCAAGGGGGTAATTGTGTCAGGAATTGGGGTTGGTGGCTGAACAGCTACCTTGGGTTGTAAAAAATGACACATGATGAAGCTATATCTTAAAACTGAAACTGAGCAAAGGGTGTTTGGCAGTGTTACAATTTTGATTTAACTTTATGGGACTGAGCTCTGTTTAATGTTGGGCCAGGACATAGTGGTAATATTGGATGCAGCTGCTGAACTGTTTAGTGTAAATGCATACTGTTACATGCAATAGTATAGGATGTGCCAATCAGGATTAAGATGAGAGATTTGGAAATACATTTATTTGACTTCTTGTCGAGTGTTAGATGAGAAAATTCATACCACTCTAATAGCTTTACGATAAGTACAAAGCTATAGGGTCAGAAAACGTTATCTTAGCATAAGAACTAAAGTATCATTTCAAGTTGTATTTGCCAAAATGTTGAGCCATTCAATGCAGGATGGGAAGAAATGACCATAACTGGTGACAGAAGCCATAATCAGCACAGAAGTAGTTGTCCCAGGAGTTTCTACTGGAGACTTTCCTCCCAAAAGGAACAACAGCATCACTTGTTGCACTAAAAGTGCACTAAAAGGACACCCTTCCACAACCTTTATTATTGTCACCATGGTGACAAAGCTCCCCTAAATTTAGTAAAGTACTTCTTTCAACCCTAACCATGAAATTTCCCTAAACCTAACCAAATTGTTGTTGTGCCTAAACCTACTCAAACCTTAACCACAGCACTGTCACATCATGAAACGGATTTATTTCTCAAAAGGAACTATTATGTCCTTAATGTCCTGCTGATAGCAGGGTCACATCAGAGCACTTCTCTGGGCTCTCTGATTTGGAGGACTTGGTCTTGCTTTGGTAGTATTTAAATGAGAATTTGTCTGGAAACTTGTGGAAAACAGCCTGTATCCGTCAATGGTCAGGAACAAATCCAAGAAAAAGAAATTCCAGATTCTTCATCTAAACCCAGACCTGATGTATCTTAGTTTCAGCAGACTCTTTTTATTTTTATGAGGTATTTCTAACATTCTCTCATGTGCCTCAGTTGGCTCTTCTTGTCTCCCTCTCATCATGACGACATGAGTCTGAAGGCTCACACATACGTGTCACGTGTCTCCGGCCTGTCACTCAACCAAAACACATCTGCATCCAGTGTCACGCTGGCCTCAAATGCGCCAGCTGAAAGAGATATCAGAGCTGAGGTAAGGTCTTTATGCTCAGTGCAGCCCTCCAGAAATGTGTTGATCAATGCGTTTGTCCCCAAAAATTCCCCAACTTTGACCACATGGGACTTCCGCAGCAGCCTATGTATCTATAATTATTAACTGAGGTCCAGATCTGTAGCAGTCTCTATAAGAATTACAGTACCAACTTTATTGCATTTAAACCTGACAATAACAGTTTTAATGGCTGAGCTCCAGAATGACAAACATTTGTCTCCATGGCCTTGAGCTGATAATGAGACTTTAAATGGTGTAGTGTTGGTTGTTTCAAAAATGCCCCGGTTAACCTTCAAACACTACCACTATAAAGGATTTAACAAACCAGCATGTCAGTAACAAATGTGCTGATTTCCTGAAGGTCAGCATGTCAGATCTATACTCTGTGTGTCGCATTTTCCATCTGTAGTGTTTCTGCGTTCATTTATTCTCAAACCCGTATGACAACACAGGAGTAGAAAGGCTGGTTAAAAGGGAAAAAATGCTGACAGACAGCCAACAGTGATGGAGGAAGAGGGAGAAAAAAGAGGGAGAGAGGCGTCCTGCTATGAAATACCTCTTTGATGCTTCAGTACAACCTGAGATGAAAAGTCTGGTCTTTCATCTCCGGTTTTTGAGCGAAATATAGATGAAAAGTCTCCATCTTTGAAATCGTTGCAAATATGATTAATGACAAGCTAAAGCAAAATCACAATTAGTTTTAAATCCTCTGCATTTTACATGTTTCATGAAAGACCTGATTTCTATAACACAGCATTTAGGCTGCTTGGGGGCTTCAAAAACAAACTGTGAACACAATCTTTAAAGTTGATGTGGCAAACGTTTTAGCTAACAGTTTCTTGTTTACAGATCCAGCAATGACAGAGCAACCACCTGATGAACATGAGCCTAATATCCATGCTCGTTTAGCTCGGTGTTTGGTCTCTACCAAATCCTGAGGCTGTAGAGCTGTTATTTCCGTTTACCTGCCGCCATGCATACAGCCTCCCTCTTTCATTCATTCAACCACCTACGTGAAAAGGTTGGCGCTGCCATATTTGCAGATGAAAGCCTAGTTAAGCCAAGTTAATATCCAAGTCTTTCATAATATTTAAAAGTAGGTGTGTTTCTCCTTCTGATCAGAAATGTGGGCTTTTTATGTGCATGCAGCCATGTAAATTGTTGGCTAGTTGGTTTGTTTGAGGTGACTGCAAACAGGCGAGAGGCTATGTGTCACAAACTGCAGTAGAAACACCAACTGAGCCGCATATTCTGAATGTGCTGCATACATGTCCAAAAAATGTATATCCTGCTTGTCTTAAACAGAAATATGCTCCATTCAGAAGACAGTTTAATTGGAAATCCATCCAGAATCTGCTGTTTACATGATATGAAATTTGGAATATTGCTATAATCAGAACAATAGTGAAATATATGTGTGCATGTAAATGTAACATTGCCATCATGAAACAATAAATTAAAGCCACTTTAATGTAAAAACTCAACTTAGTACATGTTAACTGTGGCTGTTCGGTAAAAAAGAAGTAAAAAGTACAATATATACCTCTGAAAATAACACAACATTGAAATACTTCAGTAAAGTCTGTCAAAATTGGAAATCAATGGCCAAACAACCTGTATTCAAAACTGTCTAATGTTAAAAGCTGACTACTTTTCTTTTTTTTTTCAGTCCAGTCACTGCAGATTCAATTATAAAGTACATTCAAAAAAAACACCAAAAATAACCAGTGTCCCCTGTTGCCATGCCTACGATGTACAAATACTCCGTAAAAAGTACAGCGCTGGTCTATTTCCAAAGACCTGCTGCACAGCTTCAAAAGCCGAGGAATGAGTTTGAGACCCGAGATGTTTTAAAATTCATGAATGGGGCAGGCTTCATGTAAGATCTCATCATGACTGATGTCATTCTAAATTTGGCTCCTGT
Source organism: Chaetodon trifasciatus (assembly GCA_037975065.1). NCBI lineage: Eukaryota > Metazoa > Chordata > Actinopteri > Chaetodontiformes > Chaetodontidae > Chaetodon > Chaetodon trifasciatus. The sequence goes on from JBBMOE010000007.1 coordinate 1,395,078, forward strand.
TAGCCATTTTCTTCAAGGCACAAACAGGGACCAGATGGAGGAGGGTCACAGAAGCGTTGTCTTACCAGTAAAAAAAAAAATTCAAGCAGACCTAGAATCTGTGAACACTCTCAAAATGTCTGACACGTCTTTGAATGCAGAAGCCACCACTCGACAGACACTAAATCTGATTTAAATGATTTCCCATCCCGTTGAAAATGAGTGACATAAAAGATTAGCGTGAACACGGCAGTAAAACAGGCCTTTATTTTGAAATATGATCAGCTGACAAAAAGAGATCATCCATTTCCACTGAACCCAAAGCTCCGTGATTATATATGAGAATACACCTCATATTAAATATTATATGCTAAACAATTAATTTTATATTTAAATAAACCTAGAAAAAGGCACATTTACCCACACAGCACATTTAAACTTCCAGCTTAGTGATTCGCTCCTCTTTATTACCAAACAATCGACACACTGTGTTTTGTTATGCTGTTTGAGAAAAAGAACTTTCTAGTGTTTTCCCTCCTTTATTGCATTCCTCAATGAAGCATTGATTTTTTTTTTCCTCTGAAAACAAAGCAGAGCTGGACTATCAGCCAGTCACTGTGCTCTGGGGTAAAGCTGAGAGTGTGTGTGTGTGTGTGTGTGTGTGTGTGTGTGTGTGTGTGTGTGTCTATTCTCCTTATGTGCCCCTTTTCTCATGTACAAAAATGACTAATTAGTGAGGAGGCATAGCACTCGGCCAATTATCAGGTATGACTTATGAATTTCAGATTCCTTGATTTGCATTAATTAGCTTCAGGCCTTTCCCGCATGAAAGTCACGGCTCATAGCTTTTTGTGTGATGCTGGCCAAGCAGCTGTCCAGCGTCGAACCTCCTTTGGTTCATTCTGCTGGGGCTCAGTTTGAAGTTTGTCCAGCATTTGAGTGTCATGTGCCACAACTTTCCATTTGCTGTGTCGTTTATGGTCAACGAGCAAAGGGAAATGAGCCTGTTATGGCTTATAAAGTGGAAATAGAAGTTGTCCCTGTTAGTTATATGGTTTAAATATTCTAAATAAACAGCTCAATGGAAAGTGAAGAGAATGAGGGGTAACCTCAGCAACACACCACTCTTGCTGTTAATGATAATGGTTATTCCATTAAAAGTGCATTTCCTGTCAATCGTGTTGCTTCCTGCCACATGGAGGATGCCGCTAATTGTGCCCCCTCCCTCTACTGTACCTGGCAGCGCTCCACGTTTGTTTTGCATTTTGCTTAGGAGGATGAGCAGGTTGGGAGTGCTTTTTCCACACAAACCCAAATGCTGGCTGCTAATCCTCTTGTCAGCAGTCTCATCTGATTACAGTAATTATATCAATGTCTCAAAATTAATGCAGTAATTATTTATTGATGCTCAAATGGTAAATGCAGGTCTATGTACAGTGGCACATGTAAGACAAATCTGTCAATTAGCCAACTAAACAATCAAGTGGTCTGTGTGGTATTTATATCAATTTATTTATTTATTTATTTATTTTTTTGGTTTGTTTTCAATAAGAAGTGGACCTGTTTGTGTTTGTATGATGTTGTGATATATATATATTTCCTTTCACCTTGAGTGTTAGCAGCCAAGGCAGGTCTGCTGGATTCACCGGATCTGTTGGTCAGTGCAGGATGAAAGCTAACAGCAGGTGAGCACAGCCATGAGAGCTTTTCAGATTAGCCTTTTCAATTTTTTTTTTCAAACAATCTCTACTTTCATCTGCACCTCCTCCCATCGCTCGCATAGGGAAGCAAATAAAGGCTGTAAAGATTTGTGTCTACCAAGCAACTGGATTTCTAACTGTGAATTTTAATCCCTACTAAATTTTTAATGTTAAAATTTATATACCGCTGAGTTTATGGCACTGAAGTATTGTACTTTTACTTTGAAAACCTTTAACTGTTTTTTTATGGTCTAAGTTCTCCTCTTTGAAATATTTTGCCATCAATTTTAAGTTGGGCAATTTTAAAAACTTCAAGAACTCATAATTTTCAAATTCAGATAAAAATATTCAAGTGCTGAATGCTACAAAGGATGTCCAAGCCGCTTGAGGAAAGGGATGGCAGTGGTTACACCTCTGTCAACTGATGCTAATGACCAATGACCTAAGTAATGATGTTAAAGTCAGACTCTTAATAGAAAAGGAAACGTCCAAAAAGAGGTTTGCGTGCGCTGCAGGACGTTGTCGTCGTCTTTAACACGCATCCACATCCTGTGGGTCACTGTCAGTTTTTGAGGAGGGAGGCAGAGATGAAGAGGTTAGAGATATTTTTCTGCTCTGAACAAGCAGACATACAGATAGAAGCTTTGCATTGCACGGCTGATACATGGAGACAGCTAGAAAGAAATATGATGAGTGTGTGTTTGCATGAGTGTGTGTGGTTACCCGATGGATCTGCCGGTTGGAAAAGATGTAAGCATCTGCTTTCTGGCCTACGTCTCATTCACACACACACACACACACACACACACACACACACACGCACACACACACACACACCTCAAGCACTGTACCATAATTCATAATGAGAAAAAGATTAAATTGGACTTATGAGGAAGGCAGCGCTGTGTTTCCAGCCAAGGGTGTCTCTTAAAAATGCATCAACGTTCATTACTTTGTGCTTAATGGGCTTCGAAGAAATGTGTCTCCTTACCATTTTGGTCACAGCTTGGGAAAAGTGGTGATAATGGATACAAATGAAGTCATGAGTAAAGCTGGACACACAAACCAACACACTCACACACTGCCTGTGACTCTCCTCTTGGTCCTCCATTCAATATCTCATCCACGTTGTGACTGAAATTGGCTGCAAATATGATTCACAGGAAACAGCAATAAGTTATGATTAAAAAATGATGGAGAACCTCATCCCCCAATTAGGACAGAGACCGTTTCCAACATCTGAAAAGACTGGCTGGGAGTCCTCATCCGCGGATGTTCCAGGCATATGTGATCACTGATCCCAGCCAAGGCCTACACACACTGAGGCCGTTAGAGCCTGCTTTGCATGACTGTTGGCGAAAAACTTTTATCAGAGCAGTCAACTTTTAATGATTTGAAACCGAAAAATACCTTGATTTTACATTGGCAGCCACATAAAGTCACACAGATTCCAGTTGCTTCATATGTTATTTTCTCCACCTTATTTAGCATATAAAATGGCTGTGTAAGTTTTAAAATCGATTCAAAACTAGTACAATGGGGCCAAAAATGACTTGAAGTGGTCAGTGATCCCATTGAACAGAACTATAATTATCTAGTCTCCATCTGGTCATGTGGCCTCCTGTGCCAGGAGTGGACCTCCTGCTGTTTGCTGTCTGAGCACAGCCAAACACAGTTAAGCTTCTCAAATGAGGTCAAAGGAGCGGGCTTGGCACAGCTTAAGTTACAGCTTGGACATTGTAGTTTTCAGTGGTATCCATGTTGGCCAAATAACTCCGGTCCCATAGCTCTTGCTGTCATTTATCATAATTTGTTGTGATTATTTATTTATTTAATTGTTGTGTTTTAAATTTTTTTGGAATTTGGCAGTTTTTGGGGGGTTTCAGTTTTTAAATGATGTGAGTGGATTCGTGAAGGTGTTGTGTTTGGGGAAACTCGAAGCTCCTGAAAAATGCAAAACAGTGTCGACAAGGGAAATTTGACAGTTTTGGAGGCAGGATGGACGTGTTCTTGCTCAGGAGCTTAATCACTGCACTTCTATAACACTGCGTCAAAATCAACCAGAACCAGAGGTTATATTACCCACAATGCATCATCAGCTTTACACAACTTGCACCTTTAATGATTTTAGCCATATTCATCAAACTACGATGAAACTAAAGTTTGTACTACTCTGAAAGCGAAGAGAGCTCCAGATGTCTCTCAAGGTGGTTCAGAGGACATCTTAGATGACTGCTGCACAGAAAAAGAGGCAAGTAAGTGCCAAGTGGACCATGTTGTGGACTGCAGAGTATCTCTTTTCTTTTCTTTTCTTTTTTTTTCTTTTCTTTTTTTATGCATTATTTAGACATGCAAACAAGAATATAAGTGCCACTGGTTTTGTATCTCCCCTGTCTTCACTAAATTTTAGTAATGTTTTCTTTAATGTACTTCAGCTACCAGTTGCACAACTTCTCTCCTGCTCCAGTTTTTATCTCCAGTTCAATATCCCATTATTTAATTCATATTTGTTTATCATTAATATGTTGGATCGTTGATCAATGTTCCGTTTGCACTCTGCAGTAAGTAGGAGTGAGTAGCTTAATGGATGTGACTTCCAAATTTACTGTACAGACTGCTATTGTACTCACAGAGATGTGCTAAGTGAGGCTGTGTTTGAAATCCCTCCTGAGTGGGTATACAACAACTTTAATCTGAGAATCTGAACTATGTTTGTGAAATGCAAGCACTATATGGTGTCCTCACAAATGGAGTGAAAAAAGTAGTTTGTTGTGTGTCTTGTGTAAGGAATAAGTGAACAAAGGAGTTATTTAGGACACAGCCGCAGAGCAGCTGTCAAGTGTTCACATGACTGGTCACATGTATGCTTAGAGCAGAAACAACCAATTAATTATTATTATTTATATGTGTGAAATACAAATATGGGGAAATCTTAAATTTAAGCATGTTTTAATTTTGTAATCAATATAATAAAAGCTTTTATTGGAAAGTTTAAGCCCGAAATTTCAATTTCAGCAGTCTGATAAGTTTGTTTCTGCACATGTTTGGATTTCAAGGAACATGGTTGATAGTTCAGCTCATCACATGCAGTTACAGCCCCAAGCCATTCCAACCTTCCCACACTTGGCTCTTCGATGCTGTTTACATGTAATGAGGCAACATATTAATTCCATAAGGAAGATGCATCTGCGATACATATATGCTGCTTGCATCAAAAGACAAAACAACTGCAGCTGGCTAACTAAATCTTAGCAATATTCCCACTGCTAAAAGGATAGCCCTGCAGTGTCATGCTTCATTTATATGTTGCTGCCTCAAGCTGTTTCATTGCATGATGCAACTGGAAAGCAGAAACAGTTTCAGATAAGTGTTCTGCTGTCCTCTCTACAAACCCAGGATTCAGCCCAACACACTCATACATACACACTGTTGAGACTACAACTCAGGGCTATCTCTCTCACTCTACATAAGAGTCAATGTTGTTCCTCGGCCAGCCAGTCAGTCACTCAGCGATACTGTTCAAACAATCAGTCTCCCTGTCCAAACATGTTAATCCACCTACTTCATCCTTATTCCCATGGACACTGGCTGCCATGGGTGCACACACACACACATGCACACGGGAGTGTCAGCAGCTTTAGCGAGCATCGTCAAACAAATACCCCTTTTTTGCATATTCGAGTGAGAGGCGTTTCAGATAACACTGCTGGGACTGACATGGGGAAAGAGAAGCAGGTAGCTTTCCTTGTTGGAAATAGAAAATAATCAAGTCAGTCGGGAGACTATCAAGAAGAGTGGTTTTATTTCATGGTGTCCTGTGTTCCCTGGATCAGAGAAAAAATATGTTGCATTATGATTATACAGCATCTTTAGCATAAATTATTATTTATTTTTAATTAATAGGAAAAGGTTTGTATTTATTTTTGCACTACTTCCAATGCTGATGCCATACTGGTGCAGACCTCTCTGTTTGTCTGTGTAGACTGCTAGCATCTGCTGTGCTAATGCTGATGTTTGAATATGAAGCCAGATATAGCTAAGTCATTTGAAATGGCTGGCAGGGGAGGCCACTATGAGCCACCGACTGTAAAAGAGACAGCTTTCTTTTGATATTGCACTCTGCGTGAGTAATCAATATATTTTATGTGCATTTCATATTGATTGTTGTGACATGTTATATGTACTGTAGTTTAAGCAAAGCACATTTAAGAGATGAATGGGTTCAGTTATTTTTCACATCTGAAATACACTTCATGTACTGTAGCTCATTTCTGTTACAAAGATTTATGGATGTGAAAGCGTGTTGCTGTCAAGATACTAACAGAGTATTGATTTCCATGGAGACTACAAACTATTAAATGCATTCATAAATAATTATGAAAAAGCACATTAATAAATTGTGCAAAATGTTATAAATGAAATCATCATTTAAAAATAAAATGAATAATTTAAGAAATTATAAAAATTTGAAATTTTATTTCATCATTTGTACTTTTTTTTTTAGGAGTTTTTTTCTTCAAAATTCCGTTTCAATAGTCTGTTTTTACTTCAAAGTGGCATTTTCTGCAGTATTTCATGACACTTTTCACATCATAATGTAACTTTTCATGACAGTGGTATTGTCATTTCCCTCATGTTTCAGTTAATCATTACTACCAGATTTAACCAGTAGTTAGCACCTGCTGGCTCAAGCAAGAACAATATCAGTGTAAATGTGGATCAGCTGCCTCACCGCTGCTGTAAACAGTACACAGATACTAACATCATTAATTTATTTAGCTTAACAAGGCCACTTATGTTACCTACCTAGCTGACTAACTGGCTAGACAGGGCTGTTAGTGTGGTTTAACAGACGGTGCTAACAGCAGCAGCTAACATTAGCTGGCTAATTTAGATGTGGTTGTTCAAGCCAATAGTGTCTAGTTAACACAGGCTCTAGGTAGGTAGCATTAGCAGTTGTGCTAATAAACTACAGTTTAAAAACTGCACAAAGAGGTTTAATTAGTTTGCCTCTGTACTTTATTTACAGCAGCAGCCTCAAGTTGGTTAATTCAGAGGAACTTCAGCACTGCTGCTGTCAATGACATCTGACTTCTGGACAGAGGCATTTCTATAAGAAATAAATTGATGATATGCTAATAAGACTATTAAAATGACAATAGCACTAACATTTCATAATAATGACTTGTGTTTTAATGATTAATTGATTCATTCACAAATTGTTGGTTGACTTTTACACAGTTTATTTATTTAATATTTAATGCTTTTAGGGTTTATACATAACTGCCATTTCATTTCAAAATCAGATAGTCAGCAGTTAATTTTGGCATATTTGTGCATTTTGAGAGTGCAAGAGTTGACAGTACATTGATTAGGCTCCGCTGTGAACTATGAAGCTGCAATAAAGGATCCTCTGTAACACTAACACTGGAGAGACGCAGCATAAATCCGAAAGGGGGAAACTCTCCAGGGAAAGCTGCTTCATATTACGCACATCTGCTGCTGCTGGAGAGAAAACGGCTCCAACAGATATCCATAAATTTATCAACACCAGTCATGAATCATAAATTCTTCCGAGCACCGCTGTGTATTCGTTCAATAGAGTTGAGCTGTTAAAGCGCCTTTGTTTATAGTGATGCCTCTTTGTTTCAAAACCCATTGTACCCTTCAGCGACATCCCGAAAGACGTCTTAAAAGGAAACGCCATGGGCCTGTTGATGAAGACTGTGACATTAGCTCTCATATCCGTTTCTACAATGTGGCATGTGTACATGCGTTGCGGCACGTGTATGCTTGTATGTGCGTGTAAATGTAAGGGTTTTTAATGGTGAATCATTTCCATACCAGAAGGCTTTAGAGTATTGGGATTTGCCACGACACTGACATGAAACACCTCACTGTGTATAACAGGCACATTCAACAAGCTGCATGTACATCCACATGGAAATGAGGGAATTGAGATGATTGTATGGGGGTTTATTTTCGTTGCAGACTGTGATCTCTGAGCTTCTGTTGTGGGTGGTGACGCTTTGAGGCTACATTTCCTACCAGTGCGTGGGAGGGGCACAAGGCAAGGGATGGATTGAGGAAAAAGAGAGCAGTGAATGACAGAAATTACACAGTCCTGTGGTTCACAATGTAACTGTGTGGGCTTGCATCTTTGTCTCCCTCAGCGCAAGAAAAGCCACCTTTTGGTCAGACATCAACTGTCCCCACACACCTCTAAAGCCAAGGTTTTCACACTGTCTGAAAGGAACTGGAAAAAAACAGGTGAGGTAAAGAAAATGGAATGATAAGTGAGCGAGGAAAAAGGAGCCAAGGAATGAAGGCAATATTCATCAATAAAGAACAGTGATGTTCCTTGCAGTGTGACCTTGTAGGTCTAAACTGATTTTGCTGTGGTTTGGTTTTCTGCAGTGCCTGCCACCTACAGTAAGAGAATCATTAAAGTGACTTTGCAGAAGGCTGGCACCCCTCCCTGACACATATATCAAGAGCAGCAGTCATTAAAAATTAACATTAAAAAAAGGAGAAGGCTTACCCTGCATAGTCTTCCATCGATCCTCTCAGGTACAATTAAAAACTAATTGGTGAGGCTGTTTTGATGGCATATTCCAAATGACTACCAAATGTGTAAAGTAGGAAATTATGAGGTGTTTAAAAAAGTTGTGTTGTTCTTTAATTAGCTGTCAGCACAGGGTGTGTGATTTATTGTGAAAGGTATGTGGAGAAATTTTGATGTCTATCATAAAATTATCAGCCCTCCCTTGAGCAACACTGTTATAAACCTTACTGAAACTGTGATGTTTCCATGCTCAACGGTGCAGACAATGATGCTGAGCTGATATGATCAGGTCTGCTGATGTGAGCTGCGTACCTTTGACCTTTCAAACTGAAACATCAGTATGTGTTGCTTGCTTTTACACATTCCTGCAACTTTATTTCTCTCTTATTAGATGTGTTACACTCCCCTGTGGCTTTGTCTCTGTTACGTTCAAATGCTTACAGGCCAAGCCAATAAAGTATTACACGTTCACTGACTGATAGCTAAGACATGCCCACTTTAAGATGCAACCGTTTTAATTTCTGCATCAGCAATGTGTAGCTCTGTCTGAAATCAAGGACCCACTCTTTCAAAATTGTGTTCAAATCAAGAAAAAAATGTCTCCTCCACAGGTGAAACTGAGTCAGAGCTACCACCCCCAAGTGTGCCATCAGTCGTGACCCTGCTTCCATCAGCCTGCCTAAACAACACCTACTCCTACAAGACATCAAGCCCAAAATAAACTGATAAACCTTTTCCATAACGAGGCAACAGTAACTAAAGGGGGGCAGGGCTCAGCTAACAGTCAACACTCAGCACACTATGTAATGCTTAATTAGCTTGCCTTGAGGCGCTTTAACAATTGATGCAAACAAATCTGTGAAAATGGATAAAAAGTATGGAGCAGATGTTTTCTAAGTCCTCTGTCACATAGATGATTAAGAAAATAATCCATTCTCTTAGACTAAGACAGTGTTTGTCCTACCGTCGCCCCCTCTCCCTCCCCACACGTTGAATATATCAGAGGTTTTATACCTCAACGTTCTATTCCCAAAGCAGCCAAATTTGACCTATAATTCTCTGTATTTTGACATCTTACATAATAATCACTTATGATGCAGCATAGATTCTTTGAAATGCATGAAAAGGCATTATGCTATATTTACCATCAGAAATGAAACGTTTTGATGAAGCATTCATTGCTATACATCCAGCAATATGCACGTGACTTTGTTTAACACATGCAATGATAAATCAAGACTCTGCATGGACTATTACAGCATACTGTAAATCCTTACTTCAGCTGATTGTTTAGGTGTGTATAGGTTGTATTATATGTCCTCTAAGTCAATTTCTAGTTTTTAACTAGTCAAGAGCATCCATAAGACATATGACATTATAATTCATTATAAGTCAGATTTATTTATTTATGTTTCATAACTGTTAATACGGTGCATCAGAAAGCATTCTGTGTTTATGAGTGCCATTATGAAGCAAGGGAGTTAAGCAGTCTAAAGCAAATAATGACGGAGTTCTTGCTACTAGTTTATAATTCCAAACATGAAATTAACAGTAAAGAAGGACCGTGTCAACCAGTGTGAGGCTGAGGCTCACTGATAAGTTTTCTGACAACAATGGAGCTCTATGGCACTGCAGCGTGTCAGATGTTGGCTATTTGTTAGTAGGATCAAATCAGTGCTGGTTTTGGTCTTTTTATGGGATTTGTTGACAATAAGAAAAAATATACAATATAATCCTTTTATTTGCTTCAGATAATACAGTACATTGCTGCAGTGAATATCAGTCAGGTGGATTTCAAGGTTGAAAACATTCCTGCTGAAAGTGGATTATATTACTTATTGTATGATTAGAGAAAAACAATCCAGATTTCAGGTTAATCCTGGATCCAACGATATGGATCTACAGCACTAACATCATTAGACTTATATTAACTGTCAGAGTAACTGCAGACAGAGGTTGTTTTTTAATGCATGTACCAGGCAAATCTGTTTAAATGTAGGTGTGGTAGCCATAATGTGCTGATTTCAAACCTGTTAAGATCTATTCAATCTCAGTTAAAAAGCTTTTGATGTGCCGATAATTGTCAGCTGATGAATCAATAGTCAAGGATAACTTGATTTTTAATTAGAATATTATTAGGAATTATTGTTGTATTTAATATTATGCTGCAGTTTGGTATTTATGTTCTTACAACCAGAGGAACCACTTGCTTGTTTTCACAATCCAGGAGGAAAAGAAACACCACTCTGCCATCCCCACAGAAGTGCAACCCAGTGAAAAGATCAGATCCACTGGGCCCTCGAGCATGGAGATACACCTCTCTTAAGTCAATTTAGAGAAGGCTGAGAGGGAGATCAAAGAAGCAAAGAGGCCAAAAAGAGCAGGAGAAAAGAGAAGACGATATCAGGACTGATGCACACTGCTGCTGCTGGAAGAAGGAGCATCTGCAGGAACTGCACAACCTGCACCAAATGAGGCAAAACATTATCCAGACTGAAGAACTGGATGAATTTGAAGATATAGCTCAACTTGCAGAGGAAATGATGGAAGAGCTTGGGGAGCAAAAAAACTGATAAGAGCATTTGGAGACGCTTTCTGAATTAGCTCAGTGTATTGTTACAGGACTGCAGCAAGAGGAAAATCGCCAGAACGAAGAGGAGAGAGCTGGAGAAGAGAGATCACATCTACAGAAGTAAGATAATCCACTGAAACACTGACAACAATTTTTAGCGGCCTATTTTTTCAGTTCTTTTTCATTTCACTGCTGTGAACCATTTAGCTATGATGTTAGTTTGTGGCTCACACTCATACAAATCTTCTCCTTCAACCAAGGCTCAGAGGCAGCAGAAACTTCTGGACCCTCACTGAAAAAACAGAGATACCAGAAAGATGTACTGAGACTGGAGGAGGAGGAGCACTGTGTGAAATGGAGAGCTGGAACTGGATGAAGGCATTCCTGAATATTCACCAGAGCAGCCCAAGAGGAGGATGAGCAAGAGAAGAGGTTCTTAAGGTGAACCACAGTCAGCCACCATTTATACTGGTTAAAAATGTCCTTGTTTTTGCATCGCCTACATACTCACAAGGCTCAGTAACTAGCAGATGGCTTCTTTTTTTCAAGGTAAAACTCCACATTTTAGAGTGACTTTTTGTGGTGACCAGCACAAGACACACCTGTGTAAATATCATGCTGTTAAATTGGCATCTTCATATACTACGCCTGCTACCTTGGCAAAGGAGGAGTGCTCGCTAACACACATTTAAGCAAATGTGTGTGTAAGTCTTTTATTTCAACTCATGAAATGGGAGCAAAAACTTGCATTTAAATTCCTGTTCAGAGTATTCTACCACTGGCAGTGCCTGCTTAATGCAAGTAGCCTGGTGCTGAAATAACAAATTCAGAAATGTTGGCATTGAATGAAATTCTAGTACAATCGTCCAATATTGATGTCTTCCTCTGGAGAATGACTTGATTTAAATACATTACAAATGCATCATTTGTTGTTATGTTGTAGCCTCTATTTTTGTTCCACTAAGAGCTTACACAGCCTCGCAAGATGCTTGCCAGCATAGTGTTGCCACATTGTTTTCCATCCATAACCGATGATAATGAATATTATCTAGAAATAAGGACTAACACTGGCTCATATGGGATTTGTAATATTGAATGAGGGAAAGCTGTCATAAGAAAGCCACTGTGGGAGAATGACATCATCACTACATTACATTATCCACCTATGGAGATGGAAGGATCAAAAGTTTTAGGGGGTCAAAGGGTCAAAGCACACACAATAGCTACTCTACAAATATTATATCTTTTTTTTTTTTTAAGTTTCTACTCTTTGTTATAAAATACTGAATGAATTTCAGTTGCTAGATGTCTTAAAAGGGCAAAACCATTTTCTGGTTGAAGTGTTAACGAAAGGCCCAGAGGCAAATATTATTCTAAAGTCAAAAGTGTAACATAATACATAAATACATGTTTTCATAAGGCTAGAAATGAGGACACAAAAAAGAGAATATATTTTCATCTAAATTCACTGCATTTCTATCCTGGTTATCAAGGAGTTATCTCATTCCCATAGTGTCACATACTGACGCTTTGTGATGCCCCCTCAGTGTGTGTAGCATGTGTATAAGACGCACCAGGCTTTCAGCTCACCATAAAACCATAAAATGACAATATGAGATGCTCAGAACAAGGTGACGGAGTATTAAGAGCAAGAAAGTTTGCAATTGGACGAAAGTGGGGTGGGTGGATGAGTCAAACAAGCATACAGCCTTCACCCAGGAGACCAGGGTTCATGACCCATGAGAAACCAAAAGTGAGCATCTTTTGCCAAACCTAAATCATTTTAGTGCCTAAACCTCACCACACTACAACCATTTCACAACATTAACCACATGTTAGAAAGGTTTTCTGGCAGGAGGGGCTTTGTTGCCGGGATGAGAACATGTTGAGCAGCTGCTATCAGCATCTAATATTGTGTAACATTAATTATATTACTTTGGAATTAGTTGAAAGCCTGGTTTATCTCATATAGACGCTGAAGGGTACCATGTGCATCTGTATGAGACACCGAAGGGCATGACAGTGTTTGATGCTCTGGAAATGAGAACAGGTTGCTATAACATGATAAAATGACCATTAAATGACATGCAGTCATGCTCAGGAGACGTGAGCAGCCCTGTAGCTAAATCATTTACTTCATTATTATATGCAATTATTTGAGTGCCAAAACATTGCAAGAAATCCAGTGAAATGCAGTGAATGGCCCGAGGCAAGGGATCACCACTGTGAGGCTTTTACTGTGAAGCGACTAAAGGAAGTGAGTTCTATCACCAAGATCAACAACTAAAGACCAAAGGTATCTAAATCAAGATGTGCAGAGGGAGGGACGAATGGACTTCTTTACAGCTCTGACAAAGCACTGCAAAGCCAAGTGGATTGTAAAACAGCAAAGCACCTTTCTGTTGAGCGACGTAAATGTAACTCCAAATGACAGCAACTCCCACGTTATGTAGGAGCGAACAGCTCTGAGACAGTCTGGACACACCCTCCTCTTTAAGTGATGAGGAAAACTGCACAGAAACAATGTGTGTGCTGTAAACTGGAGCACGCGTTCGGATCAAATGACAGGAAATGTGAGGAGTTGAAATAAGATCCTGTAGAAACCGTAGAGAAAATGAAATACATTTTTAATTTAGTGGAGGCACAGGGATGAATTAAACACTGTTTTTACAGTCCGTGTAAATCATTTTACTCACCAATATAAATTCTTTATGTATTCAATTATATTTCTATTCGTCAGATAGCCCACTGGTGACATTTGTCCTCTTTGGGTTTTTAAGTTTGTAAGATTGAATCTCTGTTTTAAAGGGACTGTATATCATAGTGTTTGGTTTTTAAATGTGAAATAAATTGACTTTTTACATGTTTGTCATGGTACATATTCATACATCCTACACATCTTTTGAAAGATGGCGGTTCTGGTGAATGATCTTCAGTGCTGTTCAGCAGAGAAACTATTTGTTTCTATCGTCTCTCTGGCCTTTTTGCTGATATCCATTCAATGAAATCTTTGATATGAGATTAAACTAGGTTAAAACTGCTGGGATCATCATCTTCTGTGTTGTGTATCCACACTGAGCCAGTCCTGAATAGTATTAGAGTTTAAGCTAGCATGAGCAGCACTACATTACACTACATCAACCCCATCCACACAGATTACTGCTTATCACTGCGTTGACACGTATCTTATTCCAGTTTACAGCACACACACTGTTTCTGTGCAGTTTTCCTCATCACTTAAAGAGGAGGGTGTGTCCAGACTGTCTCAGAGCTGTTCGCTCCTACATAACGTGGGAGTTGCTGTCATTTGGAGTTACATTTACGTCGCTCAACAGAAAGGTGCTTTGCTGTTTTACAATCCACTTGGCTTTGCAGTGCTTTGTCAGAGCTGTAAAGAAGTCCATTCGTCCCTCCCTCTGCACATCTTGATTTAGAATATCTTTGGTCTTTAGAGACAAGTCAGCTCTTCATTAGTTGATTTTGGTGATAGAACTCCCTTCTTGTAGTTGCTTCACAGTAAAAGCCTCACAGTGGTGATTCCTTGCCTCGTGCTTTCTGCTGCATTTCATTGACTTTCTTGCAATGTTTTGGCACTCAAATGACTGTGTATAGTAATGAAGTAAATGACCTTAGCTACAGGGCTGAGCACGTAGTTTTCCTGCATTCAATATTACAAAATCCATGTGAACCAGTACAATTTCTTATGACATTCATTATCATCAGTTTGGAATGCAAACACTACAGCTCTGACACATGGATGAGAATATTAATGCAAATGTACTGAATGTGATGAAAATCATTGCAGATAATTCTGCACACCCTGGTCTATGTCATTCATGATCTAATGGTGAACTCTTGGTGAAAACACAGCAGAATCTTGTCAGTGGGTAGAATGATGTTCTATTGTATTTGACAGGACATGCAGTAATCATGCTTTAATGAAGCATTGGCAGGAACTGCCAAAGTATGCATCACTTGACAATGGATCATCAACTTCGCTGTCAATGTCTTAGGTATGCAGAAATGACTTAGTTATACAAAAATTAGCAGTCGGTTCTTGGTTTGTATTACAGCTGACATACGTGGGACACACATCTGGTGCTATCATGTCTGCCACAGCATGCCCGCAGCAGAGCATGTCCTTTTCAATCAGCTGAAGCTGTCATGCTGACCACAGAAGTCCACCCACGTGGGCATAGCACCCGCACATTGCACATTAAAGTCAATCAAATCAATGCTCATCCATCATTCTGCAGTTAAAACAATGCAGTTGATTAATATTAATACAATATATATTAATTTAGAACAGTTATTTTTGTCAACGCTATTAAACCCGACCGCGTCTTCACCAGAAAAACAACAGTATGTGTTGACCTTGCAGACATGTTATTATGACCCATATTTACATTAGGTGGCAACCTCTAGTTGCTTTAATAATTATGAAAGGCGCAAAGGGGGAAGTCAGGTGACGTGGAATAAAGGGCAAGAAAGTCTGCATTTAGAGCAAGGTGGGTTTGATAGATGGGTCAAACAAACACTGGGACACATTGGACACTGTTTGTGTCCCATGTGAAACTGCAAGTCAACGTTGACCTATTTGAAGTAGCATTTTGTACTTAACAAGTGCAATCAACCCATTCAGCCTTTCAGGTACGAGGATGTGTTGTGTTTGGCAAAAATCAATGTGCACACAGTGAAGCTGATCACCTATTTAGAATAACACTGATTTGTTGGGAGTGGGGGGTCCTCAGCAATGATTGTCAGGTGGGGATTGGGTCACATTAAATCTCCTCAGAAAACATGGCTTGCGCACAACCACATGCTGCAAAGGTGGAGTCTGTGCAGCAGGTACAGAAACCCACGCTACATGAAGCATCTCATCTGTGCCTCGTACATTTCACCCTCTGTTTCTTGTTCATTACATTATATGAGTGGAAGAACATCAAGGCTTCAACATAGCAACAAATGATGTGGTTGTAATGTATTTAAATCAAACTATTCTCAAGGGGAAAACATCAATATTGGGCAATTGTACAAACTGTATTGCAAGGTGTATTGCAATCCTTTAATATGGAGATTCCTGTATTAAAAACAATACTTATGGCATTCCTAGTATTCATTTGTATTCTCCTTTTTAACTGCAGATTGCAGTGAGTGTCAACTATGTGTCTTCCTGCTGACTTCATGACATCAGCCAGATCATGTGACTGTAGATGTGGTAACTCACTCATCAGGGTTCGTTGTTTCTGTTTCAAAAACATGAAACTTATTGGAGGAAAAATGTTTCTTTTCCAAAAAACAAATCTGGTGTTGACATGCGGTGACACACACTGTCCAGCACACTGACTGTTGGTTTAGTATCTTCTAATGTTTCTGTCTTAGTCAAAAGTAGGACAATCCAACAGCATTAGTCATCACCGAGATCACCAGTCAGACACAAAGTATAAGGTCTTTTCTCTCTTTGAAAGCAGCACATTTTGACTACCACACCTACATTTGGACAGATATGCCTGGTACAAGTACTATAGATCGATATCCTTGATCCAGGATTAACTTGAAACCTGGATCGTTCTTTCCTGGTCGTAGAATAAAGCTCCCTTTAGAGGGTGATTAATTGGAATCTGGAACAGCTACAAACCCTGCAATACTTTCACTATGACTGTATTCAGTGTACAAACAGCGAAGTCAAGCCGAAAAAAACAAAAAACTATTTGAAATCCAAATGTCAAGTTATCCTGAAACACTGTGTGATCTCCTGTAGAAGCAATGCCATCATCTCCTACCAGGAAGTCCAGACAATGAGGATGTCATGACAAGAACAAGCAGGCCAGCACAGTGAGATTAGTCTTTTGTTACCAGTATGGATTAGACCTTCCAATAAACACCATCCAGCATGAAGCAGTTTCACTCGATGGGAAGACCAGAGGGGGGAATGTTAAAAAAAAAAAAAAGAAAGAAAAGCAAAGCAGACATCTGTGATGACTTTATTGTTTGATGTGTTTATGTACTTGTCTGGGAACACAATGTGGATGTGAAACAATTGATTTTTTTGTGTTTTGTGGAAGTGCAAGTGATGTTATTTTAACACTGAATTCAAGCAAATAAATGGTCAGAATGATAAAAGGGAGTCAGAAGGCTTTCAGAAAAGAGACAATGATGATGTGTCAGAGGTGCAACAGATTAATGCTTCAGTTCACATTATCTCCAGAGCAGGAGCAATTCCTTGATTAATCCATCAGTCACTGAACTGAAAATGAATTGGCAACTATTTTGAGAATTGTTCTTTATTTTCTATGATAGTTAACAAAATATTTTTAGGATGTGGACCTCTGGACAAAACCAGCATTTTGAAGAATTGCCTTGATCAGTTGCGATGGATTTTCAACCATAAAATCCACCATGACTAACTGTGATATGCTGTATTATCTGAAGCAAATTGAAGGATTATATTCTATATTTGTGCTTATTGTCAATAAATCCCACAAAAAGTACAAAACTAACAATGGTCTGATCCTACTAACAAATATCTGATAAGTCTGATACATCTCTGTGCCATAGAGCTGCATTGTTGTCATAACACTACATGAATGTGATACTCAGCAACAGCATATTTTAACTGTATCTGCATAAATCATAATTCTTATTACATAATAATTAATTAGATTTACCAAATAAATAAAGCATGTTTACATAGTGAATATTGGCACTAAACAGACCCGAGAAATCATCTAGAATACAGTGTAATAACAGATGTGGGTCTTTACATCTGTGCAAATCAATTTCAATCACATGCCAAGCTGCACAACAGCGTATACAATCACTTAAATCTGTCACTGCAACGTCATTTATATTATTTTCTCAATCAAGTATGCAACAGATGGCTTTGTAACCATCTGTTACTTGCATTACTTTTTATCTATAGTCACAGATTGTTCGGATCGTTTTTTTTTTTTTTTCCAACTTCAGAAGCCTTCCTTACATATCAGATCTTATTTTCTGTTTAATTTCAGTACTGAAGGTGTGCTACTCATTTGCAAATAAGACACTTGTAGTGGAACTGATAACTGGCATAATTCATTATTAATTCAGTTAAAGGTTTCTGAATTTTAATTACAGAGGAGTGTTATTATGCTGTATGATTTGCTCGATAAAAGCCCACACTGTGTATGATGTGGTAACACAAACCACCAGATGTGCCTCCGCCCTCTTTCTGACTAAAGGGGCTGATGGCTTGATGGAGTTTACCAAGAGGGAAAACCAATGAGGAAATTGTTCCCTCCGCCTCCACCGCCACCAAACCCTGCTGTTTTTGAGTAAATGAAGCCCTGGTTGCTGCTTGTCCGGGCCTGTCTGAAGAGAGTGCTTTGGATGCTTTTTGTAGACAGACAGAGTTCGGACACAAGACAGCCATCAGCAATGTGGAGGCAATAACTGCTGTGGAGAGAGAGGTGCTGAATAATGGCAGGCAGCAGTGGCCCTGGACCAGGTTATGCCCATCATTTTGAGAGACAGAAGTCCAGGTGAGGACAAAAGACCTCTGTGGTGATTACAGATGGTTATTCTCCCACTCAGACTCTCTCTCCCGCTTTTAATACTCCTCATTTTGCCCTTTCTCATTTCAATTTTTCTCATTTTTTCTGTTCTTTCCCTCGCAGTGTGTCTTTTCCCTCCCCCACTCTCTCCCTCTGCCTGCCCCCTGGACAGCTAACATCATCAACATCCAATAAAAGATAATTCCCAACTTAGAAAAGGTCCAGATGAGGACCCCGAGGTTTAGCATGCTCCGTTCAGAAGCTGATTAAATGGAAACCATAACAACTACAAACCCTGCTTTATTCAAATATTTCTTTAAATGACAATCATATTTGGACTCTGCACAGCGTCTTATACACGTTACACCTCAATTTGAATTTCTGCATCATTTATGATTATTAATTAATCACTAATCAATGCTTTCAAAATGACTGTATTCAGTGGACAAACAGTCTATGCTGTGTTCGAAAAGTTGAGCAGATAAACAAAACAAAAAAAAAAAAAAAATGAAAGAGCTGGTAAAAAAAAAAAAAAAACAAGTTGAAAATCAAATGTCAAGTTACCCCTGAAAGACTGTGACTCTCTTGCAGCAGCTTTGTCATCATCACTGAGGATGTCATGACAAAAACAAGCCGACCAGAAGAAGATATTTTTCACTGTGATACAGAAAAAATGGTTCATTGATTAACAGTAGAGGAATGTACCTAAGAATACTAAAGCACTTGAGGACAAATTGACATTTGACACTCCATTTTTTGCTACTTCATACTTCAACTGCACATATTTTATATTTTACTTTCCAGATTAGGATTTTATGTATAAAAAATATGACCGGCCTCTAACTTGTGATACCTGTATATTGTTATACATTGAACTACCCAGCAGTATAAAGTAGTACAAATCAGCTCCATCCCAACAGCTGCAGCATATAAATGCTACTTACACATTATGGGATGCGCAATAATAAAACAAATTGCATAGTTAATACTTTTACTATTAAGTCCATTTTGCTCATAATACTTTTACTTGAATTTTGAATGAAGTACTTTTACTTGTAATGGAGTTTATTTCTGCTTTTACTCTAGTAAAGCATCTTGGTACTTTATCCACTATTTGCAGAAAGCTAATTAGCAACTATTTTGATTATGGATTCTCTGTCTTACATGAAAATAGATGTAATACTATGGGGTTTGAGACTACTGTTAAGACAAAACAAACAATTGAGATGTCACCGTCAGTTTTGGGAAATGTGATGAACATTTTCCAATATTTTGTAGACAATACAATGAATTGATAACGCAAGTAAACTAATGATAGATCACAGCGCCATATAATGAAAAGGATCCTTAGTTGTAGCACTAATTGTATTCACTAAGTAGATACTGTCTGCTGCAGCCTAACAGCACTTGCACCACATCCAAGAAAACATTTCTGAGTCATTATTCTACTGATCTGTGGCTGTCAAAAAACAGAATGTGTGCTATAGAAATATAAAGGAGTAGAGCGAAGGCTGTTAATCAATGCAATGTAATTAAATGAAATGCAATGATTGGGAGGAAAGTTTACTAACTTCCTTTACTTACGATTAACTTATTGTAAATGTAACATAACTGCTTCTAATCACAGTCTCATGCCACTCTGTCGCATTATATAATTTCCAATGTGGCTCATAGTATGTTTCTAATTTCTTTTGCAGCTCCAGACTCCATAAATATGAATGTTGGATCCAAAATGTCCTCCAGAAGCCAACTAGCGCAACAGGACACCATTAGTGCTTTTGTATGCTTTCTTTAGTGTAGTATCCCTGGCAACTGCAGTACCTGTGAGACACTGATTAAAGTTCTTTTCCTCACTGCCAAGCCTATGAGAGCTCACCATTAACACTCCATGGGGCTGCATTGTCAGCACACTAATGAAGCCAGTGTGTTCTTTTTAAAGTGTCATTCTGGATTATGGCCATAATATGAGGGTGAGGGTGGATCTGTATAAGTGTCTCTGCGAGACCTAACAGCATGCGTCCCTGCGCTCTGGCCCCCCCGACGTTCCTGTAACACACTGTGGGTACGTGTGGGGCCTCGGCGCCTGCACGGCCCAGGATCCCTGCCTCCCTGTCACCTCACAGGGCGACTGACACTGGAGTAATTTCATCTGACAGGTGACTTAACAAAGCTTTGGTCCGTGGCAGGCAGCAGACCAAAGGCTGGAGGATATATGTTGGGTCTGTCAGCCTTGTTTTCAGCTGGGAGCTACGTGTCCTGTCAATATTTAGATTTGCAGCCAGTTTCTGATAGCCTGCGTTATCAGAGCAAAGAGAATGAGATATTGCAGGCTGCGCCTTACTGCCTGTGAACTTGTTTAATCTGCTGAGAATTATTTAAATACCACCTGATGTCAGATATTGAGGAACACTGCGCTACGGGAATCAAAGCCTCATATTTATCTTTTTAAAATTTCCTTTCAAATCCTTTCAAGGACACGTCCTCACTCTGGCCTCCTTGAAACATAAGTAATGCCATAGTGCAGCCTCAGCGTTCTGAATGGAGCGGACAGGCCAAATGAGATGCTGTGGGCACTGTTCATGACAGCAGATAGGGGTCACAGACAGCCAGCCATTCAGCCACTAAATATCTGACACATTTATTGGACATGAAAAATGAAAATATCGACGACTTTAACTCCAGGGTCAGAGTTAGCAGAAGAGGCGGGTTAGCTAAATGGCTGACACACCGCAGAATGGAGAACAAGCAACCGCTGTGAATACTTGAATCATAATCAATGCTGTCACTATACAACCATCTCATTAGGCAAGCAACAGGTGTATGTAATCAAACGGCAGGTGTTGGTAATTATATGACAGCAACACGGCCAATGAGCACTGTTTGTGGCAATTTTCCATATTGGCAAGAAATGCATGAAGTGTCATGAAATGTAATAAATAGGAACTAATTTCCCCCACTTGTGTATTTCCACAGTGCTGTTAGGCTTCAGCTGTCAAATTCAGGTCAGTCCAGGATGAGGTACCACACTCCTTTATACCATCAAACTTAATCACGGTTTCAGCAGCTCCTCACATCTTTTCTTTTTCTTCTAAAGGCAAGGACATTCTGTTCAAAGTCCGGTTTCTTTAATGTCGGTCAGGTAATTAGTTATCACTGAGTGAATAGATTTCTACCAGGCTAGAATAGATACCAGCAGACCTCATGGGCTTTTAGCGAGCAGAGAACATGAGTGTTTATTATCATGAATATTTAGAGCTGCGTTATTACCAAATGGACAGCGTGAACACCATCTGCTTGCACTCTCAAATCATAACCACAACTGTGAATGTTTTGTTTATTTTTGTTGTTATTATTAACTAATATCTTACTGTTAATTGATCATATAGATAGTCCCTGTATGGTTATTCTCAGTACTCATTTATACAACTTAGCAATCAATACAGGACAATAACTCTAAATGTATGGTTGTAGTTTTTGAGCTCAGTATCAAGTTAATGTTTTACAGCATTGATGTTGTTCTTATCTCTCTCTCTGTATATTCTTTGTGTTTCATGTCTGACTTGGCTGCTGTGACGCAGCAGTTTCCCACTGTGATTAATAAAGTATCCATCAATCCATTCATCTACTAGGCTTTCTGTTATGAAGCCACTGGTTTCCACTCACAGGCCCTTTATAAAGGGTGCCTTGTTAAAAAGCGGTACAACGTTTTATTTTTTTTTTTTACACATTTTCTAAATGTAAGAATTGTGCAGCCTTGGCAGAGGTATGTGCTGTATGAATGCCATCTACTTCATTGAGTGGTGTCTGTTTAATGAAAGGAAATCCAGCTTCTGTCTGACGTCCCTCCTCCAGAGGTTTCTCCCTTTTTCTCTGTGTTGAGGTATCCGAGCAGTTTATTGTGTCTTCCAGTTGATCCTCGGTTGTGTCAGGAACTTAAGAGAACCATTGTGACATTGAGCTATACAAATAAGCCTGACTTGCCTTACAGTAAGAAATACCACCAAAACAGTCCTTACCATAGCTATGAAGGCCGGTGAAGATCTCACAATCCATTTTTTTAATGAATATAAAAAAAAAATCTACTGTAGTTGCCAACTAGTACACCATGGGACTGCACAGTATAATCTGTACTTGTTATTACAGAGCAATCAATGTTTTACAACAAGGGAGGGCTACTGTATATCAGCGAGAGGGATTAGAAGCTCCTATGGAGCCGATACCACCCACACGAATCAAGCTCACAGAGGCCACAGCCTCGGGGGGTGGGGAGAGTGAGGGGAGAGACAGACCTGCGCCAGGGTATAAATCAATACCGAGCATGCAGTGATAAATCCTCCCAGCTCCAATGACTGACTGGCCCTCACACCCTCACACACAAAACAATCTCGGTCCCCCATGTCAAAACAGCCAAAAGCTATCACTGCCATGGATCACCAGCACGCTGATGTGTCATCTGAAGTCAGCTTAAAGCCAAGCTGCAAGAGATAGCAAGTCCTTGGCTTTGGTGGCTTCAACAATGTGTGGTAGATATTTAAGGAAAGCTTTAAGTTTATTAAAGATGTCGCCAGGAGTGTTCAGACAGTCTAAGCTCGAGTATCATTCAATTTTAAGCAGGAACTTCTTATATTAAAGGTCCAGTGTGTTGGGTTGAGTGGCATCGCGTGGTGAGGTGGCAGATTGCAGCCAAATCCTCCTTTACAGCGACCACAAAAAACAATAAAGCTGGTCTCCAGAGGCAGTATTTGGTCTGTCTGATCTGGGCTACTGTGGAAACATGGCGGACTCTGTGGAAGGCGATGATGAATATGAACTTGGAATATTATATTATCTGCTGTAAATCTTACACAGTAGAACTTCAAGAAGAAATTTTCAAGTAGATTTTCATAAAATATCAATCCATTCCAAATTCTTCAGCAGTACTAAAGATAAACAAATAAGTAATCGTGTATTTCAAAGCAGCACACACTTAGAAACCAGAGAAAGGTCATGCTTCTGACCACAGCATAACTCTTTATAATGGAGGGAAGCCTGACTCAGTATCACTGACTCGCTGTTACAGTTCGTTGAAGCTGTTTAATGGGAGCAGAGTCTGGGTCATGTGACACTGTCCAGCTGTTGCTCTGTCCAAACCACACTGCCCTGCCCCAACTTCCGCCGAAACAGAGACACATTTATGAGACAGACACGTATCAGACAACTATGACTCAACACAAGGCATCAAACTCGCTGCATGCATCGGTGATCAGCCTGCAATGTTAAGACTACAACACAAAAGGCGCCATTACACGGCTGAATAGGTCCACTATTGTTGGTATCAGGTTGGTTGACTTGGGCATGTTGATGTATTAAGGGTGTCATCATTCAAACAGTGTGTGGGCTTTGGTGCAAGGCCACAGCACAGGTTGCTATTTGAAAAATCAATAGCAGCCAAGCAGTTTATACCTGTGAAAAGGATCAAATCTGCTACTAAGGGATACACCACAAAGCAAGAACATACAGTAGCTTTGTTATTTCACCCTGCCAACTGAGAGGTAAATAACATCATAAACTACTAAGAAGCATATGGGTGTTTTTCTCTTCTATATGCAAAAGCTCTCAATCATAAATCTGATGCACATCAAAACGGAGTGACGGTGCTTTACTGCACCCGACAACTGGTGAGCAGTGCAGCGAGCTGAAATGGAAGCTGCAGTGTTTTCAGGAATGATATACTGTTCTACATTCACACGGCTGATGCATTTTTTATGTTCAAAACCAGAGAGGCTTTCTCACCTTCAATTTTAAAAGTGTTTACTCAGCAGCAGAGAGCTGATAAAATAAGTTAGAGCACCTGAATTAAAAATGATTCTTCACCATAGAAACTGTCCCCAAAACGGTCCCCTGTGGCACCTCCTTCCTCGCCATAATGCGATTGGAAAATGGTCTTGCATCACCAATAAAAGCCAACCCTGGCACAGCGACTCTTCTTTTGTCTTTCACTCATTCTCTGCGTTCCTATGGTGCAGCTTTGCTTTGCTTTTTCTATCTTCTTTTGTGTCATTACTGATATGCATGCACAAGTACAGTGGCCCTGAGGGTTATTATTGGCCAAATGCATCAACAACAAATGCACGAAAGGAAAAGCTTGATACTTGGCTTTCGTTGCGAGGGTTGGAGAATAGAGACCAGTCTGGTGGCTGGTTTGTTTAACTTAACATGAAGACTGTGAACAGATAGTCTAGTACTGTCCAAAGGTAATACAGTCATCCATCACCACCTCTGAAGCTCACTAATTATCATATTGAATCTTGGTTGTTTAATCCATGAAAACAACAGAAGTATAAAAACAACATTTTACATGAGGTTATGTGCCGGACTATTTCTTCTCTTGACCACTGACTTCCTGGAGCCTCTGCTGCTTGTCAGCCAACAAACTTTAGAGGCGCTGTTAGGAGAACTTTGTTATCTTTGGACAGAAGCCAGCTGCTTGCCATCTCCTTGTTTCCAGTCTTTATGCTAAGATGAGCGATCCAGCAGCTGGCCGTAGCTTCATATTGAACAGCCAAACATGAGAGTGCTATTGATTCTCTCAACTGACTCTCGGCAAAAAAACAAATAGACACAAAACGTCAAACTTTTTAATGAAAATGTTTCAGTTTTGTCATTGTGCACTTTCTAAAGGGGGGGGGGGGGGTATTGCTATTGTGTTTCCTGTTTTGTTGATGCATTGTCTCAAATTTTGTTATGTCAGTGTTTTCCACAGTGTTGTGTTTTGCCCCTCAGGGCAACCTTACCGGAGCCACAGCACAGGTTACTTACTTTAGCCCTGGGCTAGTCAATGGAATATATGTGATTTCACAGATGTAGTGTGGAAAAGAGAAACTGTATGTAGTGTAACATTTATCCAGCTTCTACACTTCCAGTAAATCTCGAGCCTACAACTCCATCCAAGCCAATGTAGATATTGTACAAGCTGAAGATTTATTTTGACTTGGACACTAAACTAATCCAAACTTCTCAATGAACTGACACTTTGAAATTTAAACCAGATAAAGAACAAGTAAAGTACAAAAATCCCATTTTGCTGTCACTTTTGGCACCTAATGAAAACTAAATTTGTAGGATGAGGAGTAATGTTCTCCTGTTGGAACATGTCCCCATGTTGGCTGCCCTGGGTCAATGTTGTGCCTTTGGGGAATTTCACAGTGAGCAAGATGAAGCACATGTTGGCCTGGGCATGCGCTGGCCCCAGGAAGCTAGCTTTACTTCTGTGAATTATTTACAATGATGTATGGGCCCCGCTGCTGGGAAGCCATTCTGTTTTTGGCTACAACCTCATATCTGTTTTCCAAGACATATCCGTCACAAGGAGAAATTGAGAAAAAGAAATGGTGGACTTGATGTATGTTTTTGGCTCCTTTTTGTGCAGGACACTCCAACACCTGAAAGAAAGAAGATCGAGCTGGATTTTATAACACACTTACGAGGATTAGAGAAACAAATACATGAACCTCTGAACACGGTACGACAGGAAACACAAAAGGAAAGTGGAAAAATGAAGGGAGGCCTCTTTGTGTCTTCTGTGTGTATCCACCCAAAAAACTATTTCTATTCTAATTCTATTCATCATCAAACGTATATAGTGTGAGTTTTGTTCTCACCAGAGAAACAGCAGCATTCAGCATTTCTTCAAACAAACTTTGACATCAGAGACAAGGATTCCCATCATATCTCCAAATAACAGTCAACACCCTGAAGATGACCTTTACCTAACTGAAACAAAGTATAGTCATTTGTCTGAACTTAAAGGACGATAGATAGATAGATAGATAGATAGATAGATAGATAGATAGATAGATAGATAGATAGATAGATAGATAGATAGATAGATAGATAGATAGATAGATAGGTGAGACTATCAAAAATGCACAGTAAAATGGAAATTAACATTACTTGTGGTGCCTTTAAACATACTCCAACACATTTTAGAGAGCACTACTTAAAGGACTGATGTTTAGGATTTAGTGGCATCAAGTGGTGAGAATGGAAACCAAATGAATACCCCTTGCCTCACCCTTCCCATTCAAAGTATGTAGGAGAAACTATGGTGCTCATGAAACATGAAAGGCTCTCTCTAGAGCCAGTGTTTGGTTTGTTCGTTCTGGGCTACTGTAGGCACGTGGTGGACTCTGTGGAAGAGGACATGCTCCCTCTGTAGTTATAAAGAGCATTCTAAGGGAATGACAACACTATTCTTATTTTCAAGTGATTATACACTGATGAACACATAATTAGGAATAATATATTACATTTCTGCCAATAGATTCCCCTAAATCCCACACAGTGGACCTTTAAGCATAATGTATTTGCCATAGCAATTCCCTTTCTCTTATCTGTACCAAGAACTTAAAGTACTTAAAGTTTGCTGTTGTTTCTTTGCCCTTCTGATGAGACTCATGTGGGTCATTTTAGACAAGGTATAAGGACTTGTTGATTTTAGTGGCCTCTTTAATTAGCTGACAGGAACATCTTGGTTTCGAAATGTTCTGACATAATGAACCCAATCACCAAAATGCTTGCTTTGATCATGTTGTGCTCTGAAGCGAATTAAGTTACAGTGAATCCACTGCTCTTCACCAGAGTGCCATAATCACATAATCAAACGGTGCCATGTTATGTGCAGTATTTAGGGAAAATCATGATACCTCTGTGAACGAAATACACTGAGTTTTGGACCACCAATGGACCCGCCAGGGAACCTTTTCATACACACGGTTTGACTTTCATTGTTCTCTCCACATTTGCTTAGTTGCATATATTCTTCTCAGTATAAGGAGCACTCCCAAAGTAGTGGAGTATTTTCCTCATTCTGGCTAAGAAATACTTATTAAAGCACTCACTTCATTTTGACGCAGTAGCACAATTTAGTTATTGACAGTGTGAAAAGGGAAATTAGGTCACAGGAATGTGGAGCACGAGGCATTCTCAGGACACACAAAGGCAGTCTTTAGCTTTATAGGTTTATCCTCCAGCCTGTTTGAAGTCACTGATTTCAGGTCATTGGCATTCAAGCGCTGATGACGAACAGAGATGGTTACTTAGTGTCTGAGGGTGAATGACAGTTTCGATTAAAGTAAATTTTGTGAGTTAACTTTAAGAGGTGGATATTGATTGATCTCGTTTTTTAAAAGTCTTCATGCGTGTGATTGAAACTGCTCAATCGCTCCTGGTTTCCTGGCCCGAATGTGAGTCATTGTAAGCCCCTGAGGAGAAATGTGGTGGTTTGAAGCCGAGATCAAGAAGACTCGGCTGAATAAAAATAACACCAAAATACATTTAGCATTGAACAGTTTCCAGGCTTTTCAATAGCAATTGATTGTGGTTTAAAAGAATGGACAGACCATTTGAGTTCTTGGTGAGCCTAGAGTACAAAGACATGTTTGTAAAGATGACTTTTTCTATCTGGAGATTTTTCATTTGAGGCACTGTCCCCATATTGAAAAAGTCTGAACTGTCAGTGGCACATACGCTCTGAGATAAAAATACACATTATTACTAAAGCACATAGACAGAAGGGAAACTTGAAAAGATTGGCTATCGTTGAATTTCACATTATCTCAAGACAAACATTTGCTTGGCCAAATTTCCACTGAAGAGAGGAATAGTTTGGTGGAAACTGTTCCTCTGTTAGGCACAAATTCATTTAGTGAAAGGCAACCGGCTGTCATGATACCTCTTGGGGAATGTCAACAAGTCGTTAACATAGAATTAAGGCATGGGCACCACATTAACCTAACTTCACAAACATGTTAGCAAATTTGCATTTATGGCAACATGTAAGACCAATATTCATTCTCTGTCTTGCTCTGTTTTGGTCTCCACCAACTCCTCGGTTAAATATGTCTCTTTAATTGCTAAATGCTTTGCTGTGTTGATTAGCTAGTCGTTAACTTTGTCTGAAGCTTTATAGCTGGCTGTCTACTGTGATTGGAAACCAGGTTGATGAATCTGGTGAAACTGAACTACAAAAACATATTCCAGGTGCTGTTTTCAAATTTGTCTCATAATGATATAGCTCTTATTTATTGATTATTATTATTAGAAAAATTGTACACAAAAATTGCAAAATTGGAAAGCTTTTTGAACAATGTCCCCGAACGTCCCTGTCACATATACAAACATTTCAATGCTTGAGAGAGGAGAGTTGATGAGGAGAGTCCTCCCAAGGCCTTTTTCCAGGGTTCCCTACATCCTCCCTTGCATGCTGCAAAGTGGTGAGTGTCTGAGCAAAGAGGTGGAGCAGCGTTATGAGGAGATAACGTGTGGAGATTGAGCAATCCAGTGAGCATGACACTGCCTCTGGCTGGACTTCTTGATTACCAGCCATTCGCTGCTTCTGTAACCTCAGCGGGGCCCTTCACCATGGAAACTCCTCATCACTCGCCTCCCACTGCGCCTCATTACAGAGCCATTGCCGCAAGCGCTGGTCCAGGATCAGCTCACCCAGCCTTGGTGCTTCAAACCGCACACGTTGCCTGTTATTAAAGCTGATCTCAGTTCAGAGCCCAGAGACAGTAACAATTGACTGTGCCTGAAGGGTTGATTCTCCAGTATAATCAAATAGCCCCCTTGGTATCACCTATGCTGATGGATCATCTGAGATTATGTCAACATGAGCAAACAAATGCCACAGCGATAAGGTTTGGGTGGCTTGTTTTTTTCAGACCTTTATGGTGGCATGCACCATACTGTATCAACAGATGCAACCAGCACTCAGCAGTTGTGTTAGACTCATTCAACAGATAAAGGCAACAAGGGCTTTGATTGGAAAATCAATATGGAATGTGGAGAGATCATTAATGAAATGACTCAATTGAACTGATAAATAGGGGTATTTTGCACAGTGATCTTCAGATCAAAATAATCATTTACATTTAAGGACCATAACAAGATCTAATCTGACATTTTTGATGTTTGGTCAATAGCTAATATCTGAAGAAACTATATGTATTTATCATCTCTGTGTCTGGTACATAGCTCTAGCTTTAGCATTCAACATGTATAATGAGGTAAGTCCCATGTTTGAAGATGAATAATGAGTGATCAGCTCTTAATCCTTGTGTAGATATAGAATGTTTGGAAAAAAGCTCACTCTTAATAATTATTGAAGTCTTCTATAAATGTGCTTAAAAGTCTGTCAGGCTTTTGTTCACTTTGTGTGTAAGTTCAATGTAAACACAAGTTCCTCTCACAGTGTCAGGATTGGATTTTCTGCTTTTGTTGTTCTGTTTGTGGCCTTTTACTGTATGTCAATTTTACCAATCCCTTAAACAAACTTGGTAAGGTACATGAGTTTAATTTAAATCACCTTCTAGCCTTAAAGCTGCTATAATACCCACTGAAAATCCCCTTTTGTCAGTCAGAGATTATTACACCATGAGAAGGTATTGCCTTTGCTTGTACATTACACCATCATCCCTATTCAAAATCTCCTTTAAAAGCTTTGTCTTTTCAAGACTGATCTCAAGAAGGAGGCTGCACAACTGTTAACATCTTGAGAATGCCTAGGCTTAAAATGGATGCAACAGACTACATGTTAGAACATGCATCAGCAGTGACTGGCTTCATGTGAAAATCAGTGATTGCACACCTTTCTTTGAGCTACTGTGCTGGAATTGCGGCACTAAGGGGTGAGTCAGGCAGCATACTCAAGCTGACAAGAAGAGAAAAAAACTGTGGGTTCCTCTGCTTTTGGGATGAGCCACGATAGCCTGGAGGCATCAGACAAGAGAAGGACGAAGACTAACACTGTATCCCAGACTCTTATTGTCTCTGTGGTTGAGTGATGCAGTTGAGGAGCACCTTCAGCCTCCAAAATACAACATGAATCACTTTCGGTGCCGTTTTACGCCAGCGGCCATCACACTTAACGCTCACGGTTCCTGTACAAAGAGGTGAAGCCTCAGCCAACTAAGAGGCAGTGGAGTCAGGGCGACTGCACTGTTAAGATTGACTTTCACACGTGCTCAAGAATAATCTGTGCAAGCTTCACTTGCTTTGCGTGCAAGCTTTGCTTGCACTGCTGCTAATCTGTGATCTGTGATATTCATTTACATGGGCTGTGAGGCACATGTGAAACTTTGCACATTGTGGAATCTTTAATCTAAACTGAGCTATATTAGCACAAATTAACACCATGCACTTTTTATATATATTGCATCATCTTGCCTGATATCCAATTACACTGGCCATTTTACATGGAAATTATTTATTTGCTAACAGATGTTTTACTGGAGTACACCATCTTGAGAGGCCCTTGCTTTTTTTTTTTTAAGTGAAAACCTAAAGTCATCACCCAACACCCCAATCATTTTCAGACAGTCCCAAATGGTTGATGATGATTCACAATGCTCTCTCTGCTCCACCACCTTGAAAACAAACATTGTCCTTCCCATTTGCCTTGCAGTAGTCAAAGTAAATACATGAACAAGAGGATAGGTCATAATGTGGTATGTCAGCAGAACAGTAAAAAAAAAATTATTTCGAAAGAATAGAATGAATGAAAGTGTTGAGTGATTAACTGTTTAAAGGAAGCTGATTAGCTTCCAACTCTTATGGAAATATTAGAAAAGAATATTTGTCCTGGGTGAGAACAGAGAAGCAAACACAGGCCATGATGCAACAATGAGTGCATGGCAAGGACTAAAAATTCATTACCGCCTCATAATGACTGTGATTAATTTTCAGCCTTGCTGAATTCAGTCCTTTAAAACGGGTTCAAATTGTTATGAATCTGGAATTCAATAAGGTGCTGAAATACATTTATGCTTGTGATGAATTTTAATTAGTTACAATTAGACCGTTCGCTGCAGTATGGCACAGCTTTTACTCGGCTGAATGTTTTGCTGAGGTTGCCCCGAGAGGAGCCTGCGGTTCCTACTCAAGTAAACTGGTGTGCCCTCACAAGCATATTCCCATTTTCTGCTTCACTGAACTGGTGGTCCCCAATAATCCTAACACCATCATTTAGTCAGGCAGGCTGTGTTTTCATTTTTCTTTTTTCTTTTTTTAAGTCTATTTTCTCCATCCCACACAGAAGGCTTGGATTCCCCAAGCCTAGCGGAGTAGAATTAATGTGTATAGTTTGATGGCCTCCTTTTTTTTTTTTTTTTTGCACCTTGAAAGAAAGTAGAGTAGAATCGCCTGAAGAAAAGGTGTTTTAAATTCACATGCTCATTTTTGGAAGCCGAATGCCTTCTTCTGTTCTGATTTGTCCTGATTCTGCTGCGTGCTTCTCTCCTGCGCCTCGTACAAGCAGCACAGTTTTTGGGAGACTGTTCCCTCTACTCAAAAAGGCTTTCAAATACAGGAGCCCAGGCAAAGTGCTTTTCCATCATCTCTCCCATGCTCTGTCATGCGGACAGCAGGTTGGAACAGAATGGCTGCTGCGCTTGTGTTCTGAGAGAAAAGGGAGTGCAAGAGAAAGAAAGAATGAGGCCTGGTGATGGAGAAAAAGAGAAAGAAAGGGTGGTATAGGGAAAGTAAAGCCATGCTGTGATGCTGGCACTCGGTCAGGCGCCTCTAACTCTCCCATCTAAAGCAAAGGATAAATGGACAGACCTGTAATAACCAAACTGGAAAAGACAGACAAAAAAAAGACACATAAAATGCTCTGCCAGATACTGTAGAGGCAAGGGAAGTAAAAGTTAAGCTTCCTTGCTTGTCCTTTGCACCATGTCCTTTAAGACGGCAGCATTTTTCCTCTTCAAAGATAAGGATTTGATTATCTAGGACGAGCTCTTCTTAAGCTCAGCCCTCTTAGTTCCACCGGCGGGAAAGGCATCATAGATGAAACAATATGTTGTGGATATGAATCAAATGGGAAAGTCACACGCTGGAAGAGCAAAATGGCTGTGTTAACAGAGGTCTATGAAGAACAAAGGCAGCGAGGTTTACGTTGATGGACGCAAATCCTGAGTCTTGGTAACTACCCGCTTCGCCGTCCATTCCGCGCACGCCTGACAAGAACTTTGATCCCTCATATCCAGTCACCTGGCTCTTTTCCATCAGCCCGGATAAGTCTAGACAGATAACACACACGACTGTGCTCTTTGAATTTCGACTGTTTACACTGTCGAATGAATCCGTTCTCTGCCGCTCTACCTCCTACACCAATTTACAGGATCAGACATGAAACAACATTAAAATATTGTTCTTTTTCTCTCACAACAATCCACCATAAAATGACAAGCGTTCCTTATCGAGGTGAAGGAACATGGAAGACAGCTGCAGCAATTATTCATTTACTTACTTTTGAGGATGAGGGTTTTCTTAAATTTGATGTTTTTGATGTCGTATCTGATGTTGGCAAAATTGGACTTGAATAAAAGCAACACTGGCTGTGGATTCATAAAAGTAAAACAAGCCTAAAAACAACATACACAGCATGCATCAAAGCCAAGGAGATGTGTTTGTGTGTGTGTGTGTGTGTGTGTGTGTGTGTGTGTGTGTGTGGCAGCATGTTGGCGGGATGATATCGATTTAGCGTTTCACATCCACCTCTCCTCACCTCCTGTGCTTTACCTCCTTTAATATCATGTCATGTCTGTTGTCAAGAGAGCAGCTTACAAGCAGACCAGAGCATCTAAGCACGCTGACACAACCCTCCATAATACATTAGCTATAAGAGGGCATTCAGAGGCGCTTCTTAAATAAAAACGCAGAACAGTTTGTGACTTCCTCTCAGAAATTAGTTGTGGAACAATTTACAATAAGAAATTCAGTCGTTACATCACAGTCACTGTTTAATTAGCATTTTAGCATGCTAATATTTTGTAATTGCCACAAAACAAAAAACAGGAAGTTTTGAACAAATTCTGTCATTTTGATCTGATAATGGCATTAAATTAAAAGTGCTTTTGGCGAAAACTTCTGGGAAATATCCCAGTTTCTGGTTTTTAAACCCTATTTTGAACACATAATTATTTTGTGTAAAATGCAAAAAAGAAATCTTTGAGGATGATTTAGACTAAATTTAAACACATTTTTTTGGTGTAAAGCCTTGACTACTTTGATGATCTGACTAAAATTAAGACTTTACATATTTGTATCTAGATAATTTTTTTCATATTTGTTTCCATATTTATTTGTATGTCTGACTGGGTACATATGGAGACCAGTGGGGCATGTCATTTATATTCCTATTATTTTGCACCCTTGCGGTTGAATTTTTTTCCCCTAATAAAAACGCTGTTGGTTTTTTTTTTTTTTTTTTTGAAAAAGAAACGATGGTCTGACTTAAAGTGCCAGTTGCTTCAAAAACAATCTCATTCTCTTTCTCGCTTTCCCTCTGAAGCGGCTCTTGTGTGCAGAATGTAAATG
Source organism: Chaetodon trifasciatus (assembly GCA_037975065.1). Classification (NCBI taxonomy): domain Eukaryota; kingdom Metazoa; phylum Chordata; class Actinopteri; order Chaetodontiformes; family Chaetodontidae; genus Chaetodon; species Chaetodon trifasciatus. Next base: position 1,428,786 of record JBBMOE010000007.1, read on the forward strand.
GAAAATGTCAGAAGTAATTGAGAGACAGAGATTTGAGCTGGAGAGCTGGAATTAGGTGAGGTTAAATTGACATCAAGCCTGTGCATTAGTTCATACCTGTCATTCTCTTGGCCTTTCAAAGAGGAATCTTCCAGGTCACGTGCGCCCTCAAAGTTTAAAGGGCTCCATTTTCTCTATCTCCAGCATTTGATTTCGAGAGGCTCGGATGAAGCCATTATTAAACCCCATGATCTGATGCTTGATATGGTGTCTCTGCCTGTATAAGCTGGCCTGAAATATTGCAGGTTGATCTCTGTCTTTCGGAGAACATTAAACCCCACTGATCGCGCAATACGTTTTACCGAGTCTGTAAAGTCAGACGGCCAGTCTGTGCCTCTAATTCTGGGGTTTGTTTTAAAAGAAAACCTGCTATTACTCAAACGGGAACCCAAGTGAGAAATTTACTCTCTCCTCAGACTTTGTTCCCCTCCCTCAACACCTGCCGTCAAGGTGCCCTTGTGTAACTCTCTTTACTCCAAACTGCTTCAGTGGAGCTGTTCAGGAGCCGTCAGTGGAGGGCTCCGAGCGTACTGTGGGGTGGGTGTTTTAACTGTAACTAGGCGTAAAAAACAAGTCGGCTAAAGCTCTTTTTCTTGAGGTAATTAAGCAGCAGCAGGCCCGCAAAGCGTCCATGACCTGACCCAGTGTTTAAGAAATCCTTATTAAATCATCGCAAAATGTTTTACTCTTGTAACGATCAAAAAGCCCATTGAAAGGCCTTTTCATCAAACGAATCCAAATGAGCAAGATGTATGACTAGTGATAAAATGAAAAGAAGAATTAGAACCAATTCTGCACCTTTTTAATCACTCCTTCTGTTGCAGCATCAGACATCTTTTAGGTTTGTAAGATCCAAGGATTTTTTATCTCCCTTTGACTGTCGCTGATGCCAACTAAAGGGATTGAGGGATTCACCCAATTAATTTACTGAAGCCTGTAATGCAAGCATCCAAGTGGACGGCCTTGCAATTCAATTAATTAAGTAGAGTGCATATTCTGCTACACATGAAACACAGTGTAGTTAAGATGATGTCATGGTGGTAATAATGAGGGAAGTTGGGACTTTTGCTAGCACCATGGTAGCATGTATGGGCCTCTCGGACAAGATGCCAAACTTGCCAGGTCTCTCTTGAAAATGAGACCCCATGTCTCAGTGAGATTACTTGTGGAAATAAAGGTCAATAAATAAATAACTTCAGACTTTATATGCAAACTTGAGGACTGAGTTGATGAAGATGCAAAAAGCAGTGTGTTCAGTGTGGTGTGTGTCATTCAATTTACTACCTTGTGCAAGTGGTAGTCAACAAAATTGATGACCCTCTAAGATATGTAAGTTTTATATTACTGTATAACAGACCTTGTCAAGCCTTGTAGTGAAAATATATTGCAGTCCGGCTGTTGATATTGGTCCAGTTTGTAAGTTAGATGAAAATTCAATTCACTACAACAGCTACAGGAATTTCAAGAAGACTAGTTCCTGTTTTTACTGTCAGGCATACTCAAGGACACGGATTCAAGATGGTTTCTGTTCAATTCAGCTTCATTGGAAAGCTGCGCTGCAACAGGCTCTCGCTCCTTGCCCCCAATCAGTGTCGTTCTTGCCAAGTCTGCATTTCCCAAATCTCTACAATGGAGGTGCTGGTAAAATGTTATCATGATTGAACTGGAGAAAGGATGATTGGACCACCCCAGGTTGAGAAACAACTCCTCATTCATGAAATGTTTGAACCTATTTGAAATTTTGTGACCAAGCAAAATAAAAGCTTTGTCACAGATTCACCATTTCAGATTGTTTTGTGCCTGTAGACAGCGCCACCAGCTGTTTATGTCAAAGCACTCAACTCCTAATATTTGCATGATGGCAGTGGATGGAAACACAATTCAATTCTCAATTCTCTTTTGCCAAATGTCTGGAATTTCTGTGAAAATTTAGGCCAAATTTGTTAAGATTAGGCCCTCAGGCTAATGACCAAAGGCAGCAGAGGCAAGGCACCAGAACAATGGGAGCCATTGAAAGACAGTTTAATTCAATGTTACGAACACACTGGAACAATCTGGCAATGGAGCTTCTCTGGCATGGTGTTTTAATAGAGGAGGGAATGACGAGCTGAAAGGTTTCAGGTGCGCCGTCCACCCAGCCGCCCTACTTGGCCACACCTCTGCTGCCACACTGGAGGAAGACACTCAAACCAGAGATTAACCCACAAGGCATGAAAACAGTGAAAAAACAATGTAACCAACCTCATTTCCTCACAAAATTGGATGGAAACTTGACAACAACGACCCTAATCGGATTCAAACCAGGAATTTTGTAGATAATAGTTGCCTTATTAACCTTTAAGCTATGAAGAGTTCCCTAAATTACTGTTTCTAATACAACTTTCTACATTTTTCATATGCTTACCACACTCTGGTGATTTTCTTGATATTAGATGATGACACATGGCATAAAATGAGTCACTGTCTTTGGCAAACATTTTGACTTGTCAAAGCAGGAAAAGCACAGGTGGTATTAATAACATAATGAAAGCTGCACTCCACTCAGGTGAGCCATTTCCAGGGCTGTGATCACTGGTCACAGCTAACTGGGGTCACTTAATGAAATGGAGCCATCTTTAATTTTAGTATTTACAAAATATCTGCTGGTCTATAATTACGCCTCAGTGTCCTGCCCATGACTCAAAAATTCTGCCTTTATTTATTTCGGTAAGATTCTCTGAGAAATCGACCTTACTCAGATGTTTTTGGTTACTAATTTTAAATGACGCCCCCTGTATTTTCAGTTGCATTTCTCACCCATCCACCATGCTTAATTAACCACCCATTAGTCAAAACACTTGATAGTAATATTTGACGCTACAACCTTTTCCCCAACATCTTCCTGCAGCTTCATCCGGGGGAACTTTGTACCGTCTCAGCCCAGCTGGGAGATTTAAGCCCTCTAGTATTTTATTATTATGACTCAGTTCTATCTTATTATTATTGCCTTTGTTGCTCAACTATTGCTCAGTTAAATGGCTTGCACACGACACTGAGAATTTCAGGCCTTTTTAAGAGTCGTTTTTTCCTGACTGATTACTCGGAAATGCATCCAATTTAAAAAACAATTCTTTTTCACAAATGTTTGCACGTGGGTAAGAAATCACTGGCTGAGAGTTTTATTTCTCTCTAATTTTTGCAAATAAATTTATTGGAGAAAGGCTTAATGTCACTAGATGACTGAAATTATGTTTTTTTAAATATCTTTAAAAAAAAAAGACAGAGATATTAAGGAATCAACATGAGCTAATTCTAAAATTAGTGGGTTGTTTGTTCCTTATCAAGTATGTACTAAAACTGTTCTCAGAGCAAACAATACCATGAGAAGGCTAATGGGCAGAGCCATAGCACTAACCAGTGACATAATAAGGTATTGCTGTGTTCAGTCTGGCACACGCTGTATTCACTGTTGTTAGATGTGACCCCAGAGTCACGGTGCACTCTTTAGTACTCATTTACATATCATGCTAAAAAATCTGCCAACCTCAAACAAATGAGCACTGAGTCATTATATGTCATGTTCTATGCAGAGGGAAATGCCTGTGAGCCAAAAGTTCCTCATTCACAGGGTATCAAAAGACACACCTTGTCTGACTGCAAGCTGCAGCGTGCACACACAGATTACCTTCACAGCCAGCATCTTTCCAAGTAAATCGACAGAATTGTGAAATAAAGAGAGATGAAGAGGCAAAGTCACATTTTGACTCTCATTTTGGAAGCAACACTCGTGTAAAACCCAGGAAATTATCAATCACTTTTCACCGCCGTGTTTGTCCAATTCAAGCTGGCATCAAAGCCGAGTTCAGTGGGGAATGATGAATTGGTCGGGTTTGACAGACAACTTTGATTTTTTTGCATGAATTTTGTTGGTTCTGATGAACTGACGACGGGCATTGTTGGAGGACACGCATCTGTACGCAAATTGTTTATATAGATACAGTACACACATCAAATAATCACCAATAAAGTTTAAAGACAATCCAAACCATTTTATTGTATTATCCATTATCATAAACTGGGTGCATTCCACCTTTCAAGCAACACAGTAATAGTATACAGTGTATACACCCATAGTATATAGCATCAGAGTCAACTTAAATACAACAGCATCAGCTATTATCAGAAACTTTTTAAATGGATTTTTTAAAAGCACTAAATCTTCTTTCCAGTTACAAAGCACATTGTTTAGTTCCAGGAAGTTTTACAAGACTAGTTTTACATGAGAGCCTGAAAGACTAATCACTAGCTACTCTGCTGCCTCCCACTGCCTGTCACTTACAAAACTGCTGTATTGATTATTGCATACTGCAGAAATACAGTAACTTCCCCACTATCCCGGAACAGCATCCTGTCTTTCCCTACTGTGCTGTGTTTCAAGGTTTGCTCTGCAGGCTGGTTGTGTTAAAATCCCACCAAATTGTTGTTTTGTTTGTTTTATTCATGTGTATTAAATAATAATGGTATTAATTATGGTCTCATAGCTCACGATTAATATCTAATGCCATCATTCAATGCCAGTGGATGGGCATGCAGCCCAGCTGACTTTCATACAGGACACCGAGCCCAGCCTCATTCCCAGGGCATCAAAATTTTGTTGCACCCCTTGGTGTCTCATGCAGATGCTTTGGGGTATCCTGTGTGGCTATTACACTGTGAACCCAGCCACAGCAATATGAGAGGCTCAGAACAAGGTGACACAGTATAAAGTGAAAAAGTCCTTGGGAGGTATACATGACTTTCTTGACGTTATGGGAATGAGAACAGGTTGGGACACCGGAGTTTGCAAACTGTCACAGGTCTACATTTAATGTCTCTTTTAGTGATCCTAATCAAGATCTTTTCCTAATCTTAACCAAGTCTTTAAATTGCCCAACCCTAATTATACCTTGATTGTAATCTATTTGCCACAACATTGATCTTTCCTCAACCTTAACCTGTGCTGAAATCTACCATACTGTGGTTGCCATGTGCAAATGTTTTGCACAGAGGATTTTAAAGCACTAGCACTGAATTAAACAGCAACATGCGTTGTTTCTGACAGCTGTCTAGTAGGGCTTTTCTTGATGTGACGAACCATCAGAATCAGAAGGACAATACCACTTGTAAGTGTCTTCCAAACAGTAACTGTCTAATGGTTTAGAGTTTGGGGACATCATGATGAAAATAATAACCCCGTGGTTAAGGTCAGACTGTTGTCGTAGTTAAAATCAGCATTGACTGAATGCTCTGGACAGATATTTGGTTAATATAATGTTAGCAGCCAGTAAAAAAGCTATTACAAGACGGTGGCTAAATAAAGAATCTCCATCAAAATAGGAGTGGATTAGTATTGTAAAAAAAATATATGACATGGAGAAGCTGACTTTTTCTTTGAACCTGTGTATGGATAGATTTACCAAATACTGGAGGAAATGGATAGCTCATTTTGAATAGATGACCCTGCGCTGTAAAAGGAGATAATTAATAAATACCTATGTAATTGTTGTTTATTGTACAGCTGTATGACAAGCCTTATGCTCTGTTTTGATGTGGAGAAGAAAAACATGGACAATTGGAACTAAAATGAATGAAAAACCCTGGATCTACCTCTTGTCCCTACAGACAGTAATAAGACTATAATTGTGGCTCATGTATCCCTTGCTCTTTTCCACTTGCTCATCTGTGCATTTCTTTGGTATTTAAATGTTCTGTTTTATTGTAAAACAAATAATTCAATAAAATAAAGTTTAAAATATCAGCATTGACTATTAGTAGAAAATGGGAGGTGATCTGTGGTATGTCAAAGTCTCACATCCCCCTTGACCTCCTCTGTCTGAGAACTCAAGACAGGAATGTTTATTACTTCAGTAATTCTCTAACCTTTGGCCTTTACCTCACGACACACAGGACACAGGATGTAAACCCTGGTCTCAGAGTCCTGCTTTTGTGTGCCGAACATTCACCTTGACCACATGACATCCTTATGATGAATGTTGCACACAGAAAAAACACATTTGACAAAACCATTTAGAAGTATAGAAATGTAATTTTTAGGAGACAGGGTCGCTCATCTGTTATAACAATATTACATAGTGGTGCCACAAGCCCACATAATTAAAATTGTTGATCTCATCAATGAGGTCTGCTTCATGCTAAAAGTGCATATTTTCACAATTGTGTGAATAAGTTCCTGGACGGGCTCTGGGCTTTGTTTTTGGAAGACGTTAATTCCATACTAAGCATAGCCTGACCTTCAAATTGCTTCCTGCACCATAAATTCTGCCAAATGACTGTGCAGTAATGGCAATTCAGACTGAATGAGATGCCAAACAAATTATGCATATGTGTGTAAGAAATGAAACATGATTTTGAAGCACACGGAAGGTACGATGGCTCAAAGTATCGATTCACAGAGTGTTTTTTTCACATTAGCACGGCAGTGTGAGGCGTGGGTGTCTTCCTATCACACGAAAGATCGAACATGAGCGGAGAGGCGCAAAAAGACTGGCAGAGAGGGAAAGAGGGAAAAAAAAAGGATGGGGGGCTGCATTGTAAACAAGTTCTTCCCTAGGCACTGCACGTGGTTCATATGAGAAGCAAAAACAGAAAAAAAGAAAAAGAAAAAAAGCTCATCACACTCACAGATGGCTGCCCAATCCAAGGCAAATGTCAAAAGGGCTCACATGACAGCCAGAGCACCTGTGAAAAAGAGCACAGCACGGAGAACACGATGGATTTACAGATGGTTATATGTGCAGGGAGATGATGGAAAGCCCACCACAAATGTCTCTGTATCATCTTATTTTCAGGGACAAAACAATTTGTGTGTGTTAGAGCAGCTGAGCGATGATGCACTCCCATTTGGTCAGGATGTTTATATTTGCTGTAATAAAGCACAGAGGAATCCAAGTCAAGCATTTCTGTCTCTCCCCGTCACACCCCATACTAACATGTGATCTGTATCCGGATACATTATCGGGACATGGAAAAGGTGTAAGCCATGATCAGAAAGTGAGCACATCTGCCCAACATCAGATCTTAAGTAGGTCTAAACACAATCCATACAACATGCTGGCATCCATACAAAGCAGCACATTGATATTGATGTGTTTAGCTAACATGAAAAATAGGTTGTTGTTCAAATTTAGAGGAAGAGGGCTGAAAGAGATACGCCTCTAATTACTGATTATGTCTATTCTGTGCCATGAATGCGTCAAAGGATGTGTTATTCAACAGAACTGCGTGTAAATGAAACCAATATGTGAAATCAATGATAAAAAGTAAGAAATAACTGTGTGTGTGACGGTGTATGCTGCACTCATCTGCAGCTGATCTGCTGTTAAGAAGACATGTAATTTATCCAGTCACAGAGTAACCTTCACCAGCACTACCAGTACAGCAACACATCAGGATGAACTGACACAATGTTTTCTATATAAAGGAAGGAATAACCAAATGTATTACATCCCATTTATTTCACAAAGTTTAGAAAGTTGCCTCTAACTCAACTACTCACCAAACTCTGTGATCATTTTCAAGGGAGTCTGGTGCTGATTTGCTGCCACCTGAAATTACTCACACACAGGTTTAACTCTGGCGGACAGAGATCCAATTTCAATGAGGAAAACAAGAATACATTAAAAATACCAGGTGTAATCGCAAAGGAAAGATCAGACTGTTTATTATCTGGATAACGTATCTGGATACAGATTTTAATACCAGGTGCAAATTAAATCAGACTTCAAAACGGGAGGAAAAAAACTGGCAAGATGACAAATAATGAGATTTGGTCGAATAAAGCTGGTTAGCAGTACACTGCATTAAGAGTACCAAAGAAAAAAAGACTGTTTTATGGAGATAAAAGCAGTAACACTCATGTTCCTTGCAAGCTACTTTTTCACCAAAGGTCACTTCTAACTAAATGTAAATTAGCAAGTATTTCCTCTTCCACTTTCAGATTACTTCACATTTTGCTCCCTCAGGATGATTTGAATGACAAAGCTCTGTGGGGCTTTGAGGCTAAAGGCATAAGAGTCCGCACAAAGCCGCATTCTCTCACAGCCTATTCCCATCCAATACATATGCTAATACTTCAAGTCACAGCTGGTCGAAGAACTTACAGTATGAAACATTTTACAGTTAAATTTATTCAAACTAGCATTTCAAAAATGTATCTGGATGGTATTGTTGGGCAAAATAGAGCAAATATCCAAGAGAGTTGCCTTGTATGTGAAGCTTCAGTTCCCCAGCCATCCAGGCAGAGATCAAAGATTGTCTTACTGCTAAGAAAAAATACCAAGTACCAGGTTAGAGTCTAATGTATTCTTCTGCAATTAGACATGTGGGGCTTCCTACTATGGAAGAATTGAAATCCCTAAATAAAACAAAACAAATGAAGTACAGTACACTTTGTTATACATATTCCCTTTGGAATTCACATTAATATGTGTCCCATTTAGAAACAATTGAGTGTCAAAGAGCAAAATATTTGTCTTTTAGCATATGGTTTTCATCAAATTCAGAAACATTAAATGCATACACAACAATGTGGACTGTCTCGCACTTTATTTCTGTGCTTGATTTGTGTTTCTTCGGGCATTTTTAATCTCCCTACTCTGCACACAGCACATCAAGACAGTCAGTAAAACCAGTTAGCCCATGTCTTTGTGCATAAAGCAGCTCTAACTGCTTCAAATAGGGTATTATCACTCAGCATAATCTAAGGCTAAGTGTGTGTGTGTGTGTGCACGCACCCATAAAGGAGAGAGAGAGTGTGCTTTGAACATAGATGAACAATAAAAATTAAGGATGCTCAAAGGACTTCAGAAATGATTTACAACTGAAAACGCTGACAGATCAAAGCGATTCACAAAACACTTTTGGCAAAATGTTGTTGATATGTGGTATTATAGTTTAACAGGCCGATAAAATGCAATTAGGTTGTGGTTGATAGTGAAGTTCTAAGCATCAGACATGAGAAAAGGCTTTGATGAAATGAATTTGCAAAGTTATCTCTGCTGTTTCCTCTCTGTTCGTCTGCTTTTGTGCCTCTTCAGCATCTGTTTCCCCACCTGCTAAAAAAAAAAAAGGCATATTGTCTGCTGTTGTGGAGGCTTCTCTACCCTGCCTGTGTGTATCCCATTCATTTCATAAGGTGTCTTCAATGTTTAGACAGTAATCCAATTATGACTTTATATCTTTGTGGGTGTTTTCAAGCAACTTTGTACTACCTGCGTTGGTTCAAAGCAACAGCATGCCCTGAGGGTGGAACAATAATCTGGATCAAACCGAGAAGACCAGACTAGCAGTGCAAGACGAGGCTGCCTCAATTCAAACATATGGGACGGGAGAAAGCTGACAGATTGGAGTCTTAATTATACAAACATTTCATAGAAGCAGAGCTGCTCTCTGGAAGGAAAAATAACCTCATTGGTGCAATTAAACCTCAATGGACGGAGCGAAAGAACATTTTATTTTTTTCTTAATGTGAGGAGGCGGCAAGAAAACAATGTTATAAATCAATACCGCTACTAATGGAGAAACTACAGTGTTGTCAGAGTTAACGCATTAAAAGTTCATTCTTGAGCTTGGACACAGCAGCTGAGAAAAAAGTCTCAGCACTTGGTCCATTGTGGGGCTTTTGATCATATTACATGATCTTTATCAATAGATGTCATACATGATGGAGTTTAAAGGAGTCATCAAGTGATTTAGAATTTCATCATGATAAAGGCCAAAGCTTCAGAAAACATAGATTCATACATTTCCCATAATGCAACTTTCAATAACCCCTCACTGCCTGGTATACACCCTGGTCTTTTAAATGTCACATGTCTGTTGCAAAACTTGTCTCCATGCCCAATCAACGATAAACCTGATGACATCACTGTGACACTGTGATCCTTTAATATGACTATTAAGATTTAAGATTTTTACTTTTATTGATCACACACAACACAACACAACATGCATATGCTTCCATGCTTCAGTGAACACAACAGCACTACATGTACACGCCATGCTTCGGTGAAATTAATTCCTCCGCCTTTAACCCATCCTGGAAGTCCTTCCTCTGCGGCAGACCAGGAGTGGTGGGCTGCCAGCTGACAGTGGCGCCAGGGGACCCAGTTCCTCTTTGTCACCATTGGTCAGGTGGTGATCTTCTTGCATGTTTTTAGTGGGTTTTTTTTATGGAGGATACCCCAGGTGAACACAGGGAGAACATGCAAACTCCACACAGAAAGGCCCCTTTCCTCAAGCAACAGGCACCGAAGGCTTGGTGGAGGACACACCCCCAGTGCCCACAGCACCCCAGGTGGGAATCGAACCCAGGACCTTCTAGCTGTGAAGCGACAGTGTTACCACCTGTTCCATCGTGCCATTATGAACTTGACATCAAAGGCTGTGTATGTGACAATGGTCAGTGTCAGTTGTCTGCTGTCACTTCACTTCAGGCCATGTCAGTAATGTCAATAAAAGACAGTTTTCTCTCTGTACACAACATTGGAACATTTGATCAAAGAGAAAATAACAGAAGCTACATTAGAACACTGATTGGCTAATTGGTATCTCTCCTGTAGTGAATCTTCCACTTAATACCAGGATATGCGTTAACAATCTGAGACTTACATCGCCTTTCATCAGTTGCACTTGCATACTTTGTGGTTAACTTTCTCTTCCAATCTCGCATTTCATTTCCTTTAAATGAGTTTGTATTGTTGCAAGAATATGGTTTTCTTAAGATTATGGAGATGTTGCAGAAAGAAATCTTCTACTACCGCATTCAACTGTGATTAGCTGAATAAATCAAATATAAATCAAATATATTTTTTAAGAACTCAAGCAGGTTTCCTCACCAGTTTAGCTCTTAAAAGATTTTCTGTTGCTCTTGAAAAAAGACCTATAATTACTTTTTATTTTATTTTCTGTTGGTTTGCAGGTAAAACTGAAAATCAGTGCAGCAATTATGTTGCTAAGAATTCCTCATTGCACAGGAAAACAACACATTTACATGTACATATACACTTTAGCACATATGATTACCATACATAGTTTTAAAATATATGTTATTCCTCATTTACAAGAACATGACCCTTGACTGTAAACTGTTTATTGTGGAATGAACCAAGGCCATCTTAATTAGCAATATACAGTGGATGCCCAGCAGATGACCTCTCAGTGGTATCTGTTGTTGACGTTTTCATGTACATTTGCTGGATTCAGTAAGGAGGCACTGCGTTTGAGCTGAAGTTCGAGTGGTTACCATGGAGAGTCCTGATGGGCCGTGGTTATTCCCTCATTGCTCTGTCACAGAGGCTAGCTGAGGTCAAAAGAGGAAAAGGGTTATCTCGCTCCTTTTCAACTTTATCTCTTCAACCACATTGTGCCTCCAATCCAATCCCCTGTCTTCTCAAGTCTGAGGTCTCACTATTTCGTTCTTTTTATGACAGATAGAAAAAGATATTACCCCCTCTTCTTCACCTGGGGGAATTCTGAAGAGGAGTCATCCCATTTTGAGCAGGTGATTCTGTCCCTGCACACGGCACAATGATGGCCAAAATCAGACAGTAGACAATAAATTAAAGAAGGGAATGTAAACGGAATTACGAACTGGCCTGTGGACAGCAAAGCCTCTGACACACACCAGTATTCATGTACAGAAATGCAGCTAGAATTTTTGGTTTGGACCCAAATTGATAATTTCATACACAAAATGTGTGCTATTAAAGCATACCTGAGGGAGAGAGCTGTCGCTGAATGTCCACCCTGCATTCACATCCAACTAGAGGCAGAAACTTGGAAGCTCTGACTGCTTTCAAAGGAGGAGGAGGTAGAAGAAAATGAAAGTGGAAGACAGCGAGCCTTTAATAATTAATTCGGCAGAGTTTTGGTCCTGGGAGGCCAGAGGAAAATATATTGATGTTTGAAAAATGCTAATTAAAGAAAGGAGCGCACTTTGGTTTGGAAGGCATCCGTCTGCCCAGGCAGTTTGAAACCTCACTGCTGCCCAGGCTAATGGTGCTAGTAATGCCTTTGGGGAAACACGGCATGAAACACAGAGGCGGGCGCTAATGAGTCTTGCGGACCTCTCGAGCACACAGGATGAATGAGAGAGCTGAAGAGAAGACGCTGAAAGGGAAGACGGAGCCTCACTCTGTGGAAGACGCCTCGTATTCTTTTTAAATTTCATGGCAAATGAGAGAAGAGGGATCCCTCAGTGGGTAAAACTGGATTCACATGCACCCCATAGGGCAATCTGCTGGCAGCCAATATTGAGTCACGCTGCAAATGGGATCAACAAAAAACACAGAGTGAGCAACACACAGTGATTGGTTTCACATGGCCCAAGAAACATCAGAGTGTTTGGTCAAATTGTGCACAGTGATTTGTGCATTCCATTAAACACCCCTCAGCTTGCACAAGAGTCCACAGCCTTCGTGGCAGCTGTCTGAGTGCGCTTTTGGTTAAATGCTAACATCAGCATGCTAACATTCTTACAATGACAATGCCAAAATGTTGATGCTCATGTTCACCACCGTGACCATCTTAGTTTAAGTGTTAGCATTCTAACCTCTAATTAGCTCAAAACTGAAATGCAACTGAGGTTGAGACTCATGTCGTTAGTTTTGCAGGTATTTGGTCAAAAATCAAAATAGTGGACAAACTTTATTTGTTAATCTGATGATCATGCTCCATGAAAAGTTGAGTTTTTACATTTCATTTGGAGGGACGGACAAATATGAGCATCAAATTTCAAAGCAATCCATCCAGTTGTTCAGAGATATTTCACTCAAACCCACAAATGTCAATTTCATGGTGGCCTTAGAGACAAGTAAGGCAATGGGGTTCTTAGGATTCATCATCTAGAAACATGAATTTCTGCACAGAATGTTGTGCCAATCTACCTAGTAGATGTAACATTATTTCTCAGAGAAAACTTTGACCTGCTGGTGGTGCTAGATTAAAGGTCAGAGGATCACCAAAGTTATTATGATTCATCATTTTGGGATCCTGAATGTCTGTACCAAACTTCATGGCAATCCAAACAGACGTGTAAACGTCATTGTAGCAGCAGAGGAAAAGTCAAATGCTGTCCAGTGTCATTAAGAATCATCCTCAGGAGATGACGAGTATTATTACATTGAAACAATTGACACACACACACGCTTTCGTTTCTGTCCCTGTTTCTCATGAGCCATCGTTCAATTATGCTCTACATAATTTGTGCATTCTATCAAACGCCCCTGTGCTTACGCATTTCTCATTTAAATTGAAGACTAGTTCATAAATGACAGTCATTCAGTATTAATTTCCCAGCTTGCATGTTATCTTGACATCTGCCTCCAGCAAATAAGGTACAGGGAAGAAACAGAAAAATAATTAAACGTCTCTGTATGTAGTATAAGTTTCTTTTGTGCCACATGCTCATGAGATAAAACCATAACAGCATACTCCTTCCTCTTCAACATGAAAAGAGTCTATTCCTGTAGACAGTCTTTACTCAGTGCTCTCTAGGGAGTTAATTTAAATGATTTTCAAATGTAATTTTGTTGTCCCTCCTAATCATATGCAGTCAATTATATCACTCTCATTCTAACTCTGTATTAGTCTCAAAAAAGGGCTTTTCCCTTAAATGCCAATGTTAAGAATTTTAGAATTATCAGGTGAACATTGAAGGGTTGACTCCAAGCACTGATCCTCACAACCAGCAGCAGCACCATAACACATATGCTCAAATAATCCTAGACAGCTGCCTTTAAATGTATAACAGCGTTCATTTAACTTTAGCAATACTGATCAACAGTAATCCTGCAATCAGTAAACAATCAGTGTGTGTGTGTGTGTGTGTGTGTGTGTGTGTGTGTGTGTGAGTGTGAGTGTGTGATAGAGAGTAAGAGAGAAACAGAGAGTAGGCAAGATGGTGTGACATGTGACCATGTCAGTCACAATGTCACGAGAGCTTCAAGAGCTCGAGGCTTGACAAAGAGATATGAGAAACGCAATGGAGGATGTCTCTGAACACAAGATACGCTAAGAGCCAAAGTGTTTCTGGATCCAGACATACTCAATGAACACAACAGTCTGTTACTCATCCAGCAAGTTAAAGGATTGTTGCCTAGGCTAAGTACAAACGTTTGATTAGGAACAATACAACTCCTGTAGCAACTTCACCTCACAGTGGAAAGGCGAGGTGGATGTTGATTCTTATATCCTTGATGACATCATGATCTTGTCACGGGGATTCCCCTAGATTCCAGTGGGAAACCAGCATTTGGATTCAAGCCAAATGTTATTTCTTTGTTCTTTGTCCTGAGTACTTTTCCAGGCTTTATTTTCTGCATGCAGGCCTTTGTTCAGGCTTTTGGTTTCACATGCAAGTTTTGTCTTTGTTCCCTCCTGTGGTCAAGTCTCAACATGGGAGACGAACGGCGGTCTCCTGGGTGATAGTCCTGTGTTTGTTTGACCCATTCACCCCACCTTCCTCCATACACCAAACTTTCTTGCTCTTCATACCACGTACACTGACTTTCTCCTTTGCTCCCATCATAATCACCAGAGGTTCTCGCCTAACCATAAACGTAAGTATGGGTAATAATCCACTTGCAAAGTAGACCTTAATGGCCATTTTTCTGGTGAGGATGGGCTCAGGGAAACACAATCAAAGCCACACTTAGATTGGGCGGAAATCACATTTAATGCATTTCAAGAGTGTGTTCTCTGCTAGAATAACCTTTATTGCATGCTGCTTAATTAGACATCCTCCACAGCTTGATAAAACACAAGCGTCTTATATCTCGTACAGTATTCTATTTCTGTCCCAGAAGAGATAGCAATCTGAGGACGGACGAGAGATATCGCCTTTGTAGTGGCAGATCGTCAGAAAGACGAGATCCAATCTTTCTCTTTCCCCCTCTCTCTCAGCTGAGGACAGATAGGGCTGATATATTGCACGTGCAAGGTCTCACCGAGCTCATTTTCAAAATATGCGATGCACGTAGATGATAAAGTTGAAAGCCAGTGTAACAGAGATCTCATAACCAGGATATAACTCACATACAGTAACTTGACATAGATTAGTGTTTGATTAGACACTGAGATTGTTTTATTGATCTCTGTTGCTTCCATCAGATCGGATAAGATCATTAATACAAAGCATTCCATTAAATGATATGACCTTGCTGCTGAGTGTGAAAATGCTCACTTGTGCCTCAGCATGTAACCTGCCATTAAGTTGAGATTTCAGTGGTGAAATGTAACTAAGTGCATTTCCTTCAGTAAGGTTACTTATGTACAGTTTTAAGGATGTTACTTTTACTTTTTCGGTATGTCCAGTTTTCTATACATTTCCACTCAACTACATTTAAAGGAAAATACTGTACTTTTTTATTCAACAACCTGCATGCACCTATGAAGTTACACATTATTATCACCTGATTTGAAAGTATCTGCTGTCACCTTCTCTTAATCAGAAGCTCATTCAACGGATTGACCTGTTGCACGTATTAGTCACATCATGTATTCAGTAACAGTGTGGGCTCTATTTTCGATTCCGCCGCCGGCACAGCTGAGGCGCGGCGCAAAGTCAGGTCCGCTGAGCCGATGGGGCGTGGCGGCGCAGACTTCGGTATTTTCGTACACTGCGCTGCCGGCGCAACTACTCCCCCTTCTCATCTCAGTCCCACCCAGCCGCGCAACTCAGAAAGAGGGAGGGGAGAAGGTGTGGAGTGGGTTTGACACAGCCGAGTCCAATCTTCACCAATCACACCAGCTCCTCGCCTCACCTTTAAAAACACCACTGGTAAGGCGCATGGCAAGTTTCGAGGATGACTGAGCCCACGCAGGAAACTGTCCAACACCCAAACTTCTCCCAGGAGGAGGTCCTTAGATGGTAAATCCTCGGCCTCCTCCTCCTCCTCCTCCTTATCCTCCTCAAAGCAATGATGTACTCCATCTTTGTAGATAACATTAAGCATTACAATGATAACATTTGTATTTGGAATGAAATGACGTGGCTAATAGCGGACAACGATCATCACTTACGTTTTTTCCGTGTGTCTGTCTCTCTCTGTCTCTCGAGTGCCCTGAGATAGATGCAGTATATATGCTCTGTAGGATGCCACGGCTGTTTCTGGTTGGCACAGCGACGTTAATTGATTAGTTTGCATCCCTGTTTCACTCGTGTACATTCGGTCAGTTTGAGTGACCATTACGCCGAGCACACTTGCGATGTGGTCAGATGAGACTGATTGATTACTGATCAAAATATATAAATTTAGGTCTGTCTGTATGTGCTGACTCAGATAGTTGCATTGAATCGTGGCTGTTGCTAATTATTGATCGCAGTGAAATGCCAGACACTGCGGAAACCTGCCTGTGAGGTGTTGGTGACGTGGGCGCACGACTCCGGCGGTTTACGAAAATCCACTTGCCCAGCGGCGCGCCGCTGGCACACAGAGTTGACCAGGTCTGGGGTGGCGAGCTTTCAGTGCACTTTTACGCCGCCAGCATGGACTGAAATGGACCGAAAGTCCAAATCCGCCGGCTGATTATGCCGACACCTTCCCCTACTGCGCCGCAACACCTATCCTGGCGTACCTCTGTGCGCCTCGGTTTACCAAAATACCAAGAGCACTGCGCGCCCGCCTGCGCTGCACAAAAATACCACTGTGCTGAGTGCGCAGCCTGCGCCCTGCCAACGGCGGGGATGAAAATAGAGCCCTATGTCTCTGCTAATAATGTTGGCTAGCATGGCCAGTTGTTGGAAGAAGAAACAGTAACAGAATAAAGGAGTTAATTAATCTATGATCCAACTACAAATGACACAGAAAGGGGTATTGTTAAACAAGCTGATTAAAAAAATTTTTTTACCGCTTGCTGTGCAATATTAATATTAGAATATTGTAACAATATGAAAAACTACAAGGATTTTGTAGCATGTCAGATTTCAGACAAATATTTCAGTAAGACTGAGATTTTTGCAGACAAACAGCCTAAAAGTGTATATATAATAATTAAAATCAACACCTTGACAGACGGCAACAAAGAAACAAAGACTTACACACTCATGCATTAGTAATAATATTCCTATTATATATATAACACTTTGAAAGAAGCCATTTCAATTATTATTATTTTTGTTACTTCAAGTACATTTTGCTGACTACTTGTATACAGGATTTTAGTCGAATGGAGTACTTTTACATTACCACGTTACTACATTTACTTAAGTAAAGGATATGAATCCGTTTTCTACCCCTGAATATTACAGGAAAACCATGGAGCATGTGATGTGATCATACAATTACAATAGGCCACGCTTCAAACTGCGGAGGCAAACGGTTAATGTTCCCTGGGGCTCACCTCACAATCGACGCAAGAGGTCATTAGCATTCACGGCGTGGCTGGCTTCCCCTTGCCATCGGTCCCACTTCATCAGTTAAACAGGGAGCTTCTAACCCTGGCTTTGTTTGGTGGGAGAGTCCATGTCTGATAAGAGCCCTCCTGATATGGCTGACATCATTAATCACCAGCACTGTGGGAGGACAAGGTGGGCAGGTTGAGAGCAGCAAGTACTGCCATCTCTCCCTGTGGATCCTTTTTAACGATGCCACGCTCCTAATTAATAGAGCTGGCCCTCTCTCTCTGCAGATATGCATCAAAATGCATGCAGGGAGAGAGGTAAACAATGGCAGGCAGACAGGGAGTTTAGGATTACTGTTCTCTCAGAGACATACAGAGAGCAAAAGAGTTTGAGTGAATTGTAGAGGAGGCTGTGAGCTTATACTGTATATGAGAGATGGAGCTAGAGAGTCAGCAAGGAAGAGAGGGAGGCGAGTCTCAGTGGATGGAAAACTGATATTGCCAAGTACTTGAAAGGTATAACCGCAAATGTCAGCACCATCGATAACACCACCTTGTTGGTGACCATTTCTCGTCCTCACATTAAGCGCCCAGGAGGGCAGTAAAAACACTTGAAGTGGGGAGAGATGAGACGTGGGGCCAAAGCTTTAATTTTACTGCTCATGCACGCTGCTGGAACCAACTTTTAATTGCCTGTTAGAGATGATGGATAGAAAAAGCGGGGCAGGGTGTATTTACACACAGCTTTGTCAGGCGACCAGCTCCCAACTTAAACTGTTTACGGGATCCTGTCACTCTGTGAGCAAGTCAGTTATTAGACAAGCTTGTGATTCAAAGACAAACAGAATGTAGATGATAAAATAGAATAGAATAGTAGAATACAATTATTTTCTGTTTTTCATCGCCATCATGATTGTTTTGCTTTTCTTGAATGAATGCATGTTTGAATCTGTGTATTTGCATAGTTAAAAAAAAAAACAGGTTTGAAACAGAGACACAAAATTCAAATTGTGCATGCAGGTGAGGTTATAAAAAAAGGTGTTATATAGCATATCTCCTCCCTAAGCAAACAAATAAACCAAACACTGACTAGAAAATGTGTGAATGTGTTTCAGAATGCTGGAAATTGTGTTTCCTACTTCAGCATTTTTACTCTTGAGAGTTAAGGCTTCTTATCTCTATGCTAATGTCCCTGCTATACTCATAAGCACCCCTGTCATTGCTCAAATTAAGGGCACTTAGTCATTACCCACACCTGAGGAAAAAAATAAATCTAAAAAGCCTGTTCTCAAAAGATGTTCCATTCAGAACAAAATGAACCTCCTCATGAATTACTTCCAGTTGCAAGGTACGCACAGAGAGTCCCACTCTTTTATTTTTTTCTCTTGAATAAGGTACCTCGGAGATTTTGTTCCAGCCAGAATATTATTGGGAGCAACACCAGAATTTAAATCTAATGAATAAAATATTAGTCAGCATCATTCATGCAGTAATACTGAGTCCCCTCAGGCATTTGCAATTGTACGCTCATCACAGTCCGTGCAACTTCAACCAATCACTGGTTGCAGCACACACCTGTTAATTAGGTGGCAGCCAAAATAGCTTTGTGCCTGAAATTGAAGCCAGTGACAGGCTGTTCTTGAATATATGATGGAGTTTTTAAAGGAGGCAAAACTGTTGTACTTTCAATTTAACTGCCTGTTTGGTGTTCTCAGTCCAAGGAACACAAAGACTACCTCAAAGATCAAAGGGCACATTTTGAATAGAACTGTACAGCTTGTATCTATATTCATGTTGATTGTATTTGATGTTCATTTTGTTAGGGTTAGTTAGGCTGAAATTATATTTTAGAACCCGGAGTCCAAACAAAATGTTCTTTATTTAATTTGAGCCCATGTTAGTCTTAACAGCCGAAGATGAAGCAACTGCATTAATTAGCTGCTGTCAAAAGTTCACTTTCTCTCATTTCTTTTAAGAGAAATCTGCACTCTTGGGGCCTAGAAAAGGTTAGAACTGGGAAGTGAAGTGCTCAACTTCTGTGTGTGCATGTGTGTGAGATTAAAGGAGACATTGATGAAATGACTTCTTTCTGTTGTAAGCATGCAGAAAGAAAACAGAAAGCGGGATGCTTGACACCCAAAACCCCTGCACTGGGCCTCGCCATGGGGGGCCCAGCATCGAGCGTGAGTAATTACATGTGTGAAACTCTGCTGCCCTGTGGCTTCTAAGAATCCTTTCACAACAATCTCACATACACACAGACGCCAAAACCACATTCATATTGTTTCAATCAGTCTCTCATGCGTGCTAATTAGGGAATCAAGAATTGATTTTGGTCTGCTGTAACATCCTTGGTTGGTGTCATGTTTTCATGAATGGAATGAGTTTTTGTGGTTTTTATGGCTGTGATAGTTACTATATACACAGTGTAGTTATTAGGCAATTAATCTTCTGTAATCCCGAACAAACGATCTCATACACATCATGTTCTATTTCTGACTTCTGTGAATGAAGACAGGATGTGGTGCGATTCTTGTCTTCCCATATTGGCCGATCAGATTTGCTGAAATGAACAGGCCGCGATCAGGCAGCCTATTCGTTTACAGGACAACACATTGCCAATGAAAGCATGCATCTCAGTTACAATTAAACAATTGAGATGAGCTTTCCCCCCAAAATCCATAATGAGATTCATGGTGGTTTTACAATTGATACTGCATGATGAACTTTAATGAGATGCTTTTGAAAAGATGAGCCTAATTCAGCACTTTTGCGTGGATTACAGGCAGTGGCATCGGGGAAGAGGAAGGGGGGGATCTTTTGCCAAGTGAGGGGAAAGCAATATTGATCCATATGCATTGTCTCATTAATTTTGCCAGAGGTGTGGATTCCTCATGATCAATACCTAGCGACTGCATCTTTATTCTTCGGTGTAACCTATTACTGTCGGTGAAACACGAGGCCCACACCACAATTAGAGCTCTGCAGCAGGCAAGGCCAATCAATAGCATAGACGTATGATGTGTACAGCAGGAAGCAATAACTAGTCAAAGGTACAGGGTGTATTCTTCCAAGGCGAAAGGGTAATCTGGGTGAGTGACTCCACCTTAGTCAATAGCCACCATGGTTCCCCAATGTGTGGACTTAATAAGATGAGGGCCTTCAAGGCTTTACTCAACAGGGCCTCAGGCTCCAGGGTCATATCCATCTATCTTCTGCTGTTATGAATGTAATCAGCTGCTGAATTATTTGTCTTTTGCATGATGCACTATACTACAAAAGAGCTTACACAAACCCCAGGAGTAAACATGGCTAAGGAACAATATATGGAGGCTTTGAAGGACAAAACACAAATTGTGCTCAAGATTTAGAAATGCCTTTAAAAAAAAAAAAAAAAATACAGAAATGTAAAAAAAAAAAAATGTAAAGAAGAAACAATAGAAGAAAAAGATGAAGAAGCTCAATGCAAGTCAGAAAAATACAATTAGAAATACACAGCAAAAGAAAAAAACATTCAAAAAACTTTGCTATTAAGGTGGAGTAAAGAGCAAGATGTGCATGGACATACAAGGATGGCAGGAAGGGATAAACTCATTAAAATAACTATGCTAAAAACAATTATTGAGTTTAATAAAAGAACAAAAAAGCATTTTATTATTATTTCCTGGCTAGCTAATGCTCTGCAAAATAATTGATGTATCTCTATCCTTTACTTTTTATGCGTTAACATAAAGAACAGCAAAGACAGATTTAAAATGAAGAATGTTGTCAGCCGGACACTATGTCTCAAAGTGAGGACGAAGGAGGACGGGTCGAATAAAATCAGCATACACATAAAAATGCTATGCTAATGCTAATTTGTATGTTCATGTAATACCAGTAATGAGAGATTAAAATTTGAAACAGTAATTACTGTTAGTTGTTGTAGACAGTGATGTTAACTGACTAGCTAAAATAATAAATTAGCATTAGTAACGTTATTTTATTTCCCAAAAAATATAGCTAACTAGTGTCCTTTGAAGGTCTATTCAGTTCTTTGGAAGTGTTTTGCAACCTGCAACAACTGCTCATTAATTAAGGCATCATTTGCCTGACTACATTTTGGATTGGGTCTAATTATCATCGGCTCTATTTTGGACTGGTTCTGACTGTCCTCGAGTCCCCTTGGATTCAATCTCTTTGTTTTGAAAAACTATTTTTTTCACCTTTGGTAAAGTTTTCCTCTGGTCAGGATCAGACCTGTAGAGACTTCCAGACCTCACAGTTCAGGAGTCTCTATATGGAAAGTATGTCATGATTATGATAATGTTGATGTGTATGAAAGAGCACACTGATGAGGATTTTTAAAATGCTGATGGTTATATGAACAGTGATGACATAAAAGAGGTGATTAAGCCAGTGGCACGATGGTTTTCTATAGGATGAGATAAATGGTTCCATGCAATCAGCATTGCCAAACTCGGAACTGATGACAGGGCTGCAGCTGCAGAGTGAGATGACATCGTTGCATAGCTCAAAGCTTCCTCGCCCAGCTGTATTTTCATATCAGCAGTACAGTGGCTGTTAGCATATTAAGCTGTCCTTTTCTGTCAGTCCCTGCCATGGTTTACAAGTAAATGGAATGACTATAAATCACTGCTAAATCACACAGCAGAACTAAGATTATGTTTAGAATAATGACATAGCTATAAATCTTCCATGCTGCTGACTGGACTAGACAAAAACACCAGTTTATTCTGGGGTTTGTAATATAATTTCCAATTCAGATTAGCCTGACATTGATGGATTGTATCATCATTCTGTGAAAATGCAAACTGACTTTTTTTGTTGACAGGGTGACAATTCGACATTAGTTTAGTGTGTGGGTGGGCTGCTCTGCCAATAGTTTGGGGAAATAAAAATCAAATCAAATAGATTGTCAGATTTATAAGTTCTCACTGACTTTGAGAAAAAGTTTCAAAAGACTTTTCAACATGTACCCACATAGTATTATTCGTCCCGTTGCCTGTGTAGTAACAGAGAAAGAGATTATAGATATTGGTGGATTGTGTGTCTAACAGCATCCTTTCTCTTTCTGAGTGCAGGGGCACTTACTGGAGAACAGTGATGGTTGCTGGTCATTTGTATATGGATTTCCCTGCCACGTTTGAGAAGTTGCGGCTCTCAGGTATTCACTGCAGCATGAAAAGCAATAAATAGCAGAGCTATCTCACTGTTAAAGTCCACTTACCTCCTGAGGGCCCAGTGCTCTATATGTAAATGAGAGTGCCTTGTAACAAGTATGCAGACACACTCACAAACACATAGGTATTCTCCCTATTTATTTCATCCTCCAAGACACACAAGCATTCACGTGCGCACGCACGCACACACACACACACACACACACACACACACACACACACACACACACACACACACACACACACACACACACACACACACACACACCTTCGCCAAGTGATTCTTTGTTCTACCTTAGATGAAAACAAAATACTCAATGAAGTCCTTTCCTCCAGTAGGTTGGACGCGAGGTGACTGCATCCTCCTCCACCATTCAAGTGTGATGCCTCTGTTTTCCTCTTGTTTTCCTTTCTTTTCCTGCACTTCGCACTGGCTCAGAAACAATTGAATTAGACAGTGTTGGCCAAGCTGTTAATATCCTGAAAATCATTGGGTGGTTTGGAAGGTACGGAGGCCTTCTTTGTTTCCACAGCAGAGTGCTTGTTCAAAGCAGGCCTTTCAGCTTTCAATCACAATATTCGGACCAGAGATGAAAGCCAGAACTTTGTTTTCGACCCCACCCATCTGTGGTGTGGTCAATTACCTTCAGACCTGGAAAGTCTGAAGGCAATGCCAGTTAATCACATACATCAGTCAAACTAAAGAGAAAAGCAGCAGTGACCCTGCGAGTCCACCAACCACTCATTCCCATGGCATCTTCATGACAGAGGATCAGACCAGGAGCAGTAAAGAAAAACAAACTTATGATACAGAGTGGGTATTTAATTAAATATGAAAACATATTTCAGCTTAACGAGCATTTCTTCCTTGACTGAAGTCTGCCAACCATTCTCTGTAGCTTCTCACAGTGGTTCAGGGAAACTCAACATCTTCACCAGTTAGCCACAAAAATGAGTGGGACACATGCCAAAGCTTTGTAAATTTACACGCAGATGAAGCAGCTCTGCCAACATCATCCTGGTACAAAGAGAATGCAGCTTTAATGAAGATATTTCATGCTAACCATGTTTAATAGAGAGCTTGGTTTCCTCAAAGACAATGCACAGCTGCCAGTCATTTGGTGCTTTCTTTTCCTTCTCATTCCAGGCTGGTACTGACCTCCAAAAAATGCTGTACTTTTAGACAAATAGTGTCCAGTAAGAATAATTACTGGCACACAATGAACATGACTGGTGCAACACATTTTAGAATATATAAAATACAGGAGGAAACCGGGAGGGTCTGTGCTACCTGCAAAATACAGTATGTATATAACATACATAATAGTGAACAACACTGTTCATATCATTGTTTGGCAATTTAACATGCATCAGTCCCTCTAGGCTGGCATCACCTTAACCTACATTCAAATGTGTTGTTTCTGATTTACTACTACATATGAAGCTATTACACCATTAACTGCATTTGGTGGTTGACCCAAAGAGCCTAGCCAGCCCTGCTAACAAATAATTTCTTCTAGGCAAGTAATACACCTAGCATCACAGACTAACTTCCTCCAGGCCAAAAGGTTAAACCCTGCTAGAGCTATAGCTAACGACCTATTTGTTTACTTTAACACAATCCAAACACTCTTGACTGTCTATGCTTCACTTTAAAAAGCTATCACACCAGACAAACTGCTGAGGTTTATTACGGCTTTTATTCGGTTTTAGGCTACTGACTCCAAATTAACGTGACTGCTAATTAATAGTATGCAAATTATTAATTATAATTACATTAATAATAATGCTAATCACCAGTGCTAACTGGTAACACGCACAGTATAGCCTGTGAAATGCTAATGCTAACAGTACATACTTGCCAGCCAGGTTTCTAAACTCAAATTCACTGTATTATCTGCAACAGACAGATATCTTCAGTGAGTTTCAAGAGTTTATGGGCACAGCCTCTTTAAAGTCGTCTTAGCTGTGAAAACAAAATAATGACAATAGTCAGAGCTATGTTCAAATTAGCAATAACTTATAATGTTTATCAGCTGTAACTCTGAGCAATGTACACTGACATTACCAGGATCAGAACACAGCTGACCCTTTTTCCACATTAGCACACAGGCACTCGCTTAACAGCAAATGTACAAAATGTCAGTTTTGACATGAGAGCCTTCCACAATCTATTTAGTATTTTGTGACCCCCATGTTAGCTCTACGGTCTTGTTCATCATAAATGTACTGTGAAATGGTCTGTTAACCATACACACATTGAACAACATCCAGAATCTTTACATGCTTATTAATGGGCTTAAACTGACTTTAACAGATGCATTTCTGAGTTTGTCATGAGCTTTCCAAAAGCTGAAAACTATTAGGCAATTAAAAAAATACAGAGACATTTGTGACTGAAATTGCTGTCGTAAAGGTGAGGCACACTCAGCAGTCTTTCAAGGGCAGCTGTACGGCATTGACAATGCATGCTGTGCCTCACCTAGAGGGCAAAGTACCAAAACAGCAACTTTTTTTAATCAACAGCATGAATCCATTTCCAAAGCCAACTCCCTACAGTTTCAGCTGAGACGTACCTCCTCATTTTTCCAAAGCACAGATCATTAAAATGTCTTAAACTACTTCTGGTAAAAACTGCCAAAAGCAATACAGCGAGTGACTGTGACTCACTGTTAAATATTACTTTATTTCCCTCAGCTATTGAATGAGGTTTTCGTGTTAAAGTTGTTTAATTTAGGGGAAGCATCTGATTGAGGCTTTTCTCGTAAACTTGAATTCACTGCAGGCTATCACTTATGAAAAGGGAGAAATGTGTATATTGAGATTGAAGCCGGCTATCTCCACTGACAAATGCTTCACCTTATTGTTGTGACAAATAGGTGCAGAAATTTGCTTCATATAAGCGTAATATGCAATATGACAGGCTTCAGCGTTGGTGAGCAATTTCCGAGCAAACTAACCACCCGTCTGTCTATCTCTGTACAGCCCCGCATGCAATTGTAGCCCATGCCCAGCTCGATCATAAATGAAAGTGACTTTGAGAGCAAACAAACAAACAGAGCTTAAGTGAATCAGTTAGGCAGAAAGAGGCATGTGGCAGGCAGGCAGGTGATGGATGGTGGCGCTTAGGAGCCGTGACTTTTGGGTAAGTGACAATGACACACATAAAGGTCCACCATTACCCATTTTAAGATGCGGTTAAAATCCTTATCGACCTGCCCGCCTCACTTGCCAATATGCCAGAGCATCACGCCAGCTGGAGCTAGATTGCAGGCAGGCAATGATTTGCATTGACGAGAAACAACCCGTCTCCCCTCTATAACACTCTCTCTCTCACACACACACACACACACCCACACACACACACACACACACACACACACACACACACACACACACACACACACACTTTATGCAGAAGTTTCCTTATGTGAGCAAGGTTTAAACCCAAAACAGAAAAGCACCCATAGCAGGAAATCATTGGTGGATTTCAAATGCTGCACTCTGCTATTTGTCACAAACACACTTCAGAGTAAAGTGTGCTGCAGAGTCAAATTAATACCTGACACCAATTTGGTCGAGGACGCATACGTCCACATCTTCTAATGCGGCTAGAGACATTCACCTGTGCCAAATAATTGAGTGAAATTACAGCTCCTTCCACACTTTCCAAATGTGCACTTAAGCCAAGTTCACACATCATGTGATCAATGCTTCAAGCAGGAAATCACAGAGACACTAAGGCATTGAGCAACACACCTGTCCTATATGTTGATGCAGCATTTCAGAAAGTCAGACTGTCTAGCTCAGAGGTTTACCTCTGAAGTAGTGAAGGACTGCATGGAGTCATCAGGTAGAGAAAAATCCCACCAATAAGACCATTGTTGTCATTTTTAAAGACAGTCTTAAAAGCAAGAAACTCTGGGGGAAAATACTGTAGTTGTGAATGTAATCTGGGCTGCGTTTTCTAGCATTTTACTGCTTTCTTGAGTGCTCTTAACACTTTGTTTCTGACCTAAAAACTGTTCCAATAAACTAGCTGGCTGTTAACTTAACCATCGTGCCATTTTTGTTTTTACTTTAACAGCTGCTGGTTTTGATGTGCTGCCTTGGCGAGGGATGTGTGAACAACACAAGCAGCTCAACACTCAGGAAGTATGACACAAACCAGATTTGTGTAAAATTACAGATGTACTTGTGAAGGGGGGTGTTATTGATGGCAGGTTTTGTGCTCTGGGTGGTATTGTTTCACAGTAAGACTTTAAAATAAGGCATTCACAAGACTGGAGAGCTCCTGTGGTTGGTCACCACCCATAGCTATAGCCTGAAAAAGAGATAAATAGCTTGAGATATACAGTAAAATGTTGATCAAATATTACAATTCAACTGGGGGATTGTCTCACTGGACTGAAAAAAAAGCAAAACATTCTGCTCATGATCATAGAGCGACGTCACGGAATGGTGTTTCTTTTTCCTGACAAACATAGTTATCCAGCAATGCAATCTTTTTTTCCTTCCAATTAGCATTTTCATAGGGATGTCAGAATTCACCTCGGGCCAGTACCACATCCATTTACTTCCATGGAGATGAATTATAAGATCAGGGGCTCTATTTTTGTCCCCGCCGCTGGCGGAGCGCAGGCTGCGCACCCCGCGCAGTGGTATTGGTATTTTGGTAAACCAAGGCGCACAGAAGTACGCCAGGATGGGCGTTGCGGCGCAGTAGGGGGAGATGTCG
Organism: Chaetodon trifasciatus; assembly: GCA_037975065.1. Taxonomy (NCBI): domain Eukaryota; kingdom Metazoa; phylum Chordata; class Actinopteri; order Chaetodontiformes; family Chaetodontidae; genus Chaetodon; species Chaetodon trifasciatus. The sequence goes on from JBBMOE010000007.1 coordinate 1,456,125, forward strand.
ACATAATCAGCCGGCGGATTTGGATTTTCGGGAGAAGTTTGGGCGTCAGTTTCCTGCGCTGACGCAGTCATCCTCGAAACTTGCCATGCGTCTCGCCAGCGGCGTTTTTAAAGGTGAGGCGAGGAGCTGGTGTGATTGGTGAAGATTGGACTCAGCTGTGTCAAACCCACTCCACGCCTTCTCTCCTCCCTCTTTCTGAGTTGCGCCGCTGGGTGAGACTGAGATGAGAAGGGGGAGTAGTTGTGCTGGCAGCGCAGTATATATATAGATCCTTCTGTCATTTACTTTCATTTATTTATTTATTTTTTTCTTTTAATGCAGGCAAAAGTTTAGAACTTCATCTACATGGTCAAAATATCCTTGAGAACCATCTAAAATGAACCCAAATTTAATGCCTTCCTTTTAGATAATGGATGAATCACTACTGATAAAAGTGTCAGTCGTGATTGAATTTCTAAAATGTATTCAACATTAAATATAACGAGCACTTTCAGTGTGGTTTCAGTGGCAGGGATCAGTGCAGATTCAGTGTTGATTCAATCATTTTTTACTAGCTGGATAAGTAAAACTACTCGAGAATCAAGTGGCAGATGATCTAGATATGGGAGTCTATATACTGAGCTCTTAATGAATCATTCTTGATTGATTGCTGCTAAACTGCTGAAAACATAATTAACTATAACCTCCATATTATGTAAATCAATTGCTACTTTGGTATCCCCTTAAGTCAAGTACAGCATTATCTGTATTATCTGTTATGTAGCTAATGAGTTCAGCCTATTCAAATGTTCATTTATTACCTTCACAGCCACACCCAAAGTCATTTTGCACACAATGCAAAACTACCTTCAGGAACTTTGTGTCAGAGAGGTTTTGATTTAAGAGTATGGCAAATTTGAAGGCTGCAATTTTGGTGTGTTGTATTAGACTGCATTCTCACTTCCTGAATTCATTGTGTCCACAAAGTCATGAACAAGCGCCCTTGTGCCCTACTCCTATCTGACAATCCTGCCTGCCCATGGTAAATCGTTTCCGTGTGAGTGGGACTGATTCCAAAGGCCCTCGGTCAAGACTGTGGTAGAGATGAAATGGATAAAGACTATGAATAGAGATCCCATTTCCCCCAAGCAAGAGCATGACACGTAGATACACGGTGCTAGGATAAAATCCATAAATGCAAATGGTGTTTTGGATGCACTGTGGTGGCTGCAGGACACAAGGAACTTCATATTATAGCTCAACAAGCTCATTGGTTCACAAACAGCCGAGTGGGTGCTGCATTGATTTCTGGCAAACGTCTTGATGTTGATTTGCTTATTCTCGGGCTTTTTTTTTTTTTTTTTTTTTAAGGTTGTCACTTGTTTTTGCTGCACAACAACTTAGCAGGAATTAACATACTCTAGGTACAACAACAGTATTAACATAGGTAGGTGTTTCTACATTTACTATCTGAACTACTAGGAAGAAAATGCAGCAACTCAAAATGAGATGACTCACCTTCAACTATATATAAGTATGAAAGTAATTTATCATAAATAGTATTAGCAGCTCTAAGAAATCAGTAATCTCATTGTTCAGTGTGTTGGCATGAGTGATGAGGTGGAAGCTTGCAGTTCTTCTTTATCATGTATATTAAGTACCTGTTAATTATAAATTATATTGAACCCTTTCTGTCTTTTGAAGCATGAGGCTGGGGTTTTGTTATATCACCATTCGACACCCTTTGTGGTTCCTGACGCCTGAAAATCTGCAAATGGCCTCCATCGTGCTCTGCACTTTGGTGAAGATACACTGAGACTATGAACAGAGAGTTCTCTTACAGCCAGCGAGAACATGACATGCAGATACACAGTGCCAGTAGAAAATCCATAAATGCAAATACTGCTGTGTTTATTGTGGTAGCTACTGAACAAAGGGATGTTCATATTGAAGTACAATAAGCAAACTTGTTCATGCACAGTCCAGTGGGTTTCACATTGATTTCTGAAAAATGTCCTTGTGGATGCTGATGTTTTTGTTCCACATTGTTGTTAATTGTCTTGATTTTCTGACTTAAAGCAGAGTCACTAATACTCCTGTGCCTCCACTAAACTTCAGCATAATCATTTTAATAAAAAAAAAAAGGAATTACTCTCATTGTACTTGATTGGACTTGCCTCCGTTTGACACCTAGTTTCAAAAAAATAAGTTGTAAAGGAGCACCAGCCAGAGCTAATATATAACTAAGAGCTAAATATATAAATAACAGAAATGCCAAACAAAGACACGTGTTCTCTTTGTCTTGCATTTGCAGCATTTGCAGACAACATGAAAGTTAACATTGCATCATACCATCATGTCAAATAAACTCTATCATATTCTTATTCCTTCATTACTCACTGATACTGGGGACAGCATGTGAACTGCTTGCTCATGCGAGAATAAAACAGTTCTGCTTGGAGAACAAAGGATGTGTCCCAAAATGTCATCATATCGACCTTCATTGAGACGGAGGCTCCATCAGTGCACTTAAAAATGTTGTCATCCTTTGATGTTATCCTTGTCTGCACTACATTAATAGATAATACTGACTCTCAGCTGACTCCACTCTTCATCCAATTTCTCTATGGAAAAGGAGATTCGGTACTGTAAGTAATGCATCATTTATGTATCAGAGTGGGGAATGAGCCTTAACTGGCCAAAGATTCTCAGAGAGATCCATTTTTGGTCTTTCTTTTAGGACTAGGGACTACAAGCGTTTTATCAACTTTCTTAATGAATTAGTCATAAATGTCATTTTGAGGAGACAGGGTACCATAATCAGTGTGGTGTGTAGTTCAAATTCACTGGGAGCCTCAAAGTTGGGGAAGTGGAACTAAAAATGTATTAATAGTAGTAAAGAAACGGAAAATTTAAGTGCATATTCAGCTGATACTGAAAATCTTTCAGTAAAGAATCTTTCTTTCTGTTACAGAAGGTCTAAGGTACAATAAAGGAAGAAATGCTGCTTGGAACTCACACCAAAAGAATGAGATTGCGGATTCAAGTGGATAAAGTAAGTTTCCTCCATTGGATATCTGAGCTCAGTCTTAGAGCTAGGGTGGGGGGCTTAGACATCTGGTGGGAGCTTGGAGTAGAGACGCTGCTTCTTCATGTCGAAAGGAGTCAGCTGAGGAGGTTTGGACATCTGATCATGATGCCTCCTGGGCACCTTCTGTTGGAGGTTTTCCAGACACATCTCACTGGAAGGAGAACCCAGAGCACAGCGGTGAGATTATTTATCTCATCTGGCCTGGGAATACCTTGAGATCCCCCAGAAGGGACTAAAACATTGCTGGGGAATGGGACATATGGACTACTTTGCTTAGATTGCTGTGTTTTCAGTCCTGCTTTCACATTCAGTGACTCTGAGATGCTTGGCAGATACAAGCTCTGGTCCCATGTTGGCTGTGATGCCTGTGCTGCATCCTGTGGCCATCTATGGGGGAGCTATTTTCAAAATAATTTCATCTACTTGGCCTATATGCACTAATGATTGTACACTAATTAGAATATGAAGCAACACTCAGATATAAAGCAAACTGAGGTACAAACACAGAAAGAGTAACATATTCCATTCACTTAAACATAATAGTTGTTAATACTTATTCATGCATAAACTATGTGAAATTATTAATGTGTAAATCTGCAGAGACATTTACCTTGCAATGCAAAAATGATGAGAGAGCAGAGAGAAACAAGGTTCAGAAAGTATGCTAGCAAATTAAACATGATTTTGTCCACAAGTTTTGGAATATGTTACGCCTAAGCAGAAGTTCGCTGACTTTTTACTGGATGGGTGTCAACTTAACTAAAATCATGGATAATTTATGGCCACAGTCAACATCTTCACATGCTTGAACATGACTGGTGTGGATGTAAGGCACGACTTGCCAGTGTCTGATGAAATGCTTTGGACAGCCCACATCATTTGCATCCGGTTGGTCGAACACATGTCATCTAAAATGTGCCAAAGTAAAACACTTGCATAAAAACTCAGACTTGATTAACAGATGCAATTATCAGTGGACTCGCCAAAATGCCAAAATGAAGTAAACAATTATGCATCAGTTTTTCAGAGACATATAATTACCACATGTGAACTGTCTCTGCAATTAAAACATCCCAGAGCAAGTGGGGGAAAAAAATATTCAGTGGAGAAAATTATTAAAAGCAGACCAAGCGCTGGTCCTTCCCCAGTTAGCACACGATGCAGACAAAGAGGACTGCGGCACGCTGTGGTGTGTATGTGATGGAGTTAGTTTGAAATGCATACAGAGGTAATGACTGCTGGAGCTGGGCTGATTCAGCAGCTGAACAGGTGTTGTTACAATTATATCAAACTGAATCTATTCATATTTAATTTCACTCAGCCATGCATGCTTTGCATTGAGCAGCATACAATCTACAGAAGCATTACAACTAATTACTATCCTGATGTCCTGAACACAAAATCTCATCTCTCAGCTGATAAAACACCAGCACATGCACCTTTAAGGGGAAAATGAAGACTTCCCTTATTTAATTGCAACATCAAGACAATAAATGCTGTTATTATGTTGTTTTTTTTAATCCTAATTTCAGTTATTTTAAAGTTAATGGACAGGTACGATACTTTCAGTTTGTGGCATATACTATACAATCTAAGCGTTCAACAGAAAACACATACAGATGAATCCTAAATGTGATTAAAGGCAAATGCAAATGCAAAGGCAAATTTATTTGCACAATTCATACACCAGGCAATTCAAAGTGCTTTACAGAAGCATAAAAATACATTAAAATCATAAATAGAAAATACATTTCAAAGAAAGAAAGAAAGAAAGAAAGAAAGAAATTAGAAGAGAATAGAAAAATAAAAATACAATAAAATATATTTAAAGGAAAATTAAAAACAGAAGCCAGTAAAAGACAATAATTTAGCATTTAGAATGACTGAGCCGTTATATTTACTTTAAGTAAAAGCTGTAGCAAATAATAATGTTTTCAACCCTGATTTAAATGAGCTGACAGTTGGTGCAGACCTCAGGTGTGCAGGGAGAATGTTCCACAGGTGAGGAGCACAATAACTGAAAGCTGCTTCACTTTGTTTGGTTCTCATTCTGGGAACACACAATAGACCTGTCCCTGATGACCTGAGAGGTCTGGATGCTTCATATGGAGTTAATAAATCTAGAATACATTTTGGTCCTAGACCATTTAATGCTTTGTAGACCAACAGTAAGATTTTAAAGTCTATTCTTTGACTCACAGGAAGCCAATGTAGTGATCTGAGGACTGGTGTGATATGGTCCATTTTTTTGTAAGGACTTGTGCAGCAGCATATTGAATCAGCTGTAGTTGCCTAATTGTTTTTTTTTGTTTGTTTGTTTGTTTAGGCCAGTAAAGACTCCATTGCAATAGTCAAACATACTGCAAATGAATGCATGAACAATTTTTTCCATGGGAAAGTAAAGCTACTGAATTTTGCGCTTCCTTCCTAACTTCCAAGTAGTCCTCAAAAACACTGACTACGACGTTTCCCATGCAACTTGCAACTTGATAGTTTATTTTGTTAGACCCTCTCTGCCCATTGAATGCCCACATCTTCAAAACCTCAAACCCTCAGTTTGTAACACAGGCTTTCAGTTAAAATACTTGTAGTTGCTAAGCCCAAACTGAGATAACTAACTGACATCAGGGTTGTTTTCTTAGACGTGACAACCCTCCTCCTGAGCCATGGACGACTAGCCTGATAATAAGCATTTACTGTCCAATTAGGGTTGAATCAAGGACAACTGGACTGGTTTGTAGAAACTTGTGCAGGTAAACTGAGGAGTTTTGACCTGAGGAGTTGGCCCTCCTGTGCTGCTGCCATACATTTGTTTAGTGGTTGCTAAGTTTCCCAGATATAGAAGGCTGTGAATTCCTCGCTGCATTGGACTGCATAGACAGCATCACTTTTCTTGTGTTTGGGTGTGCGGTCTTTCTGGTAGAACAGTCTGTCTCACTGTGTTGCTGAGTTTGGAAAACACAGGCATGCAGTAATTGTTGAACATCCTTGAGTTTCTTAGGCACTCCGGACACGTATGGAATGACGATGTTGTTGTGTTTGTTTCTCTCTTCTTCACCACCCACAGTGATGATGTTCCTGGATATTGTGGCTGTTTTCACAAAGGTCCAGTTAGGATATCCACATGCTTGAAGTGAATCCCCCAGGATGTCTGCGCTCTCTGTCTCTCTCTCTCGGGCCAAACACTATCAGCTCAGGGTTGCAGGGTTCCGACAACTTCTGTTCCAGCGGATGGTGAGAGTCAAAATGTTGGATTGTTTGTGTGGGTTTCCTGTATACTCCAGTGTGGTGGCTCCTGTCCTCTTCAGTGTGCACAGCATAGTCCAAAAAGGCCAAACTGTTGTCCCAGACAGTCCTCTGGTGTGAACTTGGTGTTACTGTCCACTGATGTGTTCCATGAAGGCTTGTGCTTTGATTTTGACCCATGTGTCATCCACATATCTAAAGCTTTGGGTCGATGCTGTTCCTCTGTTCAGGGTTCTGCTTTTTACTTTTTCCATGTAGAGGTTGGCCACAGTGGGGGATACTGATGAGCCCATGGCACGGCCACACTTTTGTCTGTGGATGCACTGGTGGTAGGTGATGTTCAGGCAGAGGTCCAGCAGTTCGTAAATCTGGTCTGGGCTGAGGAGTTTCTGTTGTTAGGGGTGTTGTCTTGTAGCAGTCGTTGAATTGCAAGACTAAATTGCAATTTGTTGCACTTCATTTCCTCATGAACACAACAGTCAACCAACTTTAATTGGTTGACTGTTTATCCAATAGCACTATGAGTGATGTGCAAACTGACTTTAATGTATAAATCTACTGAGTTACTTCATAAAAACTCTCCACAGTCACACCTGCTAGAGTATGTGTGAGAGGACAGTTATCAGAGAAACAGTAACCCTGCAACACTGGCTAACTAAATTGTGATATCAAAAGGACACTATGACTGTTTGGTGGTACAACACATGTTGGGACAATATTTTGTTTTTTTTATCTATGAATTTAATATGAAAACAAGATTCTACAGCCATGCTAGCAGCTATGCGGGGCTGTATGTAGGCAGAGCTGTGCTTTGAGCTGAATGCTGAAGTCAGCATGCTAACATGCTCACAATGAAAATGTTAACATGTTGATTTTGAACAGGTTTCACCATCGTAGTTTAGCCTGTTGGCATGCTACCATTTGCTAATTTGCATTAAACACATAGTACGACTTAAGATTGATGGGAATGTCATTAATTTTGCTCTTTAGTTATAAATGAAATCTAGATGAAATATTCATCCTGAGGGGGACTTGAATGTCGTTATCAAATTTCATGACCATCCATGCAGTATTCTTTGAGATACTTCACTTTTTACACAAAACCACAAATGTCAATCTCATGGTGGAGCTCTAGAAAAAAATCATGGGATCACCAAAGTCATTAGGATTCCTCCTCTGGGCATTGTGTAGAAGAATCACGTATAGACAGGTCTAATTGTTGTCTTCGTGTTATTGTGTTGAGAAGGACGTGGTTTAGCATGTTTAGCAACAGCAAACTGAGAGCTGTGTAACTGTGTGAATGTAACATAATTTTCTGGCATGAGGGCAAAACCTGGAATAACAAAAAACACATTTTGAAAATAACTGCTATTATCCTTTATGAGGAACTCCAACGAATTTTGGTCAAGCTGAAGAAAGTTCAAGACCTTTGCCAAAACCTCAAACCAAACAGAAACATTCCTTCATGCACCAAATCCCAGCAGAAACATATCTGGCTCATTTCTTTGAACAAACGCGACAAACAAACTGATGTTTAAGCGGGTATCAAGTGACCCCGTGCAGATTTTGGGCGTCACTTTAAACCAAACGCAGTCTTTCTCCTGCATGTGGGAAAATGTGGCTCCTGTGCAGTTATTTGGTTCCCACACAGCTCAGAGCAGGACGGCAATAACCTGCCGGCCCGATTCGTCTGATGTCCCTGCTTTTGATTTATCGTGGCTTTCTGCAAGGTTAAGAAGTTATGGCTGACTTACTACTTGTCTTCCATATTAATTACATAAACAGAATGGTGTGAGAGGCAGAGATGGGTACTGATATTCCCTGAAGTTGCACAGATCAATCAATATTGATCAACAATACCTTGATGTATGGCAACATCTCACGTCTGAGACCTTGGGCAGCTTGAGTGATGATGGCATCCAGAAATGGTGCTGTCTCTAAAACAATTCCCCCCAAAATAGATGGGATGGGATTGAGATCTAAAGGCAAGCGCACACATATGCATACACACACAAACACATTTGCTCTCTTTGTTTTCCCCTCTTTCATTCTTACTTTCTCTCATGCAAACACTCCTGTGTCTCACCGCCGCACAAAGATGAGTTCTCATGATCTTTTCTCTGGGGTTGGCGTGATGAATATGAAATGAAATCTGTATGGTTCTGTCAATAACATAGCTGCCAACGCAGCTCCGCAACCATTATACGTGGCTACACCTCAGGCGATACACAAGCTAATGAATAGTGCAAGCAACCAAAACGAAACATTACTTCATAGCCTCACCATAAATGAATAAACATGTGCGAGTGTGTGCAGGAATGAAATGTTTACTCATAAAAATCCCGTTTCACTTAAACACATTTTGGATTCTCACCCTGACACTTCAATTTAACTGGGTGGCTTTTATTTAAATCAAATTAGAAGGGAGGACGGAAAAAAATGGAAGAAGAGAGACTGAGAGTCAAAATGCACACACATCTATTTCTATACACTCACATGACCACACACACACACACATTCAAGGACAGAGGGGAATTAACAGCAGGCAGAGGCAGGTCTCTTTCCCTGGATGCTTCAGGCTATTTCTGGAGGCTATTTCAGGTCCTCTGTCTTCTTCCTGTGTCTCTTCTCTCCATATATCCATCTGAGAGCAGCTGAGGGAGAGCACAGGGGTATTTTTAACACGGTGTCTCAACACCTTTTTTTTCCAGATGTACCTCTGTTCGCAGTTTACCAGTTTCTGTAAAGCAAGGTGGCAAAAGGGCCAAACAACGTTAAACTTTAACATTAAGCTGCAGAAATAACACAAACGTTTGACTGGCGCTGACACGGGCACAGAGCTTTTTTGGTAGGAGTTGTTTGCATGGCCCTGACAGGAAGGTGTCAAACTCTGCTGAGAATGCATCAATACTGTAAGAGTTTATGGGTGTTCTGTACACTCGTAGTTCTCTCGTGCTTAATCTTAAAATCTTACATTTCTCAAAACAAATGAAAAACTGTTCATGCAGGGTGAAGCAATTCAACTTATGTTGAATGCAATCAGTGTTTTTCAAGAATTCTCTTACTCTATCTTAATCCTTTGATAACCCAAGCTAAAATTATGAAATAAATAAAACGCATGTTTTTCTTGGTTCCTGTGGGCATTGACGAGGAAAAGCTCTGACCACACAGTTTATTAATTACGGACCTCTAACAAATGCCTGATGTAAGTTTACAGTACTGTCTGCATAAATTATTCTCTATTAAAGCAAAGGAAAGACATTTTTAATTAAGTCCAGAAGTCATATGAGACTCATAATAATAATAATAATAATAATAAAAGCTCATATAATATGTGGTGGAGTCTTTCTAGAAGGTGACCACACATTTACTTTCCAGGCCGTAAAACATCTGGAAAATGACTTTAAAATCGTACTGCTATACATGAAATATTGTATTCCATGCCAGTAGTCAGCATTGTTTAAAAACCTTTATCATTAATAAACATCTGAACCAGTCATTTGACTTTTTGATATTTTTTGATATTCATTTAGATCGTTCTATTCTGGAAGTGACATTTAGGCCAGCCAGCCTGTTTGGAGGGGAAATCCAGTTTTGGTGTACATATAACAGTAACGCCCATTCAGTTGTGGCCACTAGTATTGTGTATTTGCCACTCTCTCTCACATCATCATAACAAATGTGCGTAAAGATTCAGTATATTGAAGCAGGTTAACCACTAAACATATTTTACATAAAATCAATCCACAAAGAAGAACTGCCGTCCACTGGGACCCATTAAAAACTGAAAAAACAAACTAGAAAATATTGCTCTATGACTTATCACCAATTTGGAAGATAAATTTGGTGCTATCCAATCCACTCCCTCTGTATGGGGCTCTTGAGGTATTCATATGTTAAAGGATATCTATAATGAAAGACATATGGGCTTCCCTGGATGTATTCCCACCTCTCTTGTGGACATGCCTCTTGCTTGTATCAGTTATGTCTCTGGACACTTCAGCACTGCTGATCTTACCGAGGTCTCTGACAGGTGCTGGCCTTCTTTGTTTAGCAACATCTTCATGTGCTCTAAAAACCTCGCCAGCCTGCTTATGCATTATACATTTTGAAACAGAGTATACCTCACGTCAGCTCGCAGATCCAGCATGAACCTTTACAATTGCGATAGATGTAAACACCTGCTCCTCTGCTTGGTGTTGCGATGCTGTTTGTACTGTTTGGATGTTTATCTCCGACACTGTCTGCTTGACAAACCCCTCTCTGTCTGTCCTGCTTTGTTCCCTCTTGGCTCTAGTCCTGCAGTTCACCTCAGAAAAGAAAATGATGTTGTTGTAGCTTCAACTGACTGTAAAATTGTTATTCTGAGAAGTTGGTTCCAACCCAGACAAGATTTACTAAACCTCTAGATCATTACTTACTGTCACCACTACAGCCAACTCTTCAGTCACTCACTCGCTTTCCTGCTCTGTTTTTTAGCCTTGCCACATATTAACTCTCCTGTCATTTCAGATCCAGCCACTTCCCCCTGACCTGCCATTCCTCATCACCTGACCTCCCCGCCCGCCTGCTCACCTGGTCCCACTCTCCCTCGTCAGCCCTGTGGTATACCTTATGTACTGCCTGTGTTTCCACTTGTACCTTGCCAGATGTCTATTGTGCTTCAGCGTTAGTTTTCCAGCCTTTTGTTTGTTCTGCCTGCATGATCCCCTGCCTGACTGCTGGCCCTCTGCGTGACCCTTTTTGGATAACTTTGCTTGTTTTGATCTGCATGCCTGGTTTTGACATTTGCTTGTTTTTTGACCACGAGAAAACCTTTGCTTATCCTGCTTGTCTCAGAGAAGTCTAGGTTCAAACCTGTTTCTCTACTGAGCCATTACAACTTACAATATCATTTTAGAACTGGAGCTTTTAACAGCAAAGTTATATGGTGCTAATTTTACTCCACTTGATTATTGGTCCCATGCCATCAAATTTACCAGGGCCTCAATGTAATGTCATGCTAATGTATGGTTGACGTGATTTTAATATTAACCTGTTTGCACAGTACCCATACTCAGTTTAGTATCCCCTTCTACTGGGTTTGATGATGATTTTTTTATTGTTGCTGTTGCTTCTGTTGTATTATTTTGTATTCTGGCTGGAAATCCTGTGATATTAAGCTCGCAAAGCACAATCAATGGCAATTTTATAAACTAGATAAACAGCATCAAAATTACACTTTAGGGCTCCTTGTTTTAATCCAGCATGCATTAATATAATCAGAATCATGAACTCACATGAGATTGCATTCGGTTGAAGAAATTGATGCAGCAATCAGACTCATATAGTGCTGACATCTGTGTTTCACAATGACATTCAGCAGCAGCAGTGTCACACTGTATGATGTACAGAAACAAATGAAATCTCACACCTCTGGCACATTTTGTTTTTCACTTGCTGGGAGATAATTAGATCAAATGACTCGTCTGGATTAATATGATGGATATTGTGTGCGGTGAGATGATGAACAGCTGTGTCCTTTCTGGAGCACTGCTTTGGTTCTGTGACTGGTCCTGTTCAGACGTGTCTTGTATCCAGATATGTTTGCATTTGCTTTAGATCACTTTCCGTTCACACCTGGGGTCAGAACACCTCTCAAGTGTCTTAAGAGTGACAAAGTTATGATTGTGTTTCTTTTCTTTTTGCTTGCTAGGAAATTGCACCCACTGCAAAACCAAAAAGAACACATGCTTGCGCTTGGCCGTACAGCTGGCAGAGGCTGTTTGGTACCTTGCCTCAGGTACAGACTTCACAACCTTGTCCCAGTTGTTTGGCATAGACAAATGAACGCTATCCAAATGTGTCTGGAACTATACGCAAACTAAAAAAGTTTACTAGGCAGTCCTTCACTGTGGGCTGGGACTCTTATTTATATTTTGTCCCCACTTGTGTTTTCTGCTTTAAGGGCTGCTCACTGCAGTCTTCAGTAATGAGGTCTTCCAACTCTATTGCCAGAGAAGTACAGTAAAATTATATAAAATTTTAAATACTGATTAACAACCAAAGACTAGTGTTGTTTTTTGGCGGCCTATTTTAATTTTAGTCTAGTCTTTGTGTCAAGCTGTCATTTTAGTTTTTATTAGTTTTAGTCACATTCATACTCTTTTTAGTCTAGTCAAGTTTCAGTTGACTAAAAGTCTGAGCATTTTAGCCTCATTTTAGTCAGAATTATCCGTGACTATTTTCGTCTAGTTTTAGGCGACGAAAACTGATGACATTTTAGTCTAGTTTTAGTCAATGAAAATTGTATTTTAGTCTCTTCTTTAGTAATGCAATTCTATTTAACCCAGTCAATATAGTATAAGCAGTGCGACCTGATGCAGCCCCTGAAGTGAGACACAGGAAACAGAAATACTGCAAAATAATAACAAAACGACTAAACGAGACGAAATAATGTTATAACATTTCGTCTCGTCTCGTCTCGATCTAGTCAACGAAAATGAAGAGACATTTTAGCAGTTTTTATTTTGTAAACCACATTCAGTCTCCTTTTTTCCATCAACAATATTGCATTATATATTTAATTACAGTTATCATCACATGACCAGCATTTACGTTACGTCTCGTCTCATTTTTGTCACGTGATAAATGTTCGTTGACGACGATATTAGTCATAATTTTCGTTGACGAAAGCAACACTACCAAAGACCTATATAAATTGAGCATAGGAGAGGGTTAGGTAAACTAACATTTACTTCTGCATTGGCTGTAGTAAATTGTGACATGGGATATTCTGAGACATACTGGGCCTGGAGCTCTTGTGGCGAGGATAGCTCCAAAAAAGCTTCTAGTATGGGAAAGTGAAGATAAAATGGGCATAAAATGCAAATGAGTTGCTGATTACAGTATGTGCAAGAGTTTGTCTCTGTTCAGACAAAACACTTGAACACGCCTTTAGCCTGCAGCCATGCTAGTAGCTCTGGCAAGTTGCAGCACAGCAGTGCTTTGAGCTAAATGCTAATGTAAACATATCAACATGCTCACAATTAGTTGAGCATGTTAGCATGCTCGCATTTGCTAATGAAAGTCCACTCAATGGTTTTCGAGATATTTTTCTAAAAAAAAAATGTCAACCCCATGGTGGCACTAGAGGAAAAGTCAGGGAATCCCCAAAGTCATTAGGATTCATCTTCTGGGAAACACAAATGTCCTTTTCAAAATTTCATGTCAGTCCATCCAATAATTGCTGAGATATTTCAGTCTGGACAAAAGTGGTGGACCAAGTAACAGGCTGACATTGCCACTTTAGAGCCACGTTGTGCTGCAAAACATTTTGAACTTATTGAATCTGATTTTTACCAGTTTCCAACAGTCAAAACAAGCACTGATGAAGTCCAGGGTTAAAAAAAGACAATGATAATCAAAAATAATGAGCCCTGTTCTACATATGGACATGAGTACACGCTACATAGGGATAAAAATTTGATCCTAATGCATCATCAGTGCATTTGTGTACATCACATTTGGAGCTGTCAACTTGTGATTGGATTAGTCCAGACAGATTGTGAGGCTAAATTTGAACGGGCCTGATGGTTATGAAGATATACATGTTTTCACACCGTAATCACGCACGCTTCCCTGAAACATCCCTCATCGGTCTAGAAGTCCTCAGTCACCACTCCTCGTGGGCATTATCAGTTCGCACAGAGACAGACGTTGGGTAGCAGCGCCTGGCAGCTGATGGGAGGCCACAGCTGCTTTATGGAACTGTGCCATTTTTCTTCACATTTCCCCACAGGCTCGGTGACAAGCTGACCAGAAAAGAGGAGAACAGGACGTATTGATCAGTAGCTAAGAGTAGAACAGAGCCACTCAGAGTATCAAACCCAGAGGGGGAGGACAGAAGAATTGGCACTTTTCCCCTGCGAGTGTGAAGGACTCCAGTGGGGTCTTTTGTCTCCGGTCTGACAAGGCCCCTCGGTGCCTCATTACAGTCAGCCCTGTCTGTCCCCAGCCCAATGTTTTTAGCTCAAGTTTTTCACTGGACACTTCTGTCTTTCCTACAGCTCTTGAACCAAATAAACTGTTGACTGTTTGAGGGAGAGGTCTGGAGTGAGTAAATGTTAAACGCTGAGCCACAACACAAAGGAGCCCTTTCTCTGTCTGTCTGTCTGTCTGTCTAATCTGCTTTATATTTCTCAGTGGATTAGGAACAAAGGAAACCGCATACACGTTTGAAAGGTAATCAGCATTTCTGTACTGATTGTAGCTGTGGAGGGAAAATCTCATTTCATTTCATTTTCAAAGCGGGCGGCTCTACAGCACCTTGCTTCGGTAATTGTTACCCTCGGAGAGCTGCCAAGAGGTTTGATGGTGTGCCAGATTAGCTGTGTGTGGTTTGTCTCTCACTTGGGCCCACCTTGTACCCGGCCTCTCGCCCAGGCCTACGCTGGCACTGGCCCCTACCATCTGTCAGAAACTTGGGCTTCAAACCACTCCCCCCTTTCCCATGTACAAAAAAACAAATAATTCCAGCACAGACAAATGGTAACAAGTAAAGAGACCGAACCAGAAATCCCTCAGCTAGCATCACTAGACCACACTCTGTACTTTTGTTATCTTGGAAACAATACCTAAGAATTAAAGGGTAGATTCACTCATTTTGAAACAAATGTATAAATCTGAATGTACCTGTTCAGTAGTCCCTGTTGCTCCGGATAATCCACAGAACATACTGTTCTTTTGGAAGTAACCACAACAGATTGGCCACTAGGAGAACCACAAGGTGAGCAGCTACACAAATCTGACCCATCCTGCTCCCAATTGCAATTATACTTGGTTACATGTCTGGGTCCTGTAGCTCCATATCTGTGGGGGTATCTTTTAAAATCATGTCAGCAATGACCTGGCTTGGAGTTGACTGTTGCAGACCCATTTTACATGGTTGAAAAGCTCAAGGAAAAGTTCAAATCCAGAGTAACAGAAGCATCTAAAAGCTTCCAAATAAGTAGTTAATACATTCAGTGCTGCAGCCCTGCAGATAACAGCCAGAGAGGACCAGAGCAGCAGAGTGGATGTGCAGCTACAGCCCAGAAAAAAACAGTCAAGGTTTCACAGCTGAAGTGGTAGACAGAGGACAACAGAGTGGTTTGGTCAGCAGGATGCTGTGGTTTCATCAGATATTCTAATATGCTAATTAACCAAAGGGCACGAAGTGTTTAGGCTGTGTGATTAGCTCAGAGCTCGGATGCAGAAGGATTCAATGGAGGAAAAGCCACTCAAATCAATTATGTGCTGCTGCAGCTGTTGCCACTGTATTGTCCAGTTTATATTCTAATCTCACACTGACACTTGTAGTTAGTATATAGAGAGTGCAACATGAAACATACAAATACTTGTACAGTGCAATACAATTCAAATGGAACGGCACGAAATATTAGTTACCTTACTGAGAAATGCCGTGTTTCTGTTGATAATGATGCTTTAGTTATTTGTTAGTTGACTCGCTTACGAGGTTGTTTTTGAGAATGCACTTGCTATAGTGGATTGCATTATATGAAAAGGTTTTTATGATATTTGGTCCACTTCAGACAAGCTACAGTTATAAAATCACCATAAAATCAGCTACATCCCAGTGTAAATAACAATTCTAACATGATGCAATGATGTGAATATACTTCAAAAATGATTAGCATTATATAACACTGTATGGTGGCTGCCATTGCGTGTATTTTAATAAATTGCCATAGTTCATTTAGATATCAAATATCTGTGTATCTTTCTGTTTAGAGTCAAAAGTAACAGACAAATTTTACTTCTGCTTCATCCTGGGGTCGAGAGGAGTTCTGCTAATGTAAAAAAAAAAAAAAGAAAAAGGTCGCCATGAGTCTGTGGCGTATTGAGACTAACCAGGACATTGTTTCTGGGGAGACATGTCAAATCTCATTTTTCAATGCAAGGACCACAAACAAAACAATCATTAGATTTAAGCGAGAACACATGCTGCTTTGTAATTCCATTGAACTAAACCTTTAAGAGATGTTATATTCGTGTATGAATGCCAGCGGTGTATATACAGCTGAAATTCAGCTGTATTTTGTTCGCACAGCACCAGGTATTTTCATCAATGATCCACGGTCCATGCTAGACACAAGCAATAACAAAAGGAAAGTGACATGATGGCATCAGTAGTTGGAAGCCTGTCATTTCTAATCACTCTTCGCAGGAGGGTCAAAACATGGGCCCTTACTAGCTGCAGTTGGCAGACGACTAGCACGCTTGAGAGACAACAGACAGTCTAGATCAAAAGCACTCCAGGGAAGGGCAAAATGTGTCAATAATATTCTCTGCCGCACGCACACACACACACACACACACACACACATATATCCATCTATAGATACACAACCTCTTGTCCCATTCTCCCACATTACACCAAAAAGCACCTTTCAAAGGAGCCGCACCTGCTTGTCAAAGCCAGCGTTTGAAACCACCTGATCACTGGTGCAGATGGATGGTCATGAACAACCAACAAGCATGGGGAGAGGGAGAGAGAACGGAGGAGTGTAGTCAGGCGGGGGGCAGCGATGAGCAAGGGAGAGTGTCACTCTGATGTACATGCTGCAGCTCTGGCCCTCTGAGGAACACACACCTCGGATTTCACAGACAGTAACATCAAACAAGGTCTAGTTGATGTGCAAAGGCTTCTTTTGTCATTTGCACACAGTCTCTCGGCCTCTGCAGTTCCTAATTACGTGCATCTAATAGCACAGTATCATGTATAGTTCCTACCATTTCCTTCTTTTATCTCATTCACCCCTCCTTCTTCTCCTTCCCCCATGTGGAGGACAAAGGATGTAGATGGTATGGCTTCCTTCCACCAGAGCCCTTTAAATAAATGTTGTGCAACTCATTCTAAAGCATCCATGCAGGAGAAGGGCACCTGTTGAAGTTGCATAGCCTTGCTTGATTACTGGAAAAGTATCAACATACAATTAGCCATGAATTGGCACGCATCAAATATGGTCTGCCAATGCAAATTACATTAACTGGTAACATTGGAGGTTTATACTGCATCTGCTTACAATAATACAACTACCAGCAAGTACTGCTGATGGAGCTTCTCTGTTTTATCCATTATGGCTTAAAATCACTTTTTTCTTGCTGTGTTAGCTGGGAATTTAAAAGAGAAATTCGCTGATTGAGTGCTTCAGGGATTCATGATGGACAGTTTATATATATATATATATATATAT